>VWYH01007286.1:2725326-2754958 GCA_013399365.1 Pampusana beccarii
GGGCGCCCGGCACCGGGCGGCGGCAGCAGCGTGGCGGGAGCTCCCGCGGAGCCGGCGGAGCTGCAGCCGGGGCTCTGCTAAGGTGGGCGGCTCCGGGCTGCACGCCCGACCCGACCCGACCCGTCCCGTCCCGTCCCGACCAGGGGGAGCGGAGCGCGGAGCCGGGTGGAGCGTTGGCGCTGCGGTCCCCGCGGCGGGAGCGGGGGCGGCAGCCCAGAAGGCGCCTCTGCGCTCGGGCGGGCGGGTCCGGCGCCGTCGGGCGTCCCGGGCTCCCGGTGGTCGAGCGACCAATTGGGCCGGGCGTGCGGGTGATTGACGGCGGCCTCCGCCAATGGCGAGGGAGCCCGGGCCGGGAGGGCTGCGGCCGCCGAGGCTCTGCTGCCGCTGCCTTGTGCGGCCCCCGCTGCTTCTCTCATCTGTGACGCGGGGTAGGGCAGCAGCGAGTTTAGAGATATATTGGGAATGTGATAACATGCACAATTTTCATGTTTTTAAAAATAGATCTCATCTCTTTCAAACAGCATTCCGCACACTGGTTTAGATTGTCATGATTATTGTTTTCACTTTCCAGCAAGCCTTCCCGTTACTCCTGAGGGGGATGGAGATTTCTTCCCACCAGTTTCACCTCCTCGAGCAGCTGAATGAACAACGGAAACAAGATTTGTTCTGCGACTGCAATATCCTGGTGGAGGGAAAGGTCTTTAAAGCACATCGCAATGTGCTGTTTGCCAGCAGCGGCTATTTCAAAATGCTCCTTTCGCAGAACTCGAAGGAGACGAGTCAGCCAACAACAGCTACTTTTGAGGTTTTCTCTCCAGAGACATTTATGGTTATTCTGGACTTTGTGTATTCAGGCATCTTGTCTTTAACAGGTCAAAATGTGATTGAAGTCATGTCAGCTGCTAGCTATCTGCAGATGACAGATATTCTTAATGTCTGTAAGACATTCATTAAGTCCTCATTGGATATTAATGAAAAGGAAAAGGATCATTACCTCAGCCTTTCGGCCAAAAGTACAAACAGTGAACCTGCCCATCCATCTCTTTATCGGTCGAGAAGGAAAGCAAAGAGCAATCCCCGGCGTTCCTATTCAATCCCAGATGAAAAGGCTAATCCGGTGAATGAAAATTCCTGGAGTAGTTACAGCAGCTACCTGTCCTCAGAGGTGATTCTGCAGCGGGCAGAAACACAGCTCTCGAAAAGAGGCAGAAAACAGGGCTCGACGCGAAAGCGCCGAAAGCACCTGGGACTGTCACAGACCCACGATTTTGTGGGGTGTAAATCGAACAAAGCTGAGCGGGCCAGCGAAGACGGCAGCACCTCAGATCCCAGCCACGTCTCTCGCGTCAGAGAGGAGGGTGAATTTGATGCCGAGAATGATGTTGAGCGTGATGACTATGGATATAATCACGAATCAGAAGTGGTACCGAAGAGGTGGTCTGTTGCTCAGCTAGAACAAGAACTTTCAAGAACCTCTGAGTTCATGGAATTAAAAGCAGAGGAACTGTACACCTCAATGCCCACAATTTTAGGTGTAATGAGCAGTTGGAATGAAGGTAAAAAATACATTTGGTTTTGCAAAGATGATCTTTTGGAGAGCATTTGTATGGCTGCATGACAATGATGCCTAGAGTAGCAGATTATTTTCTTGACCTACTTGATTCTAGTGCCTGACAAAGCGAGACTCTGAAGCCAGAATAGGGCATGTGAATTAGAATCAGAGCGCTTGACTTGGGTATTCTGGAAAGTTCAAACAATATGCGCCAGATTATTTGGACCCACGTGAAGCTTAATGAAGCCTCAAGAGCTGTAACTGATTTGGGGACCTGAAGGACTGAATTGCTCCTGTCACATCCCCAGTACCTGGCAGTAATTCAACCAAAATCCACCTGCATCCTTTGCAAGAGAAGGACCTGTCACTGGTGGACATGGCATTTCCTTAAGGCCCAAACCTCCCGAGTGTTTGGCCATGCTACATAAAGCATCCAAGCTCTTGATGGACTGACAGCACATGCCTGATATCGTGCAATAAAGTTGACAGCTGTATTCTTATGTGCATTCCTTTGGAAACTAATGTACCTATATTTCATTATAATTGCATAATTTCAAGACATTAGGCATCCTAGTATATTACACAGAGATTATAGATGTCAAAGCTACGAACCGTTAGTTGATCGAAGAGGCAGATATGATAACTGTATATTGTAGCCAGGTATTTATGATCATCTGTATGTCTAAAAAATACTCTGAGTAAGAAATAATACACTATCAAATGCCTGTTTAACGTATTCAATAAGTAGTATTGGTTTGGGGGGATTGTATTTTGGGATTTTTCCTATTTAGTGACAGACCAGAAGAAAAATTAACTGCTGCTTTTTTAAGCTGAAACACAATCAAACTACTACATAAAGACAACCTACTGATATTTGCCATTTTCCCTGTATTTCTCTGTAACAGATGACCTACCTCGGATGCGATTCAAATGCCCCTTCTGTACACACACCGTGAAACGCCGTGCGGACCTGAAGCGACACCTTCGGTGTCACACGGGGGAGCGGCCATACCCCTGCGAAGCGTGTGGGAAAAGGTTCACTCGGCTCGAGCATTTGCGTAATCACTTCCAAACGGTACGATGTTTCAGTTGGAGGTTCAGCCTAGAAAAAAACCCCACAACACGTCATTGTACAAGCTGTTCAGTCATTTCCAGAACTAACACCAGAAAAGCTGCCTAGCTGCACATCAACTATAATTATTCATTATTTAAATTATAAATTTTTTTTTTTTTAGGATGATTCAATTAATTTTCTTTTTCTAAAAAAAAAAATATTAAAAATCTGCTTTTTGGATGAACACTGATGTTTCCAAATTTTAAATCTCTTTAGATACATCAAGCTGGCAAACTGATCTGCAGGAAATGCAAGCGCCACGTAACTGACCTAACGGGATGTGTTGTTCAGCAAGGAACAAGACGCTACAGACTGTGCCATAAGTGTCTGGCAGAAGCTAATTTTGACAGCATCCCTGATGATTTAGACACTGAACATTCTCCTGTCTCCTCCATGGGAAACAAACGTTGCAAATGGGCTTTGGAGGAGGAACAGAAATCAGAAGAAGAGACGATGGAGGAGGAACCATATAATTTGGTTGTCCGACATGTTAATGATGATATTCCAGAAGAGGCAGATGAAAAGGTGAAACCAAATCTTAGGTAGATGTATCTGTGTATTTGTTACTGTTGTATTCAAGATTAAATTGCTTGTGTCCTACCAACTAATGCTGGTTTATTACTTTCATTAAAATTAAATACTGCTAAAATTCTACTATGAGAAGTAAAATATTGACTACAAACAAGTTTTGTACTTAGACATGCAACAGTGTAACTACTTCTAAATATCATCCAGAAAGTACTTGTTATCTGGAAACTATTTGGAAGAACTGGTTTATTTTTTAAAGACGTGCTCTGAACTCCATAATGAAAGTGTGAACCATTTTACAGTTCTACAAAGATTCTGTACAATACAGATTTTTAAAAAAACTAATACTAATGATTTGCTTTGAAAAAGTCTTACTAAAGCAAGCAGCTAAGAAATGTAAAGCACACTTTTGTTGACACTGTAATTAACATGTATATACACTTCAGAAACTTCACAAGGAGAAAACAAGTGGAATTCTTCCTGCTGAAGAACTTATTTACAAGAGCTTTGTTTTCTGAGTTTACTGATTCTTACAGTTCAGAAAAGCATGATTAGTTTTAAAGAATACACACAGCCATATAGACTAGAATAACAAACTGAGCATCTGTAGCACACTTGGATAGTATGAGTTTGCCTTCCAGATATGCAGTGGTTTTGTACTGTGGATTTTAAAGATACACTTACATGATTCCAAGGAAATAAAAGTGCAATCACTGGAAGTAGAGTTGTCAGGTTTTTTACCTTTTTTTTTTTCCAGGACTGCTGCAAGATTTGCTTAAATTCCTGTCTATCTTCTGCTAAGATAATAAAGAGGCCAAGTCCCTTTAATTCCATTGGGACACTTGTGACTTAGATCATGGAGCTACTTTAGAAAGGCGTTCCTGCTCGTATAAATTTAGGATGCTTAATGGCTGCTTGACAGCATAAAAATATTTGTTTATAAGGACAATTTCCTCTTAGAGTTAAAGCAACATTTGTTAATTCTGGAGTCTCCGGCTTTTTTAGTAATAATATTTTTTTCCCAGCAATCAAACAACACGAATTTAAGGCCCATTTTATAAGTACTTAATAAATATTGATTAAAAAAAATAATACATGGGTAGCACTTAGTTAATCCAAACACTTTTCTTGCAAATTCCTGTGATCATTTCTAAAAGCAGAGCAACTTACTGTGTTACTACAGCCTGTGACTGACGGTACACACGGGGCTTCTCAGCACTTCTACAAAGTTGAGTTTTAACTACATAAATGTATCTTTTCTCGTGCAAAAGAAAAAAAACCCTCAGCCTCCGCGCCCGCCGCCTCCTCAGGCTGTGTGGAGAACCGAGCTGCCTCAACTCGACGCCTGATTGGCTAATCCCAGCCACCTGATTGGCTAACCCCAGCCACCTGACCCAACCAGCCAATGAGGTGTCAAAGCCGCGGCTGAGGGGCGGGGCCGCGCGGCCCGCCATGGCGGTCACCGCCCGGGGGTGGATCCTGAGGAGGGAAGAAAACCCGCTGTGTGAAAAGTTGTACTTTTGTACCATCAAATAGGCATATCATCCTTCTTTCTGACAAAAAAAATCTGCTCACCTTAGTGGAGAACAAAGCACAAGTGTCACTCATTAGTGTTACAAATCCACTGGCCAAAATTATTCACCCACCAATCCATCAAATCTTTCAGTCCAAGTTTTATTTCAGCATTGGTTTCTCAAGAAAGAAAAGGGATTTTAACCCTCAGTGTTCATTATATGGAAGTGGAAATAAAAACAGATATTCACAATATAGAAATAAAACCAGATCTATGTAAGATGCCTTTACAACACAATGCAATGAGATACTCCCTCCAGAGGCGAGGCACTTGCACCACTTACAATAAAAAACCAGCACCAGGCCAGCACCGACTGTCCCTTACTCATAGCAATGGCAGGTAACGCACATTTGCTGTCCTGCGATTTAAAACAAAACAAGCTTTTTATTTTTTTTTTTTTTTAATTTTGATTCAGTGAAGTCCATTATCCTTTGACATTAAAGGATTGTCTGTATTGTCCTTTCTAAAGGAAGACATTGAAGCAGATGCAAATGATCTGCTTTTTAAAATAAGAGAATCAACTTTTGCAAGACATTAAATCTGGTGCATCCCCTTCTACAGCAGCAAATACTTTTTAGAATGATAACAGAAGTTATTAGGATTCCATGTACATGATCACATGCTTTAGGATTTCATGTGGAAATTTATTTACAGCAATTCAGCACCACCTGCTGGTATGACTTTTTTTAAAAAAGTAATCTAAAGGTGTGTTTGTTTGTTTTTTAATTTGGTGTACTTTTTTAGGTGTCCTTTGAACAGACAGATTTTTCTCCACATTAAATCCAACTCACTTTGGTCTTTTGGACCTTTTATATAATATGAGGAGGGATGTCACCTCAGAATGGGAACACTTAAACCTGCAAATGAAATCATGGGGATGAACATTATCTCCTGCCACCCTACAAAAAGACAGTATTTTACCTAACAGCTCCACTAATTTCTGTTTAGTTCATATAGCATGTAACACATACAGCAGCCTTAAAAGCTGAGTACTAGCATTCCTGAGAGACTTTCAGCCCCCAAACTCTCTTCTCAACAGCCCCCAAAGCCCAACCAGTTCTTTTTTTCCCTGGCCTGCAGGTATTTCTGTCTCACCATTCTCAAGTCAAAACACAGGCTGACACTCCCTGCAATGACTCCCTCCAATTTATGACTCAAATTGGCCAATTCCTTAATTGCTTCAGGGATTACACTTTACAAGGGACTTCTGCCAGCCAATGACAAGCATCCGCTCGACCACACTTTTCTTGCTTTAAATATCAATGATGACAAAGACTTCTGGCTTTTCGTCTTCACAGATCTGCATTGCTGAGTAGGTTATGGCTTTCACCTCTGTGCCCTAGAAAGAAAAGACACAAAAGCACGGATGTGCTAAATAACATCCCTTCTAGCAGTTCATGATAATACACAGTATTTATTACCTTCTACAAACGTTATCCAGTTTCATAGTTTTTCCTCCTTAAAAGCTGTAAATATATTCGTTTTGATGAATAAGAAAGTTAGCATACTAGTGAATTAGAAACTCTTCCCTTATTTTATTGCCTCTTGAATATTACAAATTCCTCCTCCTCTTTGCTAGTGCTGAGGAAGCATCAGATGTAGAAACAGGCAGAACATGAGATCTTAAGTTCCGTGCCTGTGATACCATTGAGATGTGTTTATACTTGGGTCTCTTGAAAACGTAAAAGATCCGATTTAAAAGACACCACCCCTCCCCATCCTACCCCCACAATGTAGAAGTACAGATGAAGCACTGCATACCTGGGGGTGTTTGGGTAAAGAGAACTCTTCTCCCCACCTTTAAAGACAAAAAGAATAGAGGTGTTTGGAATTTTGGTAATATTTATCAAATAGTTTCATTGATGAGCATAGGACAGTGAGATTTTCTTTTAAAGCCTCGAAGGAAGGAAAAAAGAAATCCACAATCCATTTCTTAGAAAGCATCACTGGACTCCAGCACATCATGGGATTTCAGAGTGGTTACTCTGAAAGGCAATATGTGCATTTCCAGTAAAGATAGTAATTACTCAACTGATCATTTAAGCTCACCCAATTGATCTTATTTTGAATTGCATTCGGTCAATGTAAAGCACTTTCACTTCCTGCAGAGAAAGTGAGAGGAGAAATATGTCAGTAACATCTATCTGCAGGCAGAAATTCTCAGTAAATCCCATTTACAAGGGTTATATTCCACTGTTTAAATGGATCCTAAAACCAGAGAATCTGAGCAGCCTCAAAGAGATGCGCTGCTGCTTGGAACACAAAGGTGGCAGAGCTGCCCCTACCATATAATAGCAACTAACAATTGCTGTTTGAGATAAGAAAGCTTAACAATTTGTTTCCCCAGGCCTTTCTGCCCTGGTATTTTTAATTCTTCATGTGCTGTGCTTAAGTGACCTGTTGTGTCCCTTTTTTTCTTCCTAAAGTAACACTGAATTCAGTGCTGGTATTACAGAGAATACTCTCGACTTACAAATGGAAAAAGATCCAAACACTTACCCTGGGTATGAAGAACTCATTAGCACTGAATTTATACAGCCACTCATCCAAGAAGTGAAAAAGGAGAGACAACATGTCGTGTCCTGCATGGTTGAAGCAGAGAATATGCTCAGTTGATTTATCTCACCCAAACATTTTTAAGAGTACGTCAGATGTACATCTAACATACACCTTCTGCACTATTAGAAGATTCAGATTAGTGATGCTTAATTAGATTTTAATTAACTGCAACAATACTATGCATAAAGATTCAAAATTTTGGTCTCCTTCTATAGAAGTCAGCGCAGCATTACCTTCTGCTTCTACCTCTACTGTATCCACAGGTTCCACAGTCTCAGTGTCAGTCATGTAGCCAAACATGGCCATAACACACTGCTCAAAGGCTTCTTCCAAAGTGTCCCCCCAGGCATGGAGCCTAAAACACCATGAGAATATGGAAAAATCAGTGTTTTATCAGAGAACAAGAATGTTATTTCCTAAATTAGATGTCTATAAAAGTGAACTACTCAGAAGGAATTTCATTTAAAAGGAAGAGATTAAAAGGAGATTTCAAAAGACATTTCGAAGCAACACAAGTTTAATCAGCAGCATCACATTAGAAAAGAAGCCAAACACGATTTTATGCTCTCCCAAGAGCAGAAAAAAAAATTGACCATCAAAAACTCCAGTGTGTGACATTTCACAGTTCCACCAGGTGTACATCTGCAACCAGTTCTCAACAGTTACTCCAGACTTAAAGCAGTGTAAGAAATAATCAATTTGTCACAGTGAGAAAGCCCAGCTGCCCACACTTACTGCACATCTGCGGTGTGATCCAAATCTGCAGGGAATGAAAAAGAAAAGGCACAACATCACCAAATATACTTTAAAAGTGAGGACTAAAGAAAAGAAAATCAGATATTGCTGTTATAACAAGAACTTTTTGCATTCATTTTCAGATGTGAAACAGTGACGATCTATTTTCCAGTATATAAGAAAACGTTAGCACAGGTGGAATCTTGGATTATTCCTACCAAGCAGAAAAACAGCGTTTAATATAATTATGTCAGTGCCCCATGTGTACAGCACTGGGTGCAAGGTATGGCTGTTGTAACACAACAGGTTTCTACAAGTTAACTGCAATAAAAATCAAAAAACTTTAACCAGGAGTAAAAAGTTTTTGCTGAAGTCTGCAGGATGGAAAATTATTCATGCAGAGGGTGAGATTTGCAAATATTTCCAGCTCAGTGAACAAATACACCTGTCCACACCCAAAACCATCCATTATGCAAAAAGAAGATTTTTTTAGAAGTATGTAATAAAAAAATAGAAGGCAGTCTTCACTAATAAGATTGGGCTAACATCCCAAGCATGTATCAAGTGTTATAACACATGAACATCATTTATATTCATTTAGGGGAGTGAGAGAAATGCAAAATTGGCAAAACCAGAGCTAACTTGGGATGTAAAATAAACGCTACACCATGATCACTCTAACTGGCAGATTGTTCTGATGCTGTTTAAATCGTTCACAGGCTATTAATGGATTCTCAACAACGGTCTCTAAAGCAAACAAATTCCAGCAGATGTAAAAGAAGAATAAAACCTCTTCCAGTTATGGGAACAGCATGACTATTGCAATATGTCACCATATTTCTGCACTGCTATCAAATAAAGATCTGAACGCACCCTAAAAATATATATTCTAACAGAGGAATAGACACTGTCCCTCCAGACAGATATGGCTCAAACAGAAAACAGTCAAACACTGAACGTGTTTGTGAACTCCTGTGAGTGCCCTGGGCTGCCACTTGCCTGATGTGTTCTTAAGACATTCCAGGGGTGGGGAAAAGGAGAGATAATGATCTTTAAGCAGCTCATGTAGGAGAAAAAACACCACAGGGAAGACCAACACACTCTTGAATATCTCTTCCTATATAAGAGGCAGAGAAATGTATCACCTTGCTAAGAAATAGCCTGAGAGTGGAATGTTTCCAAGGTAAGACTTAACTAATTTATTTCTATTATGATTTCTTTAGCACCCATAACAAAGGCATTTACCTGTGATACAGAAAAACATAGATATCCCGTCTCTATTAATTCAACTACACATGCATCCCACAGTCTAAACACACACAATACCAACATATTAAGAAACCTCACATGCACCTAAAAAGCACATCCAGCTGTTTTCGGGCCCCTCCCTCCCCATCGCGATTGCACTCTCAGGACAGTGTTAAAAACGCTCACATTCGTATTTCTTATTGAGCGGTGGGTATTTGGCTTTGACAGCCTTCTGCTCCTCTGTCAGGTTGTAGTCCCTCTCGTCGGCTGCCATGGCTGCTGGTTTGGGCAAATCACTTCGCTTCCTGGTGGCAGGAGACGGCACCTGGGTGAGAGCTTCAGCTCTTGGGATGCTGCGGGAGAAAAGGGAGAATCACCTCTGTGTTCAGTTCTTTCCACTCAATAGCAGTTTGTTAAGTTGTAGACAGGCTGAGATATTAAAAAATTACTAAATGCACCTCATCTGAGTTGTCTGCTCTCAAAACTGTCACTGGGAGACGAGGGAAGTTCTGAATTTAATCCTACACCACTTGCCTCTGAACTGATATGAGTTATGTTCAGCCAGCGAAGCCAAGGGATTACAGTGCTTACAGAAAACGTGGACTTCGGCCTTTTCTGGGAAGAACCATGTTTCTTCTTCCTTGTTTTGCACAGCAACAAGCATTTTATTCATCCTCAAATAATAAAATACCTTAATAATGAAAAATAATCAGCTCACTGGTACTTCACAGAGCAAGCTGGAATTTGCATTGCCACCAAACCCCAAGAAGGAAGATCTAGAGCCTTACATGTGATTTTTCTTTAGGGGAAACAAACAAACACACACCAATTTTTTTCTTAGGACAGGAACTACATTTAAGACTTCAATCCAAGAAACACATGCATGGCACACAAGTGCGGAAGTTTTCCTGTTTCTTTTGTTGCACAATGTCTTTTAAAAGTTTTTAAAGCAAGAACTGTTATCAAATCCCCATTTAAAAGTCAAATTCTCAGAACAGATCTTAGAAGTTGCTCAGTTTCATACAAGCTTTCATTTGTAAATCTAACAGACACAAATTGGAGAACCTTATTAACTAATTAAGTTTCTTCAGACTAAAACTCCCCACATCTTCAGATATAATAACCATTCTCACTCTTTCTTAATATTTTTTGCAAATTCAAAGATTTATGCACAGCTGAGCTCAAGAGTTCTGTAAATAATGTAAATTACAGATTAATAGGTAGCACACAACATCACCAAGGCTACTTTTAAATAGGAGTGGATCTTACTGCCAGGCTTAGAAACACAACTACACGGGATTTCCAGTTTCTCTTCTCAGGGAAGTGCCTAAAAATGTCACAGAGAGCAGCCTGGAATTGAGAAGCCAATGTTCCTCAGAGAGAATCACCCCAGAAGAACCCACATTTTGATTTTAAACTTGTAAATCCTTGACTGCAGATGGTCAGATCCACAATCGATCATGCCAGGTTACCCACAGCAGGCCGATTGGAACCAGCCGCTACACTTAATTGGGGGGGGGAAATAAAGGAGTTATTAGTGACGATAGATAATTAACAAGCCAAGAGCAAGGTGAGGATACTGCGAAGGTCTCTGGGCAGCCCTGTGAGGAGGGAGGGCTGTGCCTCAGCCCCACACACGCACCAGTCTGGTTCTGTCCCGACACCGTCTGCCCTCAGCTGTGGTGACCGGATGAAAGCGCGGCCACGGGCCTTCCCGCTCCTAAATCGGGGCCTCAACCGGGAGGAGCCGCTCACCGCCGGGCGCTGCCGCTTTAAGAGCGGAGCGAGGGGCGCGCACTGCCCTCCCCTTCCCTTCCCTCCGGAAAATGGCGGCTCCCAGGGGAGCTTCAGCGGCCCCTTCCTCCCCCGCCTTCCTCCCGGCCGTCCTCCCACGTGACCGCCGCGCACGCTCGCCCGCCCCGCGCCTCACGCCGATTGGCTGCGGCGGGCCGGCGGCGGGCGGCGATTGGCCAGCGTTGGCGCGCGAAGGGGTGCGCGGCGCCGGAGCGGCACGCAGCGGGGGCAGGAAACAATAGAGCCGCGGCCGGAGGGGTCCGAGCAGGGAGCGGAGCAGCCACCCGCCTTGCCCAGCCCAGCCCGCCCCGCCTCGCTCCCCGCAGCCGCCCCGCTTCCCCCCCCGCCGTCCCGCCATGGCGGACAAGGAAGGTAGGCCTCGTGGTGTGGTGTGGCGTGGCGTGGCGCGACGCAGGCCCCGCGGCGCGGCCTCCTCCACTCCGTGAGGCGCGGGGTAACGGCCCCCCCCCGCCTCAGGCACCGGTGTGAGGGGAGCGGGGGCGGCTCCGCCAGGGGGCGATGGGGGCGGGGTCGGTCTCGCCACGCGGCCGCCGCCCCCCCGGGGCCAACCGGGGGGGGTTGTGGCCGGCGGGTCGGGAGGCGACACCGCCCGGGGGACGAGGGCCCCTGCCCGGGTCCCTCCGCCCGGCCCCCCCTTCACCTTTCGATCCGGTTGTGGCTGGAGGGAGTTTGTGTTTTCCAGGCCGGTAACCGGGAGGGCCGGGCTGTGCCGGGGTGCAGACAAAGGGATGTCACCGGCCCCGCCATCGGGGCTCTGCCTGCCCGTCCTTCCCCAGGGGAGGGTGGGACAGGCGGTATAAAACTGTGAGAGAAACCAGGTGACAGCAGGAGCCTCGGAAAACTGGATTTTGGGAGCAGGTAGTTCAAGGCTGCGCCCAGACCACTCCATGGAACAGCGGCTGCTGGAGCTCTTGCGTTTAAGCGTCTTTACAGCCCTGGGTTTTTGCCTTCACGGCATCCTGGGACACCAAATTTCACGATTTTGTTACGCTGCTTCTGTTGAGATGGTGAAAATTCACATGGTTAATACTAATTCTGAGCAATATATCCAGAAACAGTGTGCCACAGAGGATGTTTAATCATCCAGTAACTGCTCCAATAGTCCAAGAGCAACCCAGGGTGTGATGTAGTCAGCTCTTTATTCAGTTGCAGTGTTTTGCATGTGTTGTAAATATATTCATAAAGGCTAATCATATGCATTTTAAAAAAAAAAAAAACACTTTAGCAGCCTTTGATGATGCAGTGGAAGAACGTGTGATCAATGAAGAGTATAAAATATGGAAAAAGAATACGCCTTTCTTATACGATTTGGTAATGACCCATGCTCTGGAATGGCCCAGCTTGACGGCTCAGTGGCTTCCTGATGTTACAAGGTAAACTGATCCTTTTGCCTTTTTTTTTCCTAAAGCAGAGTACATAGTAAATCTAGGATGACTTTTTGTTAAAGTAAGACACTATGTGATTCCTTTCTGTCTTAAATGCTTTTTGTACCCTTCCCTTGGCAACAGGAAGTTGAGGACTATGAACACTAGAGAGATAAACAGTACAGTCATTTTTAATTTGACAAAATCTCTTCTGTTACTGGGAAGATATTTTCACACATTTGATTTCCCTGTTTTTCTCTCCCAGGTTCGCCTTCCCCTTTATTAAGCAATACACTACTCAAAAATAGAACTAGATATAATATCTATGTAACCACCATGTTGTTTTCCTAACAATGCTCTGCTTGCTGTGAATGTTCATGCCCCTCAGAGTTGTTCTTGGGGGGAGCTGCAAAGGTCTCTGAAAGGAAGGCACGGGAATGATGTGGTCAGAATGTTGTGCTGGGAAAATTTTTGGTTGAGATCTTGAGTTCTGATAAGTGATTTCCACCTGGGGAAGCGAGTTTGGTGTTGGAGCAGGAGAGCAACAATAAAAGTGTGCTATCAAAAAGCTGTCATCAAAAAAATGTTGTAATCAGCTTAGTATTTGTGTCAACCCCTCTTTTTGTGTCTCATGTAACTCTCTTCTGCAGACCCGAGGGCAAAGATTTCAGTATTCACCGGTTAGTCCTGGGCACCCACACTTCAGATGAACAAAACCATCTCGTGATAGCAAGTGTGCAGTTGCCCAACGATGATGCGCAGTTTGATGCTTCACACTATGATAGTGAGAAAGGAGGTAAGAGACCCAAAATGTGGACCGGGGGAGTTTTAACCATTTTTTCTTTCCCTTCTCAATAGATTATTTGTCTTTCCTTAAAGTTCAGGCAGCAAAGTTTGGATATTACTTCTAAACTAATCAATTTATTTCTAAGTGATACCTTTACTTAATAGATAAATACTATGTCATTTGAATTGACATAATGTCTTTATATAACGAGGAAAAAAGAAGGTGGCAGCCTTATTGCAAAAGTGTGTAGGGAAGACTCACCCCTCCCTATTTCTCATCAGGAATCAACACTGAATTTCATGGAATACTGCTTATTGGTATTTTTCTTATCACTTTAGCATTACATAAACTCTTCCAGTGAGAAAGTCACTCATGTGAAAGAATATTTTATTTCAGAGGAGCGTGATATTTCAAATGTTCTTTTCTTGTCTGAATTCTGCTGCCTGATAGTTGTGCTAGCCCCTCTTGGATAAAAAGGTAATTGTATTTTGTTCAGTCTATCAGACTTGAATTTGATGCTTTCTGTAATCTTAGCTGGCTGTCAGCATTACTACAAGTTAAACATTTCTCATAAGTGCTTGGTAGTACCAGTTGTTGAGTCTCGATCTCTGTGTCTTGATCTGAAATTGGCTTGTTATTTACAACTACTGAATTCTTATTTCCAGAGTTTGGAGGCTTTGGGTCAGTTAGTGGGAAAATTGAAATTGAAATCAAGATAAATCATGAGGGAGAAGTGAACAGAGCACGTTACATGCCGCAGAACCCGTGCATCATCGCTACAAAGACTCCATCCAGCGACGTCCTCGTCTTTGATTACACCAAACACCCCTCTAAACCAGGTGCTTTTTTCTTGTGTTTGTGCTTCAGAGATCAGCCAGCCCTTCCTTCAAAAAATGTAGAGAAAAAGAGGTTAAAAAGTTTTGTGGATTGCATCTAATACGTAATTTTAGGGGAAGGCGGGTGTTTGGTGTAGAAGATTATTTTATTTGAAGCTTAAGCAATGGGTATTCAATAGGTATCAATAGAAGGGTATGTTTTTTTTTCTGTTTTATTGCATGTTTTGTCATGTCACTGCATGTCTTGGTATTTGGGGTGCTGGAAGGTGGCTCTTTGGAAACTGCATGATTTGCTGGATAGCTGAGCTGTTGTTCTGGAAGGATATTAACAATCATTTACCAATGAACTCGTCAAGGTTGTATAGAGTAACTAGTTCTGCCACGTGCAGGTTGGATCAGAAGTGGCGTCCTCAAAGTGTAGTTGGAGATGATGAGACAAAGAAAAATGTCAAACCAGCAGAATGTTCAGGGAGCATTTTTGAGCAGTAACTGAGATGAGCTGCTGTTCTTCCATCCAGCTGTTGAAAATGCCAGCGCAAAGTTTAGTAAAGCACAGTAACACTTAATGCCAGGTGTTCTGGGATGTAGTGAGAATGATAGTAGGCACTGGAGTTCTTACGCTGCCTCTTTACAGACCCTTCTGGAGAGTGTAACCCTGATCTGCGTCTTCGTGGGCACCAGAAGGAAGGTTACGGGCTGTCATGGAACCCAAACCTCAGTGGGCATTTGCTTAGTGCTTCTGATGATCATGTGAGTACTTTAAATACAGCTGAGGTACAATCTGCACTTGGTGTCCCTTGGCAAAGGTCCAAAATGTTTTGTTTCAAGAGGGAGGAGGGAGAGGAGTTGAAGAGAGTGGCTGTCTAAAGATGCAATGTTTCCACATTTTTTGTTTTCTTTAAAGACCATTTGCTTGTGGGATATCAGTGCTGTTCCAAAAGAAGGCAAAGTGGTGGATGCAAAGACCATCTTCACAGGGCACACAGCGGTAGTGGAAGATGTATCTTGGCACCTGCTCCACGAGTCTCTCTTTGGATCTGTCGCTGACGATCAGAAGCTCATGATGTAAGTGAGGCAATGTCTTCAGAAAGCAAGTGCTTCTGTCCCTCTTGCTTTCCTATCTGCTCCTTAGTCCCTCAGTAAAATGGGGTATAAACTTTTGTTTCCCTTCCATGTTTTCCCCGTGCAGTTGGGATACTCGGTCAAACAACACCTCCAAACCCAGTCATTCCGTGGATGCTCACACAGCTGAAGTCAACTGCCTCTCCTTCAATCCCTACAGCGAGTTTATCCTGGCTACGGGATCAGCTGATAAGGTACCTCTGCCTTGAATCTGGAACACAGTTTTTTAGTTTCTGATGCATAAGTCTGGTTGTATATATTGGTTACTTCAACAAAAAATTGTTTTGTATTTTTTTTCCTAGACTGTTGCTTTATGGGACTTGAGGAACCTGAAATTGAAGTTGCACTCTTTTGAATCACATAAAGATGAAATATTTCAGGTATATCAAAATATCTTTATCTTTTATACACATAGACAATTCTACTCAGCTCTCTGGAAGAAAATGAAAAATATTCTCTTCGACTCTGTTTTTATGAAATTAAAACTCAAATATTCTTTCCTCTCTTCCGCTTATAATTTTCTGGCTTCTTGTTGAGCTGTGTAGCGCTCTCTGGGGCAGAGCTCCAGAAGAGGTAAGAGTGTCCAGAAAGCCAGAGGCAAAATAATGAGGAAATGGTTGAGAGCTTTAACCACAACACAAGGTGAAATGCTAGCAGTGCGGAGGAAATGTAAATTATTCATGGCAGCAGATTGAAGCAGGGAGGCACCGTGAGATGGCTGCAGCGTTTTCATCTCCTCAGCTTGGTCCTGTAGGAAGGTTCAGCCGGTGCCCGTCACTGTGCATCACCGGAACATCCTGTGACAATGAACAATTGCTCATTTTGGTGGTGTAAATATAGAATGTTAACATCACTGGTAACATATGCTGAGCAGAAACAGTATTTCCGTCTCCAACTCATGCCTTACTCAGGAGAAAGATATGTAGATTTTTTTTTTGTGGAAGGATTACTACTTAAGACTGTAGTTACCTCTAAATAGAATTACATGTGGAATCTTGAAATGTCAGCTTAGCGTGCAGAATTATGTGTTCTTTTCCAGTCCTGTGATCCTATTAAGTGGTGTGTTTTGGAGAGATTCATCTCCAGCAGAAGTAGTAAATACAAGCTTTTGGGCAGTTAATTACAGTGATTTCTTTTAATGTGTGAGCTGTATCTACTACTTAAAGAATCCGTAGTCTATTGTGTTTGTTGTGAACGTCTGTCGTGTTACAGCTTCTTCAAACTAACTCCTTGTCGAAATTTGTCCTTGTCTGTAGGTTCAGTGGTCTCCCCATAATGAAACTATATTGGCCTCCAGTGGCACTGACCGCAGGCTAAACGTCTGGGACTTGAGGTAAACCCCAAATTAGCCACCTTGTCCTGACAAAATATTATTGATGAATTGCATGACACTTCAGAAACCAACCAAATAAACCCCAACCTTTTCATTTTTCCTTCTTTTGTTTTTTTACAGTAAAATTGGAGAAGAGCAATCCCCTGAAGATGCCGAGGATGGTCCCCCAGAGCTGTTGGTGAGTCTTTGGAATCTCATTGCTTGCTTTCACCTGTTATTTAGCTCTGCGATGTAGATTTGAAAACATTCCCCTGTTTTTCTTTCCCCAATACTAGTTTATTCATGGTGGTCATACTGCGAAGATATCTGATTTCTCCTGGAATCCAAATGAGCCCTGGGTAATTTGTTCTGTATCAGAAGATAATATCATGCAAGTCTGGCAAAT
Organism: Pampusana beccarii; assembly: GCA_013399365.1. Taxonomy (NCBI): domain Eukaryota; kingdom Metazoa; phylum Chordata; class Aves; order Columbiformes; family Columbidae; genus Pampusana; species Pampusana beccarii. Next base: position 2,742,278 of record VWYH01007286.1, read on the forward strand.
GGTAAGTTGTTTGGGAAGATGTTTGGGAATGTTTTGGAGACACAGCTGTTTAAAAAAGGCCCTTTGTGCTCCTTCTTTAATGTTAAATGGTCTTGAGGGACCAGGGATGTGTGATACAGATGAAGAACCTCCATGAGTATTGGAAGTGTTCTAGCAGATGGAGTCCTGCTCAGTGTGGTAGCAAAATGCTTTTTCAGTTCCTCCCTCTCTGTCTTGCAGGCGGAGAACATTTATAATGATGAAGACCCCGAAGGAAGCGTGGATCCAGAAGGTCAAGGCTCTTAAACGATCACCTTTTCCTGTTTTTAGTCTTTTTCGTTCTCTTCCCTCTCAACCCTGATATTGACTTAACACTGGTTTTGAGACACACGTAGACTTTGTGTTCAGCCATCCTTCTGTAGATCACGTCCACAGGTGGTTTCTTTTTAACCCAGACGGGGAGGACTCCCTAAAAAAAGGGCTCAGCCCCACTCCGCTGGTGCCGTGCCGTAGCTCCTCGCTCCCATTTCCCGCAGCAGCCTCTTCGCAGGGGGCTGCCTGTCCCATTTTAGCTGCCTTCATCACACAGAGCAAACTTGGGTTGGATGTTTTTTTTTCTTCTTCTGTCTTTAGCTTGCTACAGCTGTTTTTTTGCAGTGGGTTACAGCTGTGGGGTTTTTGCCTAATTTAAACAAAAGTTAAAGCGCTAGAGCTGCCAGAGCGTGCTTGAGCCAATGGAGATGATACAAAGCGTTAATCCACTGGTGGTTCAGAACTGGAGCGTGGAAGGTCTTGTCCTCTTCAGTACAGCTCTGAGGTCTTGGGGTTCCTTTAGTTCATCTGTACCTTGTGGCTTTTTCTGCCTCTGCAGTTACAAAGCAGACCTGCAGATCCTGACTTCAGCTGAAATTAAATTTCTATATTTTGTTGGTCTCTACTGGTAATTCTGGGTTTTTGCATTCCTTTCCTTCCTTCCCCTTTGCTCCCGTGCGCTGGTTGACAGCGGTTTGGATTCATTAGCTATTCCTGCAGAGTGTTGTTCGCCTTCCACGTATTTTGCTCTATTGTGTGTTTCTTGAGCTGTGTTTTTCATATATATTTCTTTCCTTTCTGTGAAATGGTTTTTAAAACCTCGGGGCCACCAAGTTATAAAGGTGTGTGTTCTTACCAGCTGATGTACCATGGATAGCGTGCCCGGTAACCTCAAACGGCATTGGTAGCTGGGATCTCTAAAGCCAATTAAACGTGGATGAACTACTTTTTTTAGGAGTTAGTCCTTGACCACTAGTTCCTGCGCATCTCCCACCGGGGTGTCCTGTTCCACCAGCAACCTCTTACTCTCCATGCTCCTCATGACTAATTGCGTGTAAGTGCTTCAGATGGAATAAATTTTTTCTACGTAAATGCTGTGTGGAGTTGTTTTTTCCCATTCTGTATTAACTGAGAGTAAAGCGTAGCTCCCAGACCAGGTGCTGCTACAGATATTCCTTAGTTTGTAACATGTGGATGCTTCTCCCCTTTTTTCTGCTGCTTTCTTTGTGAAACAAATGAACAAGTAATTAATATCCCCGGTCAGTGAAGAATGCACTGAAGTGGCCCTTCCACCTGCCTGGATTTTGTGTCTCCCTTTAGCCCTTGCCACATAACTATTGTTTTTTGTTAACCTGCAGCATGACTAGTTGGATACCTTACGAGTACCTCACTGTGACAGACAATTTATTTTCTCTTTAAGACGCAGCTTTGAGAATTAAGAGACTTCTTAAACTCTGACCTTTATTTTCAGTGTGAGACTTTTATATGAAGTGGAAACCTATTCTCCACAAACTAGTTTCTCCACAGTGGAGCATGTCACAATACAGCAGACACCCTTGAAATACAAAAGAAAAATCCTGTTAAAAGGATAAAGCTTCTCTTGCATGTAAACTTTGAAAATCAACCCCCCTAACACTGGCTTCCAGCACAATAATTCCTGTGCAAGTTTACACAATCCACCTGTGGAACAAGACAAGATAACATTTTTTTTTTCCAAGCACAGCAAAACATACATCTGTTATTCTTCATATATGTCCATTGTTCAGTGCAAGTATTATTTTCTCTGCTTCTCTGTGGAAAAGCAGTTTTATTACGCGGTGGACAGCAGCACCTTGAGAAATACGAGCGCTTTTTCTGGTATTTCTGACTTGGGGCAGCTGCTGCGCGTCGGGTGGGAGCAGCGGGAGATGCCTCTGTCCTTTTGGAGGAAAACTCCAGCGTTTCTAACAGTCCTGCTCCGCTTTTTCTTCCGATTTGCAAAGGTGGCCGTAGATTTCTAAGCAGCCCCTGTGTGGGTAGAAAGTAAATTTAGGTTGCTGAACATTTACATAAAGCACCTTGGCAGGAGAAAACAGGGAAGGGGGACGTGCTATTTCTGCGTTTTCTTTTCACGGTATGGAAGAAAAGTGATTAGGAAACAGTGAAACTGGCTCGGTGCGTGGTCTTGTGAGCGCACAGCCCCAGCCCTTGGCAAACAAACCAGCTTTACCAGAAGGGAATGTCATTTTTGGTGTGAGCTATGGGAGACGGCAGCTCGGAGCTTTTCTTAACTCTGAGGTCCCCGGTGCAAACGTGAAACCCGATGATGTGTCCTGACACCCGAGAAGCCCCGCGGCCGCTTCCAGGGACGGCGATTTGCAGATTGCCAGGCGGTAAGAGACTGCGCTGCTGAGCCCAGGCTTAAATATAGGTCTGTGATTTAGGCCTGTGATTTAGAAGGGCCCCAAGCAGCGAAGACGGGGTTGTTTGGATCTGGTTAGAATTGTAAATGCCATTACTCTCAATAAATCCTGGAATGGCTGGTGGCATGATGGGCTGAAACAGGTCTCTTCCCCTGTGCTTACTGTGATAAAGTCTTATCTGGGTAAAAGAAAACTACACCTGTTTGTAGTAGGAATATCCTGCAGTGTGCTAGTGTGAGGAGGTTTGAGTGGAGAAGGGGGGAAAAAAAAGAATACTAAAATAACAAGAAAGCTGCAGAAAATTGTTAAGAGTGTGTACAGCTGAGACTGGAGTAGCACGTACCAGTGCAAAGTTTGGTAAGTAAATAGCCTGTGAGCTTATGGACGTTTTCTGGAGCTTTAAAAAAATCCAATTTAATAAAGAACACCTGAGCAAAACCAGGAGTTGTGCAAAGAAGACAGCTCTCTCTCACTGAAGAGCACCCACAACCCCGTTTCCCAAACCGAAACCTCAGCTTCTTTCCACGTATTCCTAAGGAAACCAGAACTTCAGGTCCCTTTGCTCCCGCATCAGCCACATGCCCAAGAACCGGGAGCAAAAGCCCACGGTGTCGGTAGCTGTGTGACCACCAGGCTCTCCCCACCATCCTCCTCCTGCCAGCCCTCCCCAGGAGACACCAACGCACTTGTAGATGGAGAGCTCGCGGTGCAGGCTGGTCCTCAGCTCCTCCAGCTCCTGGTTCTTGCGCTGCTGGAGCTGGACCCCGTTCTTCAGCTCCTTCAGCCTGTCCTCCAGCTCCTCCACCTGCTCCTGCGGAGGGAGAACACACGAGGGGATGAGCTGGGCTGGGATGCGATGGGTTCTTAGGCTTCTTGGTTTTGTCCCCTAGGCTACGTGGTGTGTTTGAGGAGCTGTCAGTGATGTATAAACCTATGAGTCAGGAGAAGATAAGCAAGGAATTCGGGGAAAAGAAAACATAGAGGCACATCAGGGATGCCCCAAGTCCTGTCCTCCAGGGAGAGCGGACCCCAAAATCCCAGGAGAGCAGCGTCACGGGTGCTGTTGGCCGGGTCCCCATCTGGGCAGGGAGGAGAAGGGATGGAGGGGGCTGCAGCTTCCAGAAGCTGCTCAGAGCCAGGCTGGGAGGAGGCAGCGATTACGAGCCGAGAACAGGGAGTGTTGAAACCGGAGAGATTAATTGTGGAGCCTCCTTGCCAAATGTGCTCTTGTAGATATTGCATTGCCTTTTCCCTCAGCACAAGGCGCTGGGGAGGGCGGAAAATGCCGGGTGCAGCCAGAAATAACCCTCTTGGGAGGCAGGAGGTGAGACCCTTCCTGGCAGGATCTGCCCCGCCAGGGCTGGGCTTTTAAGGAAAAGCCACCTCCATTTAAACCTGGCTTTTCCAAGCACCACGTGCGGTGCCCGTGCTCAGCAGCATCGCTCAGCTCTGCCCGCTCTGGGAAGGAAACCCCCGTCCCCTCCGCCTCGTCCCGTTTCCAAGGGGCAGGTCAAACCCAAGTGAGAATATATTCAGGAAGAAGCTTTTTCTGGCAGCCCACAGGGTCCCAGCACTTGGCCACCGCATCCCTGTAACCTCAGGTTTGCCCGGGGGCTGCTGCTTCACCTGGGGATGCTTTTGGCATCAACCGGCAGGAGATATTCCACCTCATCACCCTCCTCATCCACCCTGCTCCTCCCCTTGGCCCTACAAGCAAAGACTTTCAGCATCCACACTTCACTGGCTGCAAATAATGAGTCGCGCGCTCTAAAAACGAGGGTGCAAGGGGTGTTCAGGGTGCGTACCCGGTACTGCCCGACCTCTTCGTCCCGCTTCTGCTTGACGAGGACGATCTGCTCCTCCAGGCTGCGGTTCTGCAGCCGCAGGCGGCTGACCTCCCCCTGCAAGGGCCGCAGGGCTTCCTTCATCCCCTGGATCTCCCCCTGCATCTCCTGCAGCGCCCTGGCCCCCGCCTCGCGTCTCTCCAGCAGCCGCAGAAGCTGGGGCTCGTAATGCTCCTCCAAACCCCGCCGGCTCTCTGCCACGAAGCTCTCGAACTCCATGGAGAGCCGGCGGCTCTCCTGCAGGTACAGGCTATCCTGCCGACACGGCGGCGTCTCCAGCCGCTGCCTCAAAACCTCCTTCTCCTTCTCGCAGGTCTCCTTGAGGCGGGACAGCTCGCCGGAGAGCTGCCCAGCCTGGCTCTCCAGCTCGCCCCGGTACGCGGCGTGCTGGGAGAGGTCGTGGCGCCGGCTCTCCAGCTGGTACTGGCAAGCCACGCACTCCTTCGTCACCTTGAACAGCTTCTGCTTGATCTGCCGGATCTCATCCTTCAGGTTGTCCCTCTCCAGCTCCACCTTGGCCAGCAGCCGGCAGGCGGCCTGGATCTCCTCGTGGGCATGGCGGATCTCCTGCAGCGCCGGCTCCCGCAGCTGCGCCAGCTCCGCGATCAGGCTGTCCCGCTCTTTCTCCAGCTGCTCCACGGCTTCGATGCACTCCTGGAAGTATTCCCCCAGCTCTTCCAGGGTCAGGCACTGATGCTCCACACCATCCGCGTCCGGGGGGTTGCCCGCCCCCTCTGCATCCATGTCCAGAGGGATCCCTGCCCCATCTGTGTCGGTTGGGATCCCTGCCCCGTCCGTGTCCATGTACAGCGGCATTCCTGCTCCATCTGCATCCACATCCAGCGGGATCCCTGTCCCACCTACATCCACGTCCAGTGGGATCCCTGCCTCATCCACATCCAGCAGGATCTCTACTCTATCTGCATCCACGTCCAGCGGGATCCCTGCTCCCTCTGTATCCACGTCCAGCGGGATGTCTACTCCATCCGCACCCACATCCAGCAGGATCCCTGTCCCACCTGCATCCACATCCAGCGGGATCCCTGCTCCCTCTGCATCCACATCCAGTGGGATTCCTGCTACATCCACATCCAGCGGGATCCCAGCCCCGCCTGCATCCTCGTCCAGCTGGGGCCCTGGCATGTTGAGCTCCAAGGAAGTGTCCCCGTCACCTGCCTGCAGCTCCTGGGAGGTGTCTGGGCTGTCCCTGTGCAAGGGTGTCACCCCCACACCCAAAGCTGGGTCTAATGGGCTGTGCGAAAGGTCCGGGTGCGGAGCAGCACCTGCAGGTCCCTGCGAGGATGAGGATACTCCAGCTTCATCCAGCTGCAGCTCTGGAGGGGGTTCAGGCTCTGCCATCAGGTCCCTGGAAAGAAGAGGACACATGAACCAGGGCAATGAGTGTCACAGGTCCCAGACCTCCCTCTCCACCCTGCAAGACGCGGGTGCCCCACAGCAGGCTGAGCTGGGGGTGCTTTTGCTGCCATGACTGTCCCCATGTCACCCAGGGGCTGTGCAAACTTTGCACACTCTGGTGACAACTTCAGCCCGAACTGTCAGCTTTGGCATGGGCCAAAACAAGGGAAGAAAACCCTCTAAAAGTGACTGATTGCGATGGAGGAAGAGCAAGGCATGCAAACCTGGACCTGAAAACGAGAGCTACCCCGGTGCCAACGGGAACCGCCACCGTGTCGTGGCCAATCTCCCCCAGTGGCACCGGTGTGGTGGGCGAGACCAGTGCAGCAGCTGTGCCCGTGCCAAAATCTCGTATCCGGGGTGTCGCCCACACTGCGCAGCACCGGCGTGGGCACTTCCAGTAAAACGTGCCGGGGTTACAGCAGCGTGGCATAACCTCACGGCAAGGGAATGTGCTGCTGAAGCGCAGGCGGGCTCCAGGGTGGCTGAGAAGGAGCAAAGCAGCGCACACACAGCGTCGGCTTCTGCAGCAGGAGCCCTGCGAGCTCCGCTTTGCAGAGTCATCCCATCCCATCGTTACCCCCAGCCCCGCTACCTGCAGCTGCCACCACCAAATACTCGCGTGTCACGTCCCCCTGGGCGCTGTTTGGGGTGGGATGGAGAGAACAAGCCCCTGGGCGAGCCGGGGCCGCTGTGGTGGGCAGGAGGATGCTCTCACCTCCCGGCCACGCTGCTGAGCTCATGTCTAGTCATTCCCCACGGAATGAGCGCAGGCTGGCACTCGCCGGCAGCCCTCGCCTCGCAGCAACAGCTTTAAGGAAAGAACTGATTTTCACTGATACTTTCTCTCCTAATAAGGTAGTTTTCACAGCCATGACACATCGCAGCCTCAGACCCAACAGCCCCTCGGCTGGAGAGGGGGCAGCGCCTGGAAAGGTGGGGAAAAGGCTCCGCTTTGCTTTTCTTTGCCCCCCTCCGGTGTCAGCGCTTATTTTTCAAAGTTCTGGGCTGTGTTTTGTGGGGGGGTGGGTGGGAAGGGAGCCGTCCCACCCTCTCAGTGGGGTGTGGGGGCTCTGTCGCACCCACCGCCCCCCGTCTCAGAGCCCCCCAGGTGGGCACTGTTCCTGGGTACCCCAGAGCGGCCACTTCGTCCCCCCCAAACCCTGAGAGTCCAGGGATGCTCCGGGGGTGCTGAACTTCATCTCCCCCCAACCCATCCCTGCACCCCAGCGTTTGGCAGCCCCCCTCACCCGCCCCACGCCCCCCACCTCGCCAAGGATCCCTCACCCATGAGACCCCCCCCGGCGGACACCCCCGATTCTCTGCTCCCCCCCGGGGGGGCTCTTACCTTCCTCCCCTGGAGCCCAGCACCTCCGGCTCTGCGCTGCACATGGGCTTAGCATGGGGCGGGGGGGCGTTATTAATAACCAGGGCTGGAAATCAGACTCCCCGGAGCAGCCGCTTTGCCCGGCCACCGCCTGCAGTGCCAGCTGCGGGCGGCTGCCTTCCTCCGCCCCGGGGAGGAGGAGGAGGAGGAGGAGGAGGGCGGGGAAGGCCCAGCCGCCTGCATCCCTGGCAGAGGCAGCCGCAGGGCTTGGCTGCAGCCACCCGAGTCCCTGGGGAGCATCCCCCCCAGCCCCACATCCCGCATGGGGTTTAAGGTGGAGGTTGGATTTGTGCAGCTTCAAATCTGCCCCTTCCTGGGAGCTGCAGGGTCCCGTCCTGGGGTGCCGGGATGGGGACAGCAGGGTGCTGGGATGGGGACAGCAGGGTACCGGGATGGGGACAGCGGGGTGCCCGGGCGGTGTCCCCAGGATGTCCCACCCCTGACGCAAGTGCGTTGGAAGGGGAAACGCTGGAGGATGCGGCACATGGTGGCCAAATGTCGTGGCCTCATCCTGCACGCGGAGCAGGTTGCTCGAGGGTGCTACACCCCCCGCGGTGTTCATTAAAGGAGGTTAATGTATGAAATACCAATAGCTCAGGAGTCTTTAGGTGCCCCAGGCTGTAAACGCCCCAGTGGCAGCACAGCGCAGCCTCAGCTTCCCCATCCACCCACAACCCCGTCCCCGCCTCCGCTTCCCCTCTGGTTTGGGGATGGAGATGGTGGCAAAGCCCCATGGTGGCTGTGGCCGCACTCGGGTGTACCCGGCAGTGCCGCCGCCCTCGCTGCTGCCCTCTCTGCCCGTAGATGTCCTTTTCCAGCACCCACCGTCCCCACAGCTTTGCTTTCCCCCAGCACCCATCCGAACCCCACAGCACCCTAAACTGGCCCTTTGGCGCTTATACTCTTAGCATATATAAAATGCAAATTTTAGATACATCCCCACGTTGACAGGGGTGCAACAGCCCAGGGTGGTGGCCCGGCCGGCGGGTGCTTGGCCCGGCCGTCCCCCATGGTTTTAGAGCCAAGGAACCTACCTCTGAAGGGCCCGATCCTGCCCACCGCGGCTGGGGAAGTCGGCACCCCCGGCTCAGGAAGCCGCCAGCCTACGTGCCCCGAGATCGCCCAGCAACGCGCGCCACAGCTTGCGACATCACCCAGTGCCACCCCGTCCCCGCGTCACCGCGGCGTCACCATCACCTTGCCCGTGCCTCGCTCGCCGCCGGGCTGCCGAAATCAGGTTTAAAATAACTGCGCTTGTCCATCTCCCAGGAACAGAGCTTTAAAAGGAAAAGGGAGATTTAGGTGTTTTTTTTCTTTCCTTTTTTTTTTTTTTTTTTCTTTTTTTTTTTTTTNGCTTTTTTCAGCACGACTCACCTTTTTTTTTTCTCTCTCTCTTTTTTTTCCATGAAGCGCCTCTATTTGTGCAGAGGCTTTTGACTCAATAGGAGAGGAATGCTGTTAATTCGCATGAGTCGCCTTTATAAATATATATCTAGAGCTGAAACAAGGGGAGAAACCTGCGGGTCGTGTGGGATGGGCCCAGCAAACCCTTGTAGGGGCTGGAGGGGCCGATGGCAGCGGCGTGGGGGTTTCTCTGATGCGCTGCCAAGGGCAGGGTGGGGATTGAAGAGGCTCAACTGTTCTCTGCTCCGTAAGAGGATCCCCCGGCCCCAGTGCGGGGCTGTTTTGTGGATATAACCAGGCAACAGCCGGCTCGGGTGTCAGCAGCCGGACCCCGGTGCGCTCGGCACAGCCGCGGGCACGCGATGGGTTTGGCCGGCACGGAGAGACACTGCTGTACGCGCAGCGGCGCGGACTTTGCTCCGGTAAACAGAGCTGGAGCGGAGTTATCGGCGGCGCTGCTGGAGGGGAAAGAGAAAGGCAGGAGAGTATTTGAGAGGCGAAATGTTCCGGCTGTTGGAATAAATGGCGCTGGCTCCGGTTGCTGCCCTGCCCCATGGGCACGGACCTGGCGAGTGGGTAAAGGGACTCGTGGGGAGCAAAGAGCAGCCGTGGGTCACTGTGCCTCCTCTCCGGTGACCTGGTGCTGCTGTCCCAATCCTGCTGGATTTTTCCCTCCTGTCACGCATGGCAGCTCTGCCCCGAGGGCAGGGACAGAGTTGGCACAGTGGCACCGCCAACCTGGCACCGCCGTGGCGGTGTGATTCCTCTGTCCCCGTGCTGTCCCCCCCCAGACTTTTAGGGACAGGCTAGAGGTACCACGGAGGCTTCCCCAACACAGGGTGAGAACCGGGCATGAGTCCCAGGACCTGGCACCTGGGGGTTCATCGTGCACCCACCACAGAGGTGCTGGACCAGTCCCAAAACTCCGGGTGCAAAGAGGCTCCGAATAGATCCTGCGAGAGGGAGGAGGAAGAAAAGGAGGAGGAGGAAGAGGAGTGCGGCGTGGGCATGTACCCAGCCGGGGCAGAGATGAAAGGGGGGGCCCGGAGGCGCCGTCTGCCCCACAGGGACCTTGGGAGCTGCCCGGGGTGGGGACGGACCCTGTCCCTGGGACAAAGGCGCCGGCAGCTCCCGCTTATCTGGGTGCCGGGTCCACGCTCTGCCCTGTGTCGAGGGGGGACAAGGAAAACCCCATTCCTGCCACAGCTGGTCCTGAGGGTGATGCTGGGCATGCTGGAGCGCAGCGGGGATGGGTGGGGGGTCTGGCTGCAGGGACCGAGCACCGGAGCCCCCGCCAGTGCACCCGCTCCCTCGTGGTGCTGCTTCGGTTTTATCTTTGCTCAGCCCAGATATCGGCCATTAAACACTCGCAGATACCAGGTTTTAAACATTTGCTCAAGGCTGCCTGTCCCGGCAGCTCCCACGGCAGCTCCTGCATGTACCACCCCGTGCCAAGGGCCTGTGGGTGCCCCAAGCGGCGCTCGGCCACGATCCTGCAACACCCACCCGAGCAAAGAGCCACCCGCATTTGCCCCTCCCATTACATTTACAGCCCAGGCACCCTTGGGTAAACCCCATTTTTAAACCAGCGAGACAGTGCTCATTTTGAGCACCGCAGCACACGGTCCCGATGTCCCAACGATCGCCAGCAGGGTCACTGGGGAGGACTCATCGCTGGCTTTTTCCATATCCTGGGGCGAGCGATGGGGATCGGCGGCTCTGAGGAAGCAGCATCCGTGGGGCTCAGTGGGGCTGGGCGGCTGCGCAAGGACCTTGTCCTGGCTGCTCATGAGTACCGGAGGCGTTAATGAGTAATGAGGGAGCAGCCATCTCTCCCACTGCCCCGGCGAGGGGCACGAAGGGGGGCCCAAGGACCAGCTGAGACACCCCAGCAGCTTCAGTGACTGCTGATACCACAGTGGCCGGTGCGTTTTGTCACCCTCAGGTGCTGCCTCCCAGGGATCACTCACGGGGGGCTCTAAGGGCACACGGCAGCCCCCCACCTCTCTGCCTGCCCCCCATGGGCCTCTGCCAGTGGCTGCTCCCCCCGTGAGGCGCCCGGCATCCTTGTGACCATCTTGGCCGTGCAAGCGGAAAATGAGTTATCCAGCTGGGTACCCCGGCACGCTGCCGGCGCTGGAGCCCTTGGGGAGGGGGGAAGCTTGCTGGGGCTCTGCACAAAGGGCTGGGGCTTTAGGGAGCTCCTGGATTTTCCTCCTCTGCCAGGACCGGGACTGTAACGGAGGGAAAGCAGAGGATGACCTTCCTCTTCGCCTTCCTCCTCTACTTCCCTCACCCATCTGACGAGAGCTCTCCCCAGAGGGTAATGGATACTCTCCCTCTTGCTGTGATTATTTGGACAATGCCGTATAACTGTGTGCAAATATATTTTTCAAACTAGTTTTGCTGCCATCAGAGGAGGGGCAAGATGTGAAAACCAGGGATTTCTTTGGAGGCTAATGACTCGGAAGTTGGAGACGGCGGCAGAAAGTCAACACAAATGCCTTAACAGGGGATTAGCTTTTCCCCAGCGCAGGTCACCTCGACATGGGTCAGCAAAGCCTCGGAGAGCAGCGGCGTGCTCAGCCCTTCCCCTGGGATCATGGGGGACACGGGGGGGTGCCAGGAAATCACTGCCCGACTGTTTCAGAGCTCATTTAGGTCTCGAGTCCGGGTTCAGCAGAGTGAAGGGGGGGAAGGAGAGGCAGAGGCACAAAAGCACAGTGAGCCCCAGCCCTCCCGCAGGCATCACCAGGGTTTGGTGTTGCATCCTTGTCCCTGATCCCTGGTACCCGAGCAGGATGCACAGCCCATGAGACACGTGGTGCCAGCCCCAAATCCCATGGGAGACAGCGATGTGCTGGGAAGCCTGTGAGCCGGACAGGCTTCTTGCTTTATAATTTCTTCTAGTAATTTCCAGCGGTTGGCGAACTCCTCCGGGCGCACAGCCAGGGCCTTGCGAGCCTCCGGGAATGATGCGGCTTAAATGCAACGATGCAGCTTTTCACATCAGGAAACGCATCCGCCCGGGGACCTGAATCCGACCGAGCTGAGAAATGCGGCAGAAACCACCTGTTTTCTTGCCAGGCTCATGGCCTCCGGCTTTGCCGCGTGTGCAGCCACCGACCTCCTCTCCACCAGGATGTGTCACCGCATTGGGCCAGGCTCTCACGGATCTTATTGTCCCCTTGCAGCCAGATCCGTGTGGTCGTGCTCCCGAGCAACGTGGGCTTGTAGCAAGCGGTGAAATCTTCTATGAGAGCCGCTGCCATTCCCGGGCGCGCTCTCGGCTGCAGGCAGAGGCTGGTGGAGCCACGTCAAGCGGCTGAGCTCCCCCCTCCGTGTCGTTTCATTTTCAGGAGCTGATTTATTATCAGCAACAAGAAGCAGCGTGGCACGGGGTGTTTCGCGGGAGCGTGTTGGTGGGCTCAGGTACGTCCAGGTCGGCCACTGTTTGGGGGCACTGTGTCCCTCTGGGTGCTGCCGTTGCTGGTGACACGGCAAGTGTCACCCTTGGGCCTCTCAGGTGAGGAGCCGGTGGTGGCTGTGGGGAGATGGCAAGGGCAGGACACGGCCGACAGCCCCAGCTCCTCTCTTGGGGACAGGGACAGCCACCCTGTGGCTCTGCAGGACCCCACTCTGGGGGTGACGATGCTGTAATTACTCGCTGCGGGTGACGATGCTGTAACGAATTCTGGTCCGGCACAGGCCGTTCTGCTCCAGTTCTGTCCCTCTGATGCTCAGCACCCCGGGGAAAGGAGCAAAGGGACGGACCCCAGGGGTGAGAGCAGCCCCCGGCTGTCCCCGCACTGTCCCCCCGCATGCAGAGGGGACAAAGCAGGACTCACCGATGCGGGGGGACACACCCTGGGGACCCCCAGCTTGCCCTGCAGACACCCCGGTGGCACCAAGCGGGATGTCCCCGCACCCCCCCCCC
>VWYH01007286.1:2755048-2810628 GCA_013399365.1 Pampusana beccarii
CCGGAGCGGGGCGGCGGGGCCGGTTCGGCGGAGCCCCCCCGGCGGAGGAAGGGCCGCGCGAACTCGCTGCGCCGGGCGTTCAGCTGGCTGCGCGGCCGGAGGAGGCGGCACAAGGGCGGCAGCTCCCCGGCCCGGCCCGAGGAACGAGGTGAGGGGCGAGGGGGCGGCTGGGGAGGTGGCTTAAGGAGGGGTTGGAGATGTGGCTGTGGTCGCGGCCAAGGAGGAGTCGCGGTGGTGGCCACGGTGGGGTTGGGCTGGTGACCACAGTGGTGGCAAAGGAGGGGTTTGGGTGGTGGCCGTGGAGGGGTTTGGGTGGTGGCCACGGTGGTGGCCAAGGAGGGATTCAGTTGGTGGCCATGAAGGGTTTGAGGTGGTGGCTGAGAAGGACTCGGGGCAGTGGCCAAGGAGGAACCACAGTGGTGGCCATGGAGGTGGCCAAGGAGAGCTCAAGGTGGTGGCCAAAGAGGGGTCACAGTGGCGGTTGGAAAGGAGTTGAGGTGGTGGCCATGGAGGTGGCCAACGAGGGTACAGTGGCGGTTGAATAGGAGTCAAGTTGGTGGCTGAGGAGGTGGCCACGAAGGGGTCACGGTGGTGGCCAAGGAGGGGCAGAGGTGTTGGCTATGGTGGTGGCCGGGATGGTGTGGAGGCGCTGGCCGTGGTGACAGCAGAAGGGGGTGAAGGAGGTGGCGGCTGTGGTGGTGGTGGTGGCCACGGGTGGCTGCTCTGGCCACGGTGGCCACCGCTGCGGTGGCAGCAGCAGGTCAGATCCGGCAGTCCCTGGTGCAATCTCGCCCCTGCCCTGAGGGCTGGTACCGCTTCACTGGGTAGGTTCTCTCTCCGCTGAGTCAGAAGGTCACTGGGGCTGAGGGAAACCTGGAGGGACGCCAGCCGCTGCCTCCTCCTCCTCCTCCTCCTCCTCCTGGGCAGGGTGTTTGCGTGCTCCAGGTGTGGCCCTTCCTGTCCTAGATATGCCCATCGCCCTGGTCCGTGTGTGGGGTGCTGTCTCCATCGCCCAGCCACGTCCCTGCCACTTCGACCAGGACAATCCCACAGTGGGAGGTGCTGTGGGTGCCTCCTCGCTGCCTCGGGGCCATGTTACGGGGATCCGTGGGCCAGGACCTTCAGCAGAGTGATGGGTGGTGGCGTGTCTGGTCATGTTTGTCTCCTCGGCACGGCTGGTTTGCAATAGTAGGTGTCCCAGTGAGGCAGCAGTTGCTGCAGGCATCACCCTGTGCAGCAGAGAAGTGCTCAGCCTCCCCTGTCCCGTGCTATCGGGGACACCATCTGCGTCACGCCACTGCCCTTCCTGCTGGGCACCTCTGGTGGGGACGTCACCGCGCTCTCGCCAAGGGAGAGGCCGCTTCTGCGGCATCCAAACACAGCTGGATGCCACCGCCTGCAACTTTCTTCCTCGATTTGCCCCGGGGAGTGAATTTCCAGGCACCCAGGACTGCACGCAAGCTTGTTTACCGCTTGGAGAAGCACACGGAGATCTGCGATAGGAGAGGAGTGGCCGTGGAAAGGCCGAAGGGCCTTGGGAAGAGGCAGAGCTCTGCTCGGCCGGTCCCTGGGATGCTGCCGCTGCCTCCAGCCCTGCGTGGACGCCACGGCCCAGCGCTGAAACCTGAGCAGAAAAAATGAGATGTGCCGGAGCATGTGATGTTCCTCTTTGCAGCGCAGAAACGCCCCCAGTGGCTCTGCCAGCCCGTTTTTATTTTTTTTTTCCTAAAGTTGTAATGTTTTCCAGCTAATCCTCGAAATGCGAAGTCACTGCCCGTCAGGGTTGTGGCTCAGGGACCTTGAGCACGCTCGCCATGCTGTCCCTTGTAGCACAGCCTGGTGCTCGTGTCAGCCGGCTCACTGTCACTGCGGTGCCACCGCGCCATTCGGTTAAATATGCCCATGTCCAGGAGAGCTGCCCCGAGCGCCCACCTGCACATGGTCCAGCCACGAGCATCCTCAGGATGCTGCCAGCATGTGCCGGGGTTACCAGCATCCTTCCCTGTGAGATGGGGCAGTGACGCTTCCCTATGTGAAAGGGCATCAGGACACACAGAGCGGCAGTTTGGGCTGAGCTGTGGAAATGGACGGAGTGTCGGACCCGGTGCTGCCGAGCACCGGCTGCTTTCTGAGGGTGGCTGCCGAGCTGTGTGCCGGAGCCCATGGCATCGGTGGCCACGGCTGGAAGCTCTGACCTGCCCGGAGGCCGCGTTGGCGTTGCTGCCAACACCACGAGCCGTCGTATGGCAGGAGCCAGCCAGGCTCTGCCCCAGCCTGGGCATTTTTCCAACCATCAGCTGGGAGCTGTGGGAGGGGGGAGATTCAGTGGGTCCTTGTAGGATCTGGGTGCCCTTGCTGTTCGTCCTGTGTCTGCGCGGTGCTGGGGGTGCTTTGGGTCAGACCCATCGCCCCCACGTTGTCCCGCAGGTGGGTTTGGTCACGGATGGGGGACAGGGCACATCTGACCATCCCTGGTGCATCCTGACTGTGGGTCAGGACTCATTCCCCAGCCTGGGCACCTGCCCATTCACAGCCTGGAGGTTGGAATTGATTGGCGCTGGGATCACGGGAGCAGGACGATGAAAGCATTTCCACTTTGGATCAAACCCGCGGGTCCGTCTAATCAGAGGTCCCGTCTCTGGCCGCTCAAACAGCTGAGCTGTGTAGGGGAAAGACGCAGTAATCCTGCCTGTGGGCGAGTTTCTGGCCCTGCTTTATGCCGAGCTGGGGGACGGCTCCATCCCAGCTGGACGCCGAGTCTGCTCCCATTTCCCGGCTGGATGCTCTGCTGTATTTGGGCGCACAAGCCTTGCTGGCTGCAGCACCCCCTTTTTTATGCCGGTGCAATTCTTTGCTGCAAGATAATTCCTGCTGCGAGCTGTAACGCCTGTCGCGGGGTGCGCAGGGGCTGCCAGCCCGGGCTGTGTCACCTGTACACAGCACAGCTGCTTTGGGCACCTCGCGATTCCCGATGTGTTTATTTACACAATAACCACTGGAGGCAGAGGGGGTGATTAACCCCTGGGATGGAAACTGAGGCAGAGAGAGCGGCTGGGCCATACCGAGGGTCTAACGCAGAGCAAGGGCTCTGGTTTTGCTCCCTCTTTCCTGGTGGAAGCCGGGAGGAAGAAAGCGCAAAGCTTTTTCTTTTCCCCTGTGAGCGCTGCCTGCAGCCCCCCGGATGAAGGCAGCCTGTTAACCCTCAGCTGCCTGCGAGGGGTTTTAGTCCTGATTTTGGCTGCTGCTTTGTCCAGGTTTCGCAATATTCTTCTTAATTCCCAGATGAAGTAAAGGAATCGATGTTCCAGAAATATTAAATTAGGGTTGGCTTTTTGTTTCCTTTTGATGCCAGCTTAAGTCCGGCAGCAACAGATTTCCTGATGAGGCAGGGGTCACCGTGACGTTAAAAAATAAAGCTTTAAACGCACACAGCTGCTTTACAACATCAGCAAGTGCTCGTTGAAAGCCTTGCGGGATGGCTGTGCCGTGTGCGTGGCAGGGGCTGGGCTGCGGTGGCACCGGGCTCGGTGCCATGGGGTGCTGGGGACACACGTGAGTCCTCGAGACAGTTTTGGGGCTGAGCTGTCTCTGTGTGATAATAACCGAGATGTGAAATCTCCCCCGGACACTTGATTTCCTCCATCCCCTGCTGCTGCGTGGCACATGATTTTGGTGTCAACACAGGCTTTGTGGTTTAGTCCTGAGCTTTGTGGTTTAGTCCTGAGCTTCTCGACTCAAAGGAGGGAGGTGTAGGCGCCGCTGCCCCCGCGCCTCCCGCTCCCCGGGATTGTTCCCCGTGCGTGTGTGGGAATTAATTTGTTAATCTGCAGAAGGCAAAGAGTGACACTTCAGAAAATGTGAGCAGCAGGAATCCCCTGGCTGGCCCGGACTGGCAAGGGTGAGCGGCTCTGCGAACAAAGAGAGGTGTGTCTGCAACCACAGCTATTCCACCTGGAGACAACTGCAAGAATTACTCTTGCAAATAACGTTCCATAAGATCCGATAAAACTGTTTCGCCAGGGTCATATTTCTCTTTAGAAGGGAGGTCTAATTTCATAAGACAATATCATCATTGACTTTGACTCTGGCAGCGATGGGAACATAAGCCGTTGGAAGGTGAAGAGCTGGGCAACGATGAAGTGAAAAAGCGTTTCCCTGCCAAGCGGGAGCCGGAGCCCTGGGCTGGTCCCTGTGGTTCTCATCGTGTACAGATAAAGAAAATACCTTACCCACAGTGGGGAGCCGAGCTCCCACCGCTTCAGCGGGCTGGAGTCAGAGCTGTCATCGGCCGAGCCGGCCTGGGCTCCGGCTTGAGCAGGAAATCATTTGAAACCCTTCTGGTTATGTATTTCTGTTAATGATTTGGGATCTCAAGTGGGCTTTTTGTGTTACCTTTGCCTCGCTGAGCTTTACTTCCCTGTGAAGGGAACAAGGGCTGAATTCCTTTCTCATTCAGGCAGCTCGGTTCCCGCTCCATGATTGCTTGGCCATGGGATTGGGTTTAGAAAACACCGGGAGAGGTGGACAAAACACCAGGAGAGGTGGATAAAACACCAGGAAGGATCGATAAAACACTGGGAGGGATGGATAAAACACCAGAAGGGACAGATCCTTCCCCTGTGCCAATGCAGAGGGGTCCCTGCCACCCCACGCTTGGGCTAGCGGGTCTGACCGAGGCAGCGCGTGACTTTGGGACGATCAGATGTGCTTGAAGCCATGGTGCCGTGGTGACAAGATCTGTATCTCATGAGCAGCTTCCCCCCCACCTCCTGCTTCCTTGCTTTTATCAGAGTCCTCTCAATGAATAAAACCAGAGGTTTCTGACTCAGACCGTACTAGAATGAGCGTTTCTTGCCCCAAGTTCCCCGTTGGCGCTGGCTGCTCCACAGCTGGGTTTTGTAGCGTGTTGTCTGTGCTGGAATGTCACGCCAGGGAAGCTGCAAATGCTGCCTCTCGGCTGCCACGCTTTCCGAGCAGCTTCCTGGGTGCAGTTTTGGTGACAGCGGTGGCCGCGTTCGCGAGGCAGGTGCTGGCACGGAGGGCGTCTGTTTCGGGAGCAGAGGGGGAAGTGTCTCACCCTATCTAGGGCAGCGTTGGAGGCTCCAGCATCTCTTTTTCTCGCAGCGAGAGAAATCAAAGTGCTTCACTGGGAAAACTGGTGTGTGTGGGGCCTCCTGTGTCACCGGGGAGAGGGACTGAGTGTCATGGGGGGTCTGTGCACCCTGTTTGGAGCCGCTGTGAGGGGTTGTACATCCTCAGGAGGTGTTGGGTGGTGGGACAATGCCCTGTCCTGGGCTGGAGATGTCCCTGGGCAACCCACCTCCTGTAGCCCAGGGGAAAAACCATCTCTCCGAGTCACTGGGCAGAGACCTCTGTCTCTTGCACTTGTGACCATGACCTTGTTTAATCCCAGCTGCCCCAAGACATAAAGGCTGTGCCTTGAGCTGGGTACAGCCAATAATGGGAAACGGGGAGTAGTTTCCCACTGGATCCCCCTTTCCCTGAACAGGTCCTGCAGCAGATGGGGCAGCAAACAAGGGGGACAGTGGCACAGCCACCTCGGTGCCAGGCACAGCCTGTGGCACAGCTTGGTCTCTGCTGTGCCGAGCGTGCCTCTTGGGCAGGAAACCAAGCCGGTGAGAAACCAAACCATATTTCCATCACAGAGAAGGAGACTGAAGTCCAAAGGTTAATTTACTGCTGATCACCTTGGGAGGTCAGGACAGAGCTGCTGCTTGGTTTATATATGTATTTTTACATCTCCTCCCCAGTTTTGTGCCTTTCCCACAAAACCCTCCTTCCTATTTATCCCAGCCTTTGATGAATCACCTAAGGAACATAAACACTGCCAGCAGGAATTACCCACCTCCTGTCCGGCTGACCCTTCCCTGCCCTCGCAGCATTTAATGTTCTCATTAAAAAATCCGGATGGAGAGCTGGGTTTGGGGGGGCAGGCTGCTCGCCGGGCTCACGCGTTTGGGAGCGGGCAGTGCGAGGCTTGGCCAGGCAGCTCGGTGCTCGCAAAACCCCATGGAGCTGGAGCAGGAGCTGGAGCGGAGAGACATTGGGGTGCACCCGAGGAGGGCATGGGAAGGAGGTGCCGGTGGTGTGAGCTGGCACGGGTGCAGGTGTCCGTGTGGCTCAGCCAGCTGGGACTTGCCCCAGTGACAGGAGTGACCGTGGAGGGGGTGGCAGGGGATTAACATCCACCTACGGGCGTGTGGGTGCTCGCCCTGCGCTTGGGCAACAGCGGGACCCAGCCCATGGGTGCTGTGCTCCCGCCTTGGAAGTCCTGGCCTGGCCTTGGCCGTGATGTGCCAGATTGGCTGGGGTGTTCCCATGGGGCTGGGACCCCCGAGACCCAGGAGCGGGGTCATAGCCTCAGTTGTCATAGAATCGCAGGATGGTTTGGGTTGAAGGGACCTCCCCAGTGCCCCCCCTGCCATGACAGGGACATCTCCACCAGCTCAGGTTGCTCAGAGCCCCGTCCAGCCTGGCCTGGGATGTCTCCAGGGATGGTTCATCCACCACCTCTCTGGGAACCTGGGCCAGGCTCTCACCACCCTCAGGGCCAACAATTTAATCCTCATGTCCAGCCTGAATCTCCCCTCTTTAGTTTAAAACCATCACCCCTTGTCCTATGGCAACAGACCGTGCTGAAAAGTCAGTCCCAATCTGGGGGGCTGTTTTCAGTACCGAAAGGCAGCAATAAGGTCTCCCTGGAGGATCTGTGTGCAGGGACAGGCAGAAATGGTGGCGACCGGTGCTCAGCAGAGCGTGGCAAACTCTGGGGGAGGTGGGAGCGGAGCCAGACGCGAGTGCTGTCCCCACATTTGGGGACGTTTGGGGACCAGGGATCTCCCTTTGCCCGCCTGGGCTGGCTGCGGCACCCACGCATCGGTGCTGGAGGGCCGGTGCTGGGAGGGTGCCGTGGGATCCGGGGCGATGCCGGCAGGCCCCTCCTCTCTGCCTCTACATTGGCTCCGGCACAGCCGCCTGCCAGAGCCGAGCTCCGCCGGAGCGATGGGAGCCGGCGGCTGAGCGCCGTCACCTCCCGCAGCCGCCCGGGCCCGCCGGAGCCCCCTCGGCTCCGCCATGTAGCGCCCCGGCCTCCTCCACCCGGCCGCGGTGGAGGGCGAGAGCGGCCGCATGGGCAACGCGTATCGCAAGAGGAGCCCGACGGGCGTCAAGGCCGGTTCCTCATGGCCCTTCGGCCGTGCCGGGAAGACGGGGGCAGGTAGGAGCGATGGGGTTGTCTGGGGAGGGGCTGTGGGGGGTCCCGGTTTGGTGGCTTTTGGGAGAAGTTCGCTGCGTCTGCTGTGCCCCCGGCGTGGGGCTGGGCAGGACCTGAGCTGCCGCGGTGGGAGGTTTTGCTTCCCCCTGCCCTCCCCGTGCTGACGGGGGGCAGGATCGGGCCCTCTGACCCCCACTGGCGGAGCTGGGGAAGAACTTTTGGCTGTGGTGGGGGCTGCGCCGACACGTCGGAGACCAGCCTGCGTCGTCGGGACAGGGATCGTCCCCTGAATTAGTTACTGATTTGTTTTTCTAAGCAGAATCCCAGCAGGGACACAGGGCTGCTGGTGCTGCCTTCCTCCTCGTCCTCTGCTCCCATCCCGTGCCTCAGTTTCCCTTGCTGCACTCCAGGGCTCTGGGAGCGTTTGCAGAGAGCAGCAGGCATCCGTCCTGCGCAGCCTGCCTGCCTCGCTCTGTGCCCGTCTGTCTGTCTGTCTATGCACTGATTTCTCCTCTTCTTTATGCTCCGGCTCCGCGGGTGCAACTGAAAAGCCCAGGAGGAGGCAGGGCTCTATTTTGGGGGGAAAGAGAGCGGAGGGAAGGGTCCCACCCCATCCTAGACCTGTGTATTGAACTCTCAGCTCCGTGGGGTGCCTGATGCTCATGAGCTCCCTCCGCGATTCCTCCGTCACAGTGATGAGAGCCTCTCTTGTAGTCACGTTGTCCCCAGTTTCCCCACTGATGTCACTGAACCATCCCCGTGTCCCCAGCCCAGCCCGGGTTGGGGAGGGGACATGACGGGTGCTTGGGCGGGGGTCAGGGTTGGTAGGAGTAGGGTTAGCGGGTCTGGGGGGGTGCGAACAGGGCAGTTTCTCCTGCCAGCCCTGCAGGGTCCCTGTCCCCACCGCCCCTCCTGCCCTTGACTGTCCCATTTCCCTTGATCTCCACAGCCAGCAGCTGCCCAGGTGTGGTGAGCTGAGCTGTCCGCAGGGTAAATGGGCTGGGGTCAACCCCGCGCAGGCTTGGGAGCGACCACGCCAAATGGAACTGCCCTGGAGAGGTGGGGGACAGGGTGGGGAGAAGGTGCCGAAATGCCCTGGCCGGCAGCACCCACTCAGTTCCCGGGGAAACTGAGGCAGGAGCAGTTACAGCAATCGCCCATGGCCCTGCAGGGTGGCATCTCCTTCGCCACAGGCTCTTTGCCTTCTGCTGCTCCTCGCTGGCTGGCTGTGATCTCCTCTCCACCAAACTCATCTCTCTTCATGGTCTCTATGCAGAAAGAGCTTGGTGCCACCGGCCTGGCTGTGCCATAGCCACGCTCCTGCCCTTCTCTGGCTCTGCCAGACGCCATCCCTTTGCCTCTGTCCTGAACCACAGCGGTGCAGGTGATGGGGTGAGCTGCTGCTCCAGGATTTGGGGGCTCGTGTGAGCATCCCTGGCACAGTCCTTGCCCTTTTCTTGTGCCGTTCCCATCCAGACCTCCATCTCCCATCCGTCCCAGACTTGGTTGCCCCTTGCTGGTCCCTGAACCAGGACTGTGGGGCTGCTGGGGGATGCATGCGGCTGCTGGAGAAGCCCCGCTCTGTTTCGGATGCCCTGACATGGGTGCGATGCAGGACCCAGCCGGGGCAGATCCTGCGAGGTGAGGGTGCTGAGGCCGAAGGCCATGGGGTGGAAGGTGCTGAGAAAACATGGGGCGAGTTGTGTTTGTTCTCTGCCGTGGCTCCATGGCAACGTCGCGGCCGCCACAAAGCGAAAGAATTTGCATTGTGTCGCTTCAGCATTTCGGAGGGCGCAGCTGGGATCACCAGTGGGGGGCAGGGTGCAGTATCCCCCAGTTCCCATCTCTCGCACACCGGTTTGGCCCTGCCGTGCCCACTGCCCGGACAGGCACGGGCTGCCTTTGAGCTTCTGCCATGCGTTGTAGGCATCTGCTGCCTTTTCATCCCGAAGGACCACGGTCCCCAGGGACAGGTTTGACTGGGCAGGAGCCTTGGGAGCAGGGCTGAGGCTGCCAGGATCGCTCTGCCTGCTGCAGGCAGCTGCCTGCACCCCGATCCCTGCCTCCCCAATCTGCTTCAGTGGTGCCAAAGCTGCATGTCCCCATCCCCAAGGCAGAATAGGGTCTGGCTTAGTCCAGTGCGCATCGCCTGCCTCTCCTCCCCGGGCTCATCTGTGCTGGGAGCTGCTGGGGAAGGCCCTTGAGCACCAGGGAGACCGAAGCCTCTTATCGTCTGGTTATCAGGACAGCCCCGCTGAGTCAGGGTGGAGGAACGTGGCGGCCGGCCAGGCTGCACCCCATGGAGCCAGCGGGGATGGGGCTGCAGCCGGTGCGGGGCTCCCGGGGTCCCCTGGCACCCACGTCCCCGTCCGTGGGTGCTGGGGCGGTTGCCTGGGGGACGGCAGGTTTGGGTTGAGGGGTGACCCATGGCCGCGAGGCTCCCGGCAGCAGGTGCCGGTGGCTGTGTTAGCTGGGGGCTGGTGGTGCAGGCTCTCGGCAGCCCCGGCTCTGGGGTGGGCTGAGCAGCCCTGGGCGTCTTTTCCCTTTCACAGCTGCTCTTCGTGCCAGACCCACGCTGGGCCGGCTCCGCAAACAGCCGGGGAAGCAGATAAGGGCAGGGGCCCACCCTGGTGGGGGACGTGCTGAGATTTACACAGGCGCTTTCTCCAGGCACCGGCACACCGGACTCACCCACCGGCATCCCGGGGTGATCTGAGCCCTTCCCAGTGCCCCCTCCTGCTGCTGGAGCAGAGTGGGGTGGGGAGGAGGTGATCCGCGGGTGTCCTGGGCAGGCAGCTGCCTCCAGCGCTCGGCTCCGACATGCCGGGCCGTGCCCACTTGGCAGGAGCCCCGTCACCGAGAGGCAGGGATGGGACCGAGAGGCAGGATGGGACCATCCTGCTGCTCCTTATGTCCTCCCCGAAATTTCAGAGGCAGCCCCAGCCCTGTCTAACAGCTCCTCTCTCATCTCCTCCCCTGATCCCGCGTCGCCGTGTCCATCTCCATCCCTGTGTGAGGATCGGCAGCTCCTCAGTGCCTCCTCACCGCCTCCTGCCAGTGCCGCCGAGCGAGAGATTTGTAGGCAGGAGTGGGGCTGGGTGCTGCCTGCAAGACAGTGGATCCGTGCACAGAGAAAACCTGCAAGGTCTTGTCCCGAATCCGTCTCCTGGCTTTGCTCCTGCGTGGAGCCGAGGACCTGCTGCGACAGGCACGGCTGCTGTGCACAGAGCACCCTCGGTACCCTGCAAACACGCCGGGCATGACGCCGCGCGCCGTGGGGACACAACCAGCTCCAGGCACCGCGCAGGCGCCGTGGCCGCCGTGAGGGGCTGGACAGGACACCCCGGGAAGGTGAAGCAGGGCTGTCGTAAAGCTGTGAACTTTGGCATCGCTCCGGGGAGGGCGGAGGTGCCAGTGCCTTGTCCCCGGCCGTGTGTGCCGCCGGCGTTGCCTCCGCGGCCTCGCTTCGCTCTGAGGTTCTGCCTGCCGCCCTCTCCCGCCCCACGCTCCCCATCTGGGCCGTTCCCGCCCGGATCCGGCTCCTGGCCGGGGAAGGTTGTTATTTACCTTCAAACCTGTTTGGTGGCTTCTCTGGGGAGGGGACGAGCGTGGGGTGGGGATGTGGTGGGATGGGGGCTCGCTGGGCTGGAACAGGGATGGGAGTGGGTGCATCGGGGTGGTCCTGCCTCCCGCCGTGGTGCCGGGACCCGCTGGGGGCTGCTGCCAGACCCCTGCCCGGGGTCCACGGTCACCCAGGGGCTGCTGCAAGGCTTGTGTGGGACAGCAGCCGGGATCAAGGCCAAGGCGGCTGCGGTGCAGCCCTGTTGCACAGGGAGGTGTGTTCCTGCCATCACAGCGGCTGCAGGCAGCCGGCCGGGCAATGGCGCTTCTCCAAGGGGGTTTCACCCCGTGCTGGCTCCTTTGCCACGGCCTGTTGATTCACTGGGAGGATGCAGGGCAGTTTTCTCTGCTGTGACTTAGAGGAAGAAAAACGACCCGAGTTTGTTTTCCCACTTGAAATGAACTTTTTTTTTCTGCCTCTGCGTGGGATCGTGTTTGAGAGTCGAGCCAGCAGTGCAGATCAGGTCGTGTTTATTTGCTTTGCGGAGATGTTTTCCTGGCCGAAGCAGCAGCCCCCCGGTGAGGCCAAGGGCTGGTGCCGGGGGTCTGCACGGCCAGAGCCATGGTAAATATTATTGTGCTCTTATCCTGCCTGGAGAGAACATGGTTCCATGGCGTGTCCCAGGGCACGGATCCTGTGCAGAGACAAGAAGGGCTCGAGGAGCGAGGGTGGCCGGGCTGGTTGCCTCCCTTGCCAGCTGAGGATCGGGGAGCAGAGGCAGGACAGGGTGGCACAGGCGGGTGGCAGATCCCACCTGGGGCCACGGAGCTGCCTGAGCAGAGATGATGGGCCCAGGGGAAAGATGTTCAGGCTCAGGCTTGTAAAGAGGAGTCATTGCTCCTGACGGGGAGAGATGCCTGCTGGGGAACCGGCTGGCTGTGCTGCGGTGGGAGAGGCTGATTCGGAGGGAGCAGAGGGGCTGGATGCAGGATGAGAACACGAGGGCACTCGCAGCTGTGCCATGGTCCACATCCTGCCTGTTCCCGGTGGCTCTTGGGGCTGGGGTTCCTTGTGCCCCCCGTTAGCGTTACCCGCACTTACAGCATCTGCAGGCAAGTGCCGCTTCACCCCCTCTCCAGCCTGGGGAGCAGAGTGGTCCCCAAGTCTGGCTGTACATCTGGATGGTGCATCACAGGGTGGGAAGGGACCCCAAAGTGGTGGGAGAGCACCCACCCCGTGGGGCAGGGGGTGTTCTTGCTGCTCTCTGTGTCGCTCTGGCTGCTGGGAGAAGGGAGGTGAGCTCTCCATCCCCGGTAAGACAGACGCAGGCAGGTTCTCCTCCCCTTCTTCCCCTGGGGATCTCAGAGCCCCTTCCCTCCCAGCTCCCCCCTCCTCCCCATTTTTCTGGGGTGAGTCAGTGGCGGTGGAAGGGGCGGGCAGGAGCTGCGCTGCCTGTTCCCGGCCTCCCGCCGCAGGACCCGCCGCCGCGCAGCGAGCAGACAAGTCGAGGCAGCGCCGTGCAGGCAGAGATGGATGTTTGCAGCCGAGTCCGGCCAAACCTGCTGCTCGCAGGAGGCGCAGGCCTGGTGTGGGGGGTCAGGAGCCGGGATCTCCTCCTCTGGCTCTCCCCAAGGGATAAGCAGCGTGACCCCAGGCACCAGTACAGGTTGGGGTTGACCTGCTGGAAAGCAGCTCTGCAGAGAAGGATCTAGGAGTCCTGGGGGACAGCAGGTTGACTGTGAGCTAGCAACGTGTCTGTGCGGCCAAGAACCAAATGGTACCTGGGGTGGGTGAGGAAGAGTGTGGCCAGCAGGGTGAGGGAGGTTGTTCCTTCCCCTCTGCCCTGGTGAGGCCCCACCTGGAGTTCTGCGCCCAGTTTTAGGCTCCCCAGTTCAAGATGGACAAGGAATTACTGGAGGGTGCCTGGGGGTCCCTGCCCCTTCTGGCCACTTTGCCTTGCTGTGGGATGCTCTGCACCCCCCAGACCATCCCTGGCACAAGCAGCGGCACATCCCAGCTCCGAGACAGGGAGACCGTCCTTGAGACAGTGCCCGGCCCTGAGAATCCTCCGACTCCTTCTCCTGGAGGATCCCGCTGCCACGTGCGGACGGGACACGTGTGTCAGCTCAGCACGGCCGAGCCTGGAGGGGACGGGGCGATCCAGGGCTCGTTGCAAGGAATGCACGAGGGACGGGATGCCAGCTCCGGCCGGGCGTGTTGCTACCGGCACCAGCTGCAGCTGCGGCAGCTTCCTCAGCCCACCAAGATCTGCAGCCTCTGCCCCAGGACCAGACCCCTCTCCCTCTTGGATCCCCCGCTTTTCCTGTCCCCTTTGCTGCAGGTTTCGCGGTGTGTTGACAGAGCCGGGGCGAGGCTGTCGGGGCGAGGAGGACGTGGTGGCGAAGGTCGCAGGGAGTGGGAGGAGAAGTGGAGGCGGCTCTTCGTGCACCGCCGCGCTCCCCAGCGTCAGCCCTTGGCACAGGGCTGCTCCGCGTCCCTGCAGAGCTCCTGCTGTGACGTCCTGTCCGGGTTGTCCTTTGGGTGACGGCAGCCAGCGGTGCTGAGCTCCTCCTGCCCCGAGCCACAGGTGTCCATCAGCGAGGGGCGGTCTCGAGGCCCTTTGGGTCGTAGAATCATTTTGGTTGGAAAACCCCCTCAAGATCATTGAGTCCAACCGCTAACTCACCCCTGGCGCTGCCCCATGTCCTGAGAACCTCATCTCCGTCTGTCCAACCCCTCCAGGGATGGTGACTCCAGCACTGCCCTGGGCAGCCTGTTCCAATGCCCCACAGCCCTTTGGGGAAGAAATTGTTCCCACATCCAACCTCAACCTCCCCTGGTGCAACTTGAGGCCGTTTCCTCTGCTCCTGGCGCTTGTTCCTGGGGAGCAGAGCCCGACCCCCCTGGCTCCAAGCTCCTTTCAGGCAGTTCAGAGATCAGAAGGTCTGCCCTCAGCTCCTGTTCTCCAGCTGAACCCCCAGCTCCCTCAGCCGCTCCCATCACACTTGTGCTCCAGCCCCTTCCCCAGCTCCATTCCCTTCTCTCAACTCGCTCCAGCACCTCAAGGTCTTTCTTGTTGTGAGGGGCCCAAAACTGACCCCAGGATTCGAGGTGCAGCCAGGGGGGTCCCGGTGCAGCCCCATCCCTGCAAGCAGAGCTGATGCACCATCCCGGAGAGCCGGACCTGCGTTGCTCTGGGCTGTGTTTACCCGCCATTGGCCGTGGCCTTTGCTGGGGCTCGTGATGTGCTGCCCGGGGAGGAGAGGGCAGCGGCCGGCACAGCACGTGGCTGCCCGCTTTGTGCATCCTCAGCCCTTTAATTATGTCCCTTTTTTCCACTTTGCGCTGTGCAAAGAGCTGGGGAGCGTCTGCCTGCGGCTGCCGGCACCTTCTGGGTGAGCGCGTGGGCAGCGGGGCCGATCCTGCCCGCGCTTCAGGCAGGCGGTGGGTGCTGCCTGTATTTGCTGTTATGGGCATGTCGGGGAAGAAATTCTTTGTCAGCTTGGAGCTGCCCGGCTGGGGACACAGAGGTGCCCTTTGCAAGGTGAAACTGTCCCTTGGGCTGTTTGTTGGGTGCTTGGGGGCCGGTGGGACCCTCGCTCTCTGCTTTGGGTGACGCTGCTCTGTCTACAGCCCAACCCCTGTCCTGCTGCAATAATCCCCGGGCACGGCCCGTGGGGAGCTGGCAGGGCAGGGGAGGGAGGTTGGACACATCAGCTCTCTGCTGACACAGGGACGGTCCTGCCTGCTGGGTGAATAACAAGAGCTTTTCACTTTTTGAGGCAAAACGCCTGGAGATGGGAGGGATGGAGCTCCCTGACTGCCTGGCATTTCTACCCCTGCCTTCTTGTGCCCCCGTGCCAGCAACTGGAGCTGCTGGTTAGACTGGTCTGAGAGCTCATTCTCCCCCAGTGCTGCCAGCTCTTGTGACTGTGACGTGGCCATACTGGACACCGTGTCCCTGAGGACAAACGGCCTTTGCCCCGCAATGGCTCGTGTCCCCCCACTGTGGCTGAGCCATGCTGAGAGCAGGGCTGGGGGGGCTGCGGTGGGTGCTGGGTCCCCAGGGGGACCCTGGGGACAGGAGAGGAGGGGGAACACTGGCACCGTGGGCTGTGTGGTGCCATGTCCCAAGAGCTGGTGCTCGCCGGAGGTAAAGCCTCCCAGCTCCTCCCAGTTGGCCAAAGAAGCCAGCAACTGGTTTGCACAGGGATGCTGTGCTCAGCGGGGAGCAGGCGAGGAGGGTCCTGGTGGGGTCCCAGGGGTGCGAGAGCTGGAATTGGGGAAATCCCACCCCTGAGCTCGGCAGGATGGATCCCAACAGCCGTGCCGTGCGTGGGAGGAGGCGGGAGGGCCGGGGACGAGCCGGGAGGCCAGAGGAGGGGCCCCCGCTCTCCTCCTGCCGTCAGGAGCAGCGCGGTGGGCGCAGCTGGGGCTGTCCCCTCCTGCCACCGCGCAGCCCTCCCCGGGGTCAGCCTTGTCTCCGCAGTCAGGCAGCTGCGCCGGAGCCTCTTTGCCCATCCGAGCATCCTCCCGCTGTGCGGATGAGGACGGAGAGGGGGATCTGGGGGCCGCCGGCATCCGTCTTGCCGGCACACGGCTGGGTGAGAGCCGCCGCGGAACAATAGGCAGAACCTCGGTGGGGAACAGTGGAGCCCCCGCGCCTGCAGGGACCAGACCCCGGCCACCATGGTGGTCTTCATGGGCAGGAACCTCTCCTCGCTTCTGGCTTTCTTCAAGAAAAAGGGTGAGTGAGGCGGAGGGAAGGAGCAGCGCCTTGTCCTTACACAACCCCTGCCCACCCGGCACCGGGTGCTCGCCCACCCGCAGTGGGCAGGAGAATTGTCACCCCAGGGAGAGGGAGGGCAGGGGGGGCTGTCACCCCATGGGGAGGGCAGGGAAGGTCACCCAGCCCCAGCCCCATCCACTGGAAGTTAATGCGATAAATCACTGCGCTCCTCTCGCTGGAAGGCGGCTCTGAGTGTGCTGGGGGGGGAGGATGTTGGGTGAGGGGCTGCCAAAATTGTGGGAGAAAAGGGCTTAGGGGAAGCGGACTGTGATGGTGGGGGGGGTGCGTGTCTCATGTCCCCTGCAGGGACCCTTGTGCCACCACAGGGGTCTCCTGTATCGCCCCCCCACCCTCCTGGCCTGGCTGTGCCCTCAGTGCCAGATGCCAGCGGAGGCTGAGGCCGGTGCGGTGGCACGGTGCGGTGGCACGGTGCGGTGGCATGGCGTGGCAGGGCGGGCCAGCTCCATTGTTCGGGGCCTGCTCCTTTGTGTGGCAGGGCCGGAGCGCAGCTGCCTCGCTGCCTGGCCAGGCTGCCTGGGGGGGGACACTGGGGGACACGGGGGACAGGGGATGGGTGCGTGGCACTGGCAATGCCGAGCAGCAGGTACCCGTGGCCCCGGGGTGCTGCTGGTTTCCTGACTCGCCCTCCTCTTCCTCAGCCTGAAGTTGTTTTTTTGCAGGCAGGAGGAGTTGCAGGCTGGGCGGCAGGCAGGAGCAGGCAGGGCTGAGATGTGCAGGCAGGAGCAGGCAGGGCTGTGCAGCCCCCAGCAAGGGCCCGGAGCTGGTCCTGGGCACCCCGGGGTGCTGGCGGTGGTTTGGCAGGAGGGGGCTGCAAATGGGGCACAGAGGACCCGGTGCTGGCTGTGGCACGGCATGGGGGGTCTCCAGCACCTGGGGTGGGCTGGGAGGGGTGGTACGGCTTTTCTGAGGGCTCCGTGCCTCAGTTTCCCTCCTCTGTGCAGTTCCCAGCCTGCCTGGGCACAGAGTGAGTCCCTGCTCTCAGGTGCTTTGTGATGCCTGGGGATGCTGCAGCTCTCCCAAGGGAAAGTCATTGTCTTTCTGTCCTCGTCTATCCCCCCCCGACACCCCATCTCCACTGAGCTGCCCACAGCCCTGCACAACTTGCTGCCTCGTTTGCCCCTAACGAAGGCTCTGGGCAGGAAGGCAGTGCTGTGCCCCAGCTCTGCTCCAGCTGGGGGGCAGAAAACCCCACAGCTTCGCAGTGGAAACAACCAGACTCCGGCACATCGACCGGCCGGGCAGAGCCACAGGACACGATGTCTCGTAGGGCGTTTCCAGCACCCAGCTCGGAGCCGAGCGGGACAACATCATCCTGGGCTGGCTGTCATCGCCCAGCTCTTCCTATGGCTGTGTGGGTGCCACCGCTGTCCCCTGCAGGACAGGGACCTGGCTGCGTGTCCCCCCAGCCAAGCTGACCCCTCTGTCTCTGCAGGCACGGCCAAGGGCGACACCGAGAAGCGGCTGAGCGTGCAGTACACGGCGGGCGAGGAATGTCCCGACAACGTCTTCTTCCCCAGCACACGGCCCCCGCACCTGGAGGAGCTGCACAACCAGGCCCAGGAGGGACTGAAGTCCCTGCAGCACCAGGGTAGGTGTCCCCAGCCCCGGGGTGGCCCGAGGACACAGCGGAGGTGACGTGTGGCTGGTCCGGGCTCCTGGCTGGCCGTGCTGCGGGGGCGGCACGATGGGGCTGACCAGAGTCCAGTGCCGGGCAGCGCGGCCGGACTCGGCAGCTGCTCCACTGGCTGGGGGCTCCTCCGGCTCCCCCCGAGGGGTTGACCCCCCGTTTTCCCTCTGCAGAGAAGCAGAAGCAAACCAAAAGTGCCTGGGACCACGGGGACAGCAGCAGCCTCCAGGTGAGCCCTGCCCAGGGGGTGAGGGGACAGGGGGGGTCCTCCCTGTGCCCCCGGGTGGTGTTTGGGGGGTGGGAGCAGGTGGGGAGCTGGCTGAGAGTCAGGTTGCAGGACTGTGGCGTTTGTGGGGCGGGAAGGGGCCGTTTGTCCCTCAGTGTTGTCCCCTTTGTCCCTGTGCTTATCCTTGATGTGTCCTGCCTTGTGGGGCTCTGCCCGGGGACCCCCACTGTGCTTGTATCCCTCTGTCCTCCCCGCACTGGTGTCCCCTGGCAGCGAGGAGGGTGACGGGGCAGTGCCATGGGGACATCGGCCATCTCCAGCCCCGCAGCCAGGCCCCTCCCCGGCTGCTGACGAGGAGAAACTCCCACTCTTGGCCGAGCTGGCGTTTGCCGCTTCCCCGGGCTCTGACCCCGCTGCCAGCGCCTCACCTCCCGTGTTTGCTCCAGCCGCTGTCCCCACTGTCCCCAGGCCCCTGAACCCCCAGCAACAGGGAGTTAGGAGCCCCGGGGGGGCAGAGCCGTGGGGGGAGCCGGGCTGGGTGGAGGGCTTGGGTGGTGGCTCCCGCCGATGTGGCTCATCCCGACCTGCGCCAAGAGATGATTCGGAGGGATGGGGGAGGCAATGAAAGCTGTTCCCATCGTGTGGCCATGCCAGAGGCCGTGCCCAAGGGGACACACATGCTGCAGACCACCTGGCGCTGTCCCTGTCCCCAGCCCCAAGTCCCTCTCCCGGCCCTGGGGTGCAGCGGGGCTGGGCGCTGCCGTGGGATGGTTTTTGGCTTGGCACAGTGGCGAGGCCACCGGTTCCCTTGTGTTCTCCTGTGTGGGAGCAGACCCTGGCCCTGCTCCTCTCTGGGGGGCTGCGGGGCCACACGGGGTCCCTGGGGCTGCTCCCAGCCCTGCTCCTGGTGGGAGGACTCTGGATGCCGGCGTGGCTGACTCAGCCTTTGGCCCTCGGAGAAGCTTTTGTCTCGGCAGCACTGGGCTGCGGAGTCAGTTTGCGGCGGAGAAGGGGCCTGGCGGGGGCCAGGGCAGCTCCTTTCCCACAGCCCAGGGTCCGCCTGAGCCCCCGCTCTGTGCCCACGCAGTCCTGCGCATCCTCGGAGGATGACAGCGTGTCCTTCCGGAGCCGGGCGGCCTCCTGTGCCACCGACAGCACCTCTGAGGACGCCCTCTCCATCCGCTCCGAGATGATCCAGCGGAAAGGTACCCGCTGGGGGGCTGCAGGGCCGGGGGACGCGAGTCGAGGGGCCTGGCAGGAAACCTGGGGGGCTTCTGGGCTCAGAGCTGGTGTGGCCACCAGCCAGTGCGGGGATTTGGGGGCCCTTGGGGAGTAGAGAGTGACTCGGTCTGAGTCAGAGGGTTGGGGCTGGGCGAGGGGAGCAGACTGACAGACGGACACCTCCCTGCTCAGACCGTGCGGCAATTTGGCAGCTGCTGGTGCCTCTCAGGGCTCTGCTGAGCGCCTGAACCCAGCGTGTCCTGGAGCCTTTTGGGGGTGCTGGGGATGGTCCCCCCTCGCGCCCACTGGACCCCTTTCATGCTTCTCGCAGGTTCTACCTTCCGACCGCACGACTCCTTTCCCAAATCCTCGGAGAGAACTGGCAAGAAGAGGAAGGAGAGGAGGACGACAGTGCTGGGCATCCCCCAGCATGTCCAGAAGGAGCTGGGTAAGCATCAGGGATGGTTTTAGGGTCTGGTCCTGTCCCTCGGGCTCTGTTTGCCTTGGCTCGGTGTATCTGCCTTGGGATCACACCAGGTTTGTCTCTCCCTGCTCCCAGGTCTCAGGAACAGCCGGGAAGCCAAGGGACACCCCGATGCTGATGGGCGAGGGCTGGTGGGGCGCGGGGGCAGCCAGGAGCCCCAGCCCTTGCTGAACGGCGGGCAGATCTCCAGCGACGCCGTCCGCATCCCCACCATCGACGGGAAGCTGCAGCCGCTGGCTGTCCCCGGGGGTGCCCGCGTCTGCCTGGGAGCCCTGGAGCAGGCGGACGCAGCCCTGCAGAAGCACATCGACCGCGTCTACTACGACGACACGTTGCTAGGGAGGAAGACGGCGGCCAAGCTGTCACCCATGGTGAGGCCGAAGTCACTGGCCGTGCCTGGCATGACCACCAACGCCAGCCCCCCGGAGCTGCTGAGCCCCGTCATGTCCATCTCGCCCCAGGGCACCTACATGTCCAAGATCATCCCCAACGCCATCCTGCCGCCCATGGTGGACGTGGTGGCCCTGACGCGGAGCAGCGTGCGGACGCTGAGCCGCTGCAGCTTGGTGTCCTCCAGCCCGGCCTCGGTGCGCTCCCTCGCCCGCTTCTCGGAGCGCAGCACCCGCAGCCGCGAGCCCTCCTCCTCCAGCGACAACTGGAGCCACTCGCAGTCCACCGAGACCATCGTCTCCAACAGCTCCACCATCTCCTCCCAGGGCGGCTCCGACCGCCGGCAGCCCGAGCCGGGGCCGCGCGGTGAGGTGGACGCGGCCACTCGCTCTGACGCCGACCAGGTCAGCGTCTACAGCTCCGTCAGCTTCGCCAGCTCCTGCTCCAAGGCCCCCGCTGTCCCCGCAGCCCCCGGGCTCCTGGCCGTGGGGGGCAGCAGCGGCCGGGCGTCCCCCGCCTACAGCACGAGCAGCCAGGCAGAGGGCTCGGACACGGGCAGCCTGGCCAGCGAGCGCTCCTCCGCCCGCAGCGTCTCCCTCAGGAAGATGAAGAAGCCCCCGGCCCCACCTCGCAGGACCTACTCGCTGTACCAAAAAGCTGAGGGGGAGCCCAAGGTGCTGGGGCTGCCCCCCAAGCCTGACCGGCGGTCGCAGCGGGAGAGCAGCACGCCCTGGTCCCCGCGTCCCCAGCCCCTCAGCCCCGCGGCCGAGGATGAGGTTTTCTCACCGTCGTCGCTGAGCGAAACCAGCAGCCTCCGCTCCGAGAGCCTGGCCGGTGCCAGCTCCCCCGAGGCCCCGCGGGGCAGCCCCGGGGTGACTGTGGTGCTGAGGGAGCCCCAGGCTCAGCCCAAGTGGAGCTGCCCAGATGGGTCTGACCGCACCATGTCCCCCTCCAGCGGCTACTCCAGCCAGAGCGGGACCCCCACGCTGCCTGCCAAGGGGCTGGGCCCCCCATCCGTGTCGCCGGGCAGGGGGGCTCAGCCCCAGAAGCCGGAGCGGGTCTGCTCCTTGCAGTCACCCGCACTCTCCGTGTCCTCCTCCCTCACCTCCATCTCCTCCTCGGCCTCAGACGCTGCCCCCCCCGAGACGCTGCTCCGAGACCGCTTCATCATCCCGCCGCACCCCAAGGTGCCCGCTCCCTTCTCCCCACCACCCACCAAGCCCCAGCAGCCCGTGGCCCCCACCGGCCCTGTCCTCCCCTCTCCGGACCCACCACTGCCCAGCACCGCCGGCCAGGAGCCCCCCACCAAGCCCAGCAGCAAGTCCCCCCCGCCATCGCCGCCGCCTGCCTACCACCCACCCCCCCCGCCGGCCAAGAAGGCAGAGGGGAGCCCCCAAACTGCCAGCGAGGCTCCCGCCGACGCTGCCTGGCCCCCGCCGCCCCCGCCAGCTCCTGAGGAGCACGACCTGTCCATGGCGGACTTTCCCCCTCCGGATGAAGCCGATTTCTCCAGCCTGCCCGATGATGCTGCACCGGCTCCCACGGCCGGGCAGAAAGTGGCACCGAGCCCGGGGGTTGTGTCTTCCTCACTCTCAGCCGCCATCTCCTCATCCAACCAGCAGCAAGGGCCACCGGCCGGGTCACCGCGGCCACCTTCCCCTGCCGAGCCCGCTCCTGAGGCCGCCGTACCCCCACCGCCACCTCTCCCCCCGCCCTCAGCTCCAGCTCTGCCACCCCAAATCAGCCTTAAGAAGGCGGCCAACGGCCCCCGGGCAGACACCAAGAAGGAGCCAGTGTCGCGGAGCAAGAGCGGCCCGGTGCCCAAGGAGGACGCCAGCCTGCCCATCGTCACGCCGTCGCTGCTGCAGATGGTGCGGCTGCGCTCCGTCAGCGTGGAGCCGCCCGCCGGGGCCGAGGAGCGACCGGCGCCCCAAAAACCCGTCCGCCGGTCCCTGTCCACGCGGCAGCCCCCTCCTGCCAAAGACGCGGTGCCTTCGAACCAGCTCCACCACGCTGTGCACCTCAAGGCAGCCGCCTTGTCCTCCGGTGAGGTTGCGGAGAAGCCGGCGGGCGGGAAAGCGGCTCTGCCGGGTCCCGAGGGACCCCCCGGGGACGGCCAGCTGTCCCCCCGGAACAAGTCGCCGGCCTCCACCGCCAGCTTCATCTTCGCCAAGAGCTCCAGGAAGGTGGTGATGGAGACGACCTCGTCCCCCGAGGCACAGGCCGACCTGAAGAGGAACTTGGTGGCCGAGCTGAGGAATTTCTCGGGGCAGCGCTCGGCAGCACCCGCTGCTGCCCAGCCGGGCCCTGGCAAGGCACAAACCCACCGAAAACCCAGCAAGATCCCCCCTCCGGTAGCCAAGAAGCCTTCGCTTGGCCCGGGGCCGGCTCCTTCTCCCCTGAGCCCAAAGCCGGTGGAGGCGCTGGGCTTCCCTGTGCCGGACGGGACGGCCAAGGCGGTGGCGGCGGAGGAGAGCAGGACTAAGAGCGAGCCGGTGGGGACAGCGGCCTCGGGGACCATGGAGCCACCGGCTCAGAGCTTCCCTGCACAAGGTACGTGGGTGTTGCGGTTCTAGCAATTCGAAATCACGATAGCCGCTTGCTCACTCCCACTCTCCATCCCCAAATTGGGGAAAGAATTGAAAAGGAGGGGAGAAGCCCGTGGGTTGAAACAAACAGTTTAATAAAATAACAAAAATAATTCTAATATACTACTGCTACTAGTAATCTATAAACTTCTAGTAATATATATAAAATGGAAAATAGAATATAAAATAAAAGATACTCAGCGCAATTCCTCACAGACTCCATCTGTGCTGAGCAGCCAGTCCCTGGAAGAACATCCTGGTCCCAAACAGCCAATCCCAGGGGAAAAAAGGCAGAAAGGTTATAGGGTCCAGAGCTATAGGGTCCCAGTGCAGCCCATATTGGAGCTGGGGAGCAGCGGGACAGCCAGGAGAGCCGAGCTGTGGGGCCGGGTGTGGGGCTGGGCTGTGGGACGCTGGGGCTCAAGGTGGCTGACAGGCTCTTCCCTCCCGCCTTGCAGACGGACGGGGCGAGACGGCCTGACGGACGGAGCTGCAGGACGGACGGGTGCCCCCGTGGAATCCAAATCTCTCAGGGACCTGGGCAGGTCAACGGACGAGTGTGGAACTGGCAACTGACTGACGACAGGAAGCAAACAGCCTTAGCCTCCACGGCCTTGATGATATTTATGCAAAAATGGTGTTGGTTTCACTTTCCTAAGTACTACAGCTTTATTTTTGCTTTTTTTTTTTTTTTTAAATTTACTGGACCCAGAGCCAGCACCTCCTCCCTGCCCGGCTGCCGCTTGGTTTGTGCGTGTGGAGCGGAGCAGCCACGCGGAGAGGAGGAGCGCGGAGGGACGAAGATGCTGGAGCCAGCCGGGCCCGTGAGGAATCGCAGCACTTTGGATGAGGGACCAGGACGGCTTCGGCCACGGCAGCGCCCGGGGGGACGCGGGCAGGAGCCGCAGGAGGGGACGGAGACACTGGTTGGGGGGGACCAGGGCCTTGGCCCTCGATGGAAAGGCAAAAGGGGGCTCGTGGCCAGTGCTGACCTCTGCCCGCTGGCCCCAGGGTGGAGGGGGAGTCCGGCTGCCCCCCGAGCTGGTCTGCAGGGTAGAGCCTCCATCTCTGTTTCTGTAAACTCTGGTCACATTTTGATTTCTTTGATTGTACAAAAAAAACCCAACAAAAAACAAAAACAAAACCAACCAACCAAACCAAATGCAACCAACCCTCTGCGCCAAGTAGCTACTCAGAGCTCTGTACCTGGCTGGTAAATATGATGAGCGAATTTTGCTGCCTCCTGTGCTTCCTGGCTCGTGGCCGTGGCCTTGGCCTTGCCCCGCACAGCAGCTGCCTGTGTGCAGCTCTGGGGCTGGTGCAGATCCCGAGCAGCACTAAAACACAGGGGCAGGATGAGCTCCTGGACAGACAAACACACCCGAGCGCAGTCAGACTGACATTTTATTTGGGTTTATGACAGACAGATGGTTCCCGAGTCAGTTTTTAAGGCCCACACCCCCCACAGCCTCCCCACAGGCTCAGGATGGAGCTGCCAGGCTCCTGGCTGAAGGGCAGCACCGGCCCCGGGGAGCACAGAGCAGGGGGTGCCTGGGCAGAGCAGGGGCCCCCCGGTTGTCCCCAGCTCCGTTAGCAGCAACACCAGTTCGAGCAAGCAGCTTTCCCTTTCTGCCCTCACCGCAGCACCCACCGTCCTGCTCCATGGCACAACCAGGAGCGCGGCCACAGCCCCAGCGTCCAGCCCGAGGCCATGGGCACAAGTCCCCCAGGTCCCTTGGGTGCGGTGTCACCGCCAGTCCCCAGCACTGGCCCAAGGCTGCTGGCTGGGGCAGCAGGGGCAGCTCCACAGGCCGCAAATTCAGTCCCAGAGCCCCCAGGTCCCGCATGGCTGAGCCCCCCGTGTGGGGCACTGGGCAGAGATGGCAGGACTGGGAGCAGAGGTGGTGGAGGGGACCAGGCAGGAGCTGTGGCACTGGCACTTGTTAGCTGATGCTTCCTCCCTTCAGGCTTTTACAGGAGATGCTCCCCAGCTTGGTCAGGAAGTTTTTCTGCTTCCACTGGGCGACACAATCCTCAGAGATGCGGAAATCGGCCTGGGGAGCAGAGCCGGGGGGACAGGGTCAGGCCCGGGCTGCCAGCAGGGCTGGGGAGGAGGTTTGACTCCTCCAGCAGCAGCAAACACGGGCACTGAGTGGCAAATCACTTATTTGAGGGCACCCAGAGCTGGGGACATTGGCATCTACGTGGCCCTAAGCACTGTCCCACTCGAAACCCGGAGCCCCCCAGCGCAGCCCCTCACCTGCAGCTTCTCAAAGACCTTTTTCTTCGGCTTGAGTTCAGCGTCAGGCTCCCCGTCCTCGTACCCCTCCACGTAGACACGCTCCCCAGCGCAGCACCCAGCCGGCGGATCCAGGGGCTCCACCTGCCGTGGCTCCCCCACGCTGCGGGGCGTGTGGGGGACACACAGTCACCTCGAGGTGACACCCACCTCTCCCTCAGCACCACTGGGCTCTGGGGCAGAAGAAGGGGGTCTGGATTGCACCCCGTTCTGCCCCCCCCTCACCTGGAGGCACACAGCACCATGCCCTGCGACTCCACACCCCGCATCTTCTGGGGCTTGAGGTTGCAGAGCAGCACCACCAGCCTGTCCTGCAGCTGCTCCCTGGGGACAAACTGCACCAGGCCGCTGACCACCGTGCGGGGCTCCGGCTCGCCCACATCGATCTTCTCCACGTACAGGCTGTCGGCGTCCGGGTGCTGCCGAGCAGGAGGAGGTGAAGGCAGAGAAGGGGACTGGGATGGCAGAAAAGGAACAGGACCCCCCCCGCAGGTTCCAAGAGCCCATGTCACCACGCAGGAAGGTTTGTCCCCTCCTCCTGTTGTGCTCACACCTTTTCCACGCTGATCACTTTGCCAACACGGATGTCCAGCCGGGATGGGTCCACGTTCTCTGGCTCCGAGTTCTTGGTGCCCTTCTCTGCAGGCTCTGTGTGGCAAACGGAACAGTTGTGTCACTCTGAAATGGCCTCAAGTTGCGCCAGGGGAGGTTGAGGTTGGATCTGGGAACAATTTCTTCCCCAAAGGGCTGTGGGGCATTGGAACAGGCTGCCCAGGGCAGTGCTGGAGTCACCATCCCTGGAAGGGTTGGACAGACGGAGATGAGGTTCTCAGGACATGGGGCAGTGCCAGGGGTGGGGGAATGGTTGGACTCGATGATCCTGAGGGTCTTTACAACCAAAACAATTCTGTGATTCTATTTTATGATTCTATGAATAAAGCCAGGCCCTGGGGGGCACAGTGACCCCCAAATGCTGGTGCTGCTGAATTCCCTGTCTCCACACCACAGAGCACAGCTCCCCCTCCGCTTCACTAGCCCCTTAAGCTGACAGTGAAGTTTGAGAACTTCTCTTTAACCTCAGCCCTGGAGGATTCTCTCCCACCCAGTCCTGCATTCCCCGAGCTCCCAGCAGCTCCTTACTGGCTTTGGCCGCGTTGGGATACGCTGTGCTGCTCAGCTTCTTCAGCTCCGGGCTGTTGAATTTCTCTCTGATGGGGTCGAGCAGTTTGTTCAGGGCAACTTCCACCGAGTTCTTCAGGTCTCCAGGATGCACGACCTGTATCACGACAAACAGATTGTTTCTGCACAGTCCTTGGGGACAGGGACAGGGTTCAGTCCCTCCCAGCGCTCACCTGGTCAGCAAAGTCTTTCTCCAGGGCCTCGTACACTGTGTAGGTTTTGTTTCCTCCCCATTTTTCTTCTCGCAGAACCACAAACTCTGCGACACACAGATTTTAAAGCTCAGATTAACCCAAGCGGACATTGGCTCCCTGCTCAGCCAGATAAACCACCCACCCCACCGAGCCCAAGAGCCAAGGGGGACGACAGCAGGGCCTGGGGACACTCGGGACACACGCTGCCCTCTCCTCCTCTTACCCACAAGACAAACAAGCCCCAGAGCCCCTCACCTGACTTGAGGGGAAAGAGGACGTGCTTGATGAAGGAGAGGACGCTATTGTTCTCCACGTTCCCCGGCTCGCAGAAAGCCTTCTTCAGCTTCTTCTTCACATCCTCCTTGCGGTCCAGAAGATCAATCTTTGAGTCCTGCAGGAAGAGATTTCTGCAGCCATTTACCCAAATGAGACAACTCACACTGGAGTTGTTGCAATTTCTTCTTAGACCCCAGTGTGAGAGAAGTCACTCCCTCTTGGGGTGCAGCCTCTCCGCCCCAGCCGTTAACCCCTGACCACAGCCACCGCTTAGGGACCAACCTCTTCCGACGAGCTCATTTTGCTGCCTGTCAGACCGGGAACCATCGGATTCATCAAATGGATGCGCTTGGCATAGCCCAGGGAAGGCAGGTACTGGGAAAATGCAAGGAGGCAAGTCACAGACAGTCTTTTTCTGCAGATCAGCTTTAACTCCCAACCCACTTGCTCCTGGCTCCAGATAACTTGGGGACCCATAAAGTCTTGTGGGTTCAAACAGCACAGACAGCCACAGTTGGGGATGTGTGGCAGCACTATTGTGCCTCAGGGACCACGAGAGCAGCAGCAGGAGCTGCGCAGAGCCCGCTGGTGCAAACCGAAATCCCAGACGCGCTTCTCCCAAGGGATCAGCGAGTGCTCGAGCCCTGAGCCAGCGTTGCAGGGGGCTCACAAGCCCCCCACTTCTCACCTTCTCTGCAAAGGTGAAGATCTTCCGCTGATCAACTCCTCCAAACTGCGCGTCCACCTTGAGGTATTCCTCATCCAGTGCCTGCGGAGAGACACACGCAGCCTTCAGCCTGGCCCCAAGACTCCACGCCCCAGCTGAGCTTGGCTTTTGGGGATCCTGCCTGTCCCCCAGGACTTGCCCAGCCCCTGCCAGGGCACTCCTGCCGCCGTGGGAGCTCTCCTGCAAAAGCAGCTCTGTGCTCAGATTATGCCTTGTGCTGCTGGAATACTGGGGTACGATGACCTCGGCATTCAGCCTCACGCATCCCCGCGGTCCTGGCTTTGCCCAGCACCTCTCCAGCCAAGCGGCTGTGCCAAACCCACCTTAGCATGACATACCTGCAGGCCTGGATACAGCAAACCGCTGAGCAAAGGGTGCTCCACCTGCTTCACCACCTCTGCTCCCGCCTTCTTGGCGTCATGCTGCGTCACCATAGACGAGAGGCGGTACACGTCCAGCGTGTACTCCCTGCGGAAAGGGACAGCACTGTTAGCAGGGGGACATTTTTTTAGAGCCGCTTCACATAAATGCTGGTTCTGGCCACAAGAAGAGGCGCTGAGGCGCCTTCACTTTGTCCTTGACTGGAAAAGGGCTCAGGAACAAGGCAGGGGCAGGAACAGCACAGGTCTAGGTTGGGCTCTTCCCTCCCAACAAGTCCAGGTGCTGCAGGACTCACTTGCTGAGCTGGTAGTCGGTGCCCCGGACAAATCTGAGCTTTTCCAGGGGCACTCCAATGCTCTCCAGCATGGCTTTGATCATGTTCTCGTAATAGCGGGTGCGCAGCTCCAGCAGCTCCCAGGGAGCCTTCATGTTGTCCAGGTAAGCGTGGAGGTCAGCGAAGAGTATTGTCACCTGGCAGGGAGGGGATGAAACACAGAAATAAACTTAACAGCAGAGTCAATTATACTGTTAAGCAGCATTCTTTACTTTTTCAGTGCTGGGGAACACTGGGGATCATCCTCCATAAGCGCTACAATGACTGGATGCTCTTGCATTGCTTATATTCACATATTTATTACATATGCATTATGATTTTTGAAAATTTTGACATGCAATACATCTATACTAAGAAATAATTGATGTTAGTTACAATTGTTTCGTTTCTTACTTACAATACACCTATCAATTATTAGTTAAATATAAACCAAGCACTCTGCTAAACAATGATCGCTTCATCTTCTGTCTCCCTCTTGTCATGCAGAAGGATCTAGAACTTGAAAAATATCCCCTTGTTTTGCAGTTGGTCACAGAATCACAAATGTCAAGGATTGGAATGGACCTCAGAAGTTCATCCAGTCCAATCCCCCCGGAGCAGGAACACCCAGATGAGGTTACACAGGAAGGTGTCCAGGCGGGTTTGAATAGCTGCACAGAAGGAGACTCCACAACCTCCCTGGGCAGCCTGGGCCAGGCTCTGGCACCCTCACCATGAAGAAGTTTCTTCTCATATTTAAGCGGAACCTCCTGTGTTCCAGTTTGCACCCACCGCCCCTTGTCCTATCATTGGTTGTCACCGAGAAGAGCCTGGCTCCATCCTCCTGACACTCCCCCTTTCCATACTGATCCCCATGAATGAGGTCACCCCTCAGTCTCCTCTTCTCCAAGCTCCA
Source organism: Pampusana beccarii (assembly GCA_013399365.1). Lineage (NCBI taxonomy): Eukaryota > Metazoa > Chordata > Aves > Columbiformes > Columbidae > Pampusana > Pampusana beccarii. The sequence goes on from VWYH01007286.1 coordinate 2,783,476, forward strand.
GAGCCCCAGCTCCCTCAGCCTTTCATCACACAGGAGATGCTCCACTCCCTTCAGCATCTTCGTGGCCCTGCGCTGGACTCTCTCCAGCAGTTCCCTGTCCTTCTATCTCATGTCAATTGGTTAATGATGGGTACGTCTTTTATAACTTAATCACAGTACACATGAATTTGGCAGTTTCTCTTCAGGTACAGTGTCAGTGCCACCTGATCAGGGGAATGGTGGTTCCCACCTGCCGGTGACAAAGCCCCGCAGGAGCCCCCAGCTGTGTCCGTACCTCACACCCGGCCTTGAGGAAATCCGCGATCTTGGACATGGGCACAAAATAGGCCACGTGCGGCTTGCCCGTGGTGGCCGTGCCCCAGTAGATCTTCAACTCCCGCTCCTTCAGGATGCCCATGAGCTTGTCCTCCCCCAGCACCTCCTGCGGAGGGACAAGACACACACTTGGCACGGCTGAGCCTCCCGGGACAGCTGGAGGGGACACGAGCGGGGCAACGTCCCGCTGAACGGCCAAGCCGGGCCCGAGCTCCGGCCCACCCTGTGGGCACCACGGCCCCCGCCGGCTCCAGAGGCTGCTCCGGGCCCCTCCACTGCACCCAGGGCCCGGCCCGGCCCCGATCCCCCGCCCGGGCCTGTCCCGCCCCGATCCCCCCTCAGTACCTGCAGGTTCCGGGTGATGAGGTGATATTTCTCCTGCGGACCAGGCGCGGGCTCCATAGCGGCGGCTGCAGGGAAGGACACGGCGTTACCGGGCTCCCCAGCCCCCCAGAGCGCCCCGGGCCCGCCCGGTACTGAGCCCGCCCCGCTTCCCCAGGCCCGGCCCGGCCCCACTGACCTGCTCCCGGTTGCATCAGCCCCGCTCGGCGCTCGGCTGCGGCGCCTGGACGTCACTTCCGCCGCCCGAGCGCCGAGCTGCCGATGGGCCGGCCGCGCTCCAACCAATGAGGCGGCGTCTCTGGCGGGACGGGTGGGGCTGCTCGCGCCGTTAAGATGGCGGAGGGTGAGCGCAGCGGGAGTGGTTCCGTCGCCAGGCCCGGCCCGTTCATTCGGCTTGTTGTAGCTGTTTGTTTATTTATTTCGTCCTTTTTACCAGCTCGGGAGGACACCCAGAGCCTGGGCGGGCCGGCCCGGCCGGGGGGAGGAGCCAGGAGCCGGGGGCGTGTCGGGCTCCTCCCTCGGGGCGGCCACGGCCTCGCGTAGCGCTGAGGGGGAGAAATGGGCGGCCCGGGGCAGGGCCGCTGGTAGGTGCAGGTGCAGGTGAAACACTTTGTTCTTGTGATCTGGTGTGAGGCGAGAGCGCCGTCCCTGCGGCTGGAGACTTGGCTTTTTCAAATAAGACCTCCTGTGGTGGGGAAGTCAAGGGGCCTCTTGCCCTGTAGCCCGTGAGTGTTTTCTCTGGCAGGTGCCCCCAGAGCTGTGATGTGAGGGCTGTGGGCTGGGCGAGGTGGCCAGTCCATGGGCCTTGGCAGAGCTGTGTTCCTCAGTAGCTTTGTCTTTTGATCCCACCATTTATTGAGGCTGTGCTAGAAACCCACATAAAGTGTGGGTAACTTTCTGAAGAGCCTCCCATTAGCTGCCCTTGGGAGAACAGCCCATCCATGGCCCATGAGGGTGACGAACGCTGGCCCAGGTTGCCCAGAGAGGTGGTGGATGAACCATCCCTGGAGACATCCCAGGCCAGGGTGGACGGGGCTCTGAGCAACCTGAGCTGGTGAAGATGTCCCTGCTCATGGCAGGGGGGGCACTGGGGGAGCTGGGAAGGTCCCTTCAACCCAAACCGTCCTGTGATTCTGTGGCTGGTGTGTTTGCACTTGGAGTGAGATGGCACCAGTGTGGTCTGACTGCCCAAGCACCAGCGCTGTGACGAGGGACAGGGTGACAGCAGGCAGAGCCTTGTCTTGCATCCATTTAAGAGCCATTTACACCATTACTGAGCATTATCCTGGTTTAAATCCTTTAAGAGCCCTTGAATTCAACACAGTTCCGTGGACAATGGTAGGGGGCTCCAGGCTTGTGCATAATGGGTCCCATAGTTACCAGAGTTCCACTTCCAGAATCAGTTGATGTGGGGCTGACACTACAGACCCAGTGCAGGCTGCGCTTGGGTGAACTGGGGAGGTCACAGCAATAAAGGAACTGTCTCCTCTGCAAGCTGAGCATGTAAACATCTCCCAATTTGCTTTTTGTGAGCCAGTTCCAGCAAAAAGGCTTAAAATGTTTGATTCAAGTCCTTATTGGTTAAGAGTGAGATTATCAGACTGCTACACTCTGTAGGACTAAATCCACATTTAATTTATTTTTCTTTCTCTTTGTTTTAATTGAAGAAGCACTTGAGCACTTGTAGGAAAATTGCAGAACTCTAGGCAAGTACTATCCAGTGAGCACTGCCCGTGACTCCCTGTGTTCTTGTATAGGTTTTGTATGTATGTAGGCAATTCCCGAGGTATTTTCTTTCTTCAGTGCAGTTCCAGCATTATTCCGAAAGTGCTGATTTTTATTATTTGGGCAGAATGACAAGAGGAAGCAGCACAACTGCCTGGGGTTTATTCCTGGAGTAGGTAACCCCCCACTTTTGAATGCAGTAAGTAGTCAAGCCAACAGGAAGACAAAAGGTATTTCTTTAAATGCATTGGTCACAGAGGACAGGAAATACCTTTCCTTAGTCCAGATCCTCCTGCTGGGTGAGAGTCAATGCAGGGCTGTCAGGTCAAAAGGTTCATCTTTGTGTGAGTCCTCACCAAGAGGAAAACAGGTTTTGTTTGTGGAGACCTTTAAACTATTGACTTTTACAGGAAGGTTCTTTATCTTCTGATCTTTCATTATAATATGTGTTTTCTGTGGGTATTTTAGTGACTAATATGCTGCTGAATGTTTTTCCTAATCTGAAAAAGACACTTTATTTGTTTAGTATCTTTGAAGGACGGACGTGGGGGTTGGGAGACCAGGAGGGTCTGTGAGGTTTTATTTAACACCTAAAGCACGCTCTGTACTTCAGGTCATAAAGAATAACTTGTGACTACTGGTGTTTGGTGTTAGAATGACTGATTTACGGCAGCTTTGGAGGAGAAGGTACAGGCTGCGTTGATGATTTGAGCTTGTATTAGTCCTGCTTGATAAAAACAACCAACCTTGTGCGTGAGAACACTCGCAGATGAAGGACTGGTTGTTATTATATGTTGTTAAGACCTAAAATGGTCAGGAGTAGAGATAAGAGACCAGGGAGTTAAAATTGTACCTGCCGTGCTTCAGCTAGTGTTTTTGCCCTCCCAGTTACATTATATTACAGCATCTTTGAAAAAGAGCTGAGTTTCTTTTATTTAAGGTGTTGTCTTTTGCCAGCAGGTCGGAGCTGACTCCTGCTGATTTCTTTTCTGAAAGGGCTGATCCAGGGCACCGGGATCAGATGAACTTCTGAACGTGCTCCTAGAGCTGTGAGCAGAAGGCAGAGGGGTCACCATGGACGACCCTCCTGCCTTTGGGCACTGTCAGTGTCATGAATTTGAACCCACTACTCATGACCCGGTTCCCAGGCCCAAAAGGCTGTTGGATTCCGCAGAGTGGCCTCAAGCCCTGCAGTCAGCGAAGAAGGTTTGTGTGGGGGGTCATCACTGCAGCACTCCAGATCCCTCTCATTTTCTGGATGATACTGGCCATGACGACCTCGTTGCCAGTTCTGCTGCATCCAAGTATGACGATGTAGCCATTTCTCTAGATACAACCCCATGTTTTGACGATAGCGAGCCAGACGACTCCTTGTTGGAACTGTCAGATGGTGAAAGAGGGAATTCTCCTTTCAATTACACCGAGGAAGAGATCCAGGAAATCTTGGCAGATGATTGCATGGATTCTGAGCGGTACCTAAGCAGAAAAAGCATGCTGAGCCAAAATGGAAATGCAGAGAGTGAAAAGGACGAGAGCAGCAACAGCAGCACTGGGACATTGGTCCTCAGCGACGACACAAACGTGGCCTCGGAGATCGCAGAGACACCGAACGTATCTCTGTCCAGAGAGAGTTCATCACTCGATTCCGAATGTTACCCCAGCCTTTTGAACGAAAGTGCGAGTTTGGACGAGAACCAGTTGCAGTCAGCCCGAGTAACTCTCATGTTGTTTGACCTTGACATTCAGGAGCTCCTGAGTCTGAGCCCCATTGATGCTGATGATGTAGATGAGCCTCTGGAGGACAGTTCTTTGGAGGAAGCCGAAAGAGAAGCTTCAGAAGCGATTGCAAATGATTGCCTGGAGTGTGAGAAACCTGCTGGTAGCTGTGTTCTGGAAGAATCTGCAGAGGGTCTGATGTCTGAGCAAAGCCTGGATTGCCCAGAAGATACTCATGTTACAAGCAGAGATGTGCCAAACATCCATGGTGACCATGTGGAAAGATCCGTGTCCTCTTCTGGCCCTGCCTATGGCCAGAGTGCAGCTGATGAGAGCTCAGCACCCATGTTGCCCACATGTCCCACCCCATCTTCTGGGTCCAGAAACCAAGAACTTCCCAAAGCAAAGAGCTGTTTTTCAAGGAAATTAGACTTTCTAGAGGATGATGAGGGGGAATCTACAGAAGCTGAACAACCATCAAACAGCATTAAAGTAAACACACATCATAATTCTTGTGAATAAAATGTTCTTAATTCCATTCCTTTTGATTTAGACTTGTAGTAATGTCCATGTGTACACAATTGTGAGCTTTTACACACTAAGGGAAGGTTTTTAAAGTGGAGGAAAGTGTGACTTTTTTTATGTTACTGTTTAAGCATGACTTACATGGAGTGATTTTTTGTCAGTGTTAATCTCCTTTTTCCTCGCCTTTCTAGTTAAGCGATACAGCTATAGGCCAGTTTGAGCAGGAAGAGACAACCAGTGCGAAGAAGCCTGGCAAAGTTAGTCCTGTGCCACAGGAGGAGGAAAAAAGGTAATTTCTTAGGAGCCTCTAAATACCTTTGCACTTTGAGAAATATCCCAACAATTTCCTAAAACAATTTGGTCACATGCTGCTGGTTTTATCTTCATTTTTTTTCTTAAAATGCACGGCAATAGGGGGGCATGTACTTAATATTTTACCAGATAAGATACTGTAAGAGGGGGAAGAATGCAGGGCTGGTCCAAATGAGAAAGAATGTTGCTAAGATGGTCCTGAGCACTAGTCTGCAGGGCAGGAGGGGACACGTCTGTGCTGGTTTGCCATGGTGGCCACTCTCCTGGAGTGTTTTCCGGCAGATGGCAGCAGCAGAGCAGCTCTCTTCTGCTTTGCTCTCAGTATGTTGTCTGTGCAGCTTTATTCAAATAAATACTTTTCTTTTTGCAATTGTAGAATTGCGCTACAAGAAGTTCATGTCTGTACTAGTTCTGTAAGACACTTTGCCCCCTCTGTCTTCTGTAACATAATTTGACAAAATAAAAAGATATTAACATGGTCTTTTATTTTAAAGGTTGAATCAACGGACGTGCACTTTGGAAGCAGAGCTTGAGCAAAAGAAACCTTTATATCCAGATTGTGCCCATCTGTGTGAAGAAAACAGGAGCTCCTACAGCAGGTACCCCTGATGGGATGGGGTCGGGTGGTGCTGGTGGGGAGGACAGACATCCCACAGGAGCCCTGGTTCTGAATGTGTATTCTTCTATATTTTGAATGTATTTGCTTTTTAGAGGGAAATAAAAAGTGCCTGCTACACTTAGTACCACTGCCATGCCCCGAGTTCCCACACAGCAATTGGTCTTGTCCCAGGAATGGTTGAATTTCATAGTTTGGGATACCCGGGAAACTACTGGGGACTTGCTGCGGTAAATCAGGGATGTCCCCGAAACACGTTCCTGTCACTTGGGAAGAGCAGAGCTGAGCTCTGGCTTGTTGTGTTGGGAAATAACTTGTTATTGTCAGTCCACACCTATGAACGCGATCTCGGGGAATATTTAGCTTAGATGCTGAGATGTGGATTTACCGTTAACACCTTTTACACATCGCTCCTCTCAATGGTGTCGTCCAAGAGCTGCCGAGTTTTAGAGGAAGGTGTCTGTGAAGAGCAGGTACAGATATCGGCTGAAGAGCAGGATCTGATGGGCAGAACTGGGGTGTTCTGAAGGGCAAAGAGTGTTCTGGTAGCTTCCAGAGACAGCCTCCCGCTGTGGTTATTCGGAGTTGTTCATGAGTGCAATAATTGTCGTTTCTGGAGAGTTATAAGAAAGTGACAGTTTTGTGGCTCATTGCACGGAGCCTGCACTTATCTGGGCAGCACGAACAGCTGCGTAGCCACAGGGCTGCTTTCCAGCCTATGAATCCAGCATCAGTAATGCAGAGGGGACTAGGCAAGGAAAGCTAAAATGGCCTGTTTTCTCTTCCTTTCAAATTAAAAATGCAAGACGTATGTTCTGAGTCACAAAAAATCAGGCAGGAGCTCCAAATGAGCAAGGCTGGTGAGTGAAAGAGAGATCTGTTTTGCTGGGAGAGAACATTGTCTGCGATGCAAACAATTTGATTTTCCTATTAGTGCAAACCTCTCTTATTCCAAATAGCTATAGGCTTGGAATTCAGCCCAACAGGCAGCGTGGGCTTTCCCAGTTGTCCCAGAAAAGCCTCCCCGGTGGGCTGACTGTGACCCTGGATAGTCCTTCTGCGCACCTGGGTCTGCAGCGATGTCGTTTGCGTAAGAGATGTAGAATTGCAGAATGATCCCAAGAAATTCCTAAAGGAAAATTAGCAGGTTTCAGAGCCAGCAAGGGAATTCACTGTGGGAAGCAGGAACTGATATATCGCTGCTGCAAGTCTTTAGTTCTGGTTTGTATTGCAAATCTCTCCTGGTGTTTGTTTTATGGTAGGGTTTGACTTTGCTTCATGATCTGTCTGCTCTTCCTTGTGTCCTGTCTCCTGTTCCTTGCTCATGTGTTGTCTGAGTGAATTACAGGCTGGCTGCAGTACAGGCTTTGTCTTTTCACTTATCTACATGGTATTTTCCACTTGCAGGTTCTCTATAAATACAATTTTCTTATCTGTGTTCGGTGTGTTGCCCAATCTTTGAACATAGACTACTTCAAATAAATCCCTTTGTATTCAGAGTAAACTTTTCACATCAAGTGGGTTGGGAGATCACCTGTGCTTCTGGTTGTTCTTCCTCTCATTCTCATTTCTAGAGGATATTCAATCTGAATGGATACATTTATTTGTGGCTTCCCATAGGAATCTAAATGCTGCTGAGGCTGCGTTGCAGCAGATGTAAAAATGAGCTGTGATTTGAACATCTGCTTGGAAATGGGTGGCTGAAACCGATAATTGACCACAGAAGATTTCTGCCAGCTGACCGTTTGTTAGATTCACACTTCATTATGGCCCTTTATCCAACAGTAAATAGAATCATGTCTTTCTTAATGAGATCCTCCTTGGTAATTCTGGTTTGGGATCCGTTTATAGAAGTAGGAGCCTGGTTACTTCTGTAACCGTGACTCTTGGTCCTGAACCTGGGCATCTCCTGCAGGAATTGGGTTCCCTTTGAATAACATTGTTTTAAATTGTAAAAAATAGCTTGTGATTGCTGCCACCCTCCATTTGGCAAAGACAAAATTGGGTTAGTTTGCTGTAAACTCAGGAGCAGCTCTTGATTTACCTGCTTTGGGTCTGTCTTGTCTTGTTCTGTTGTTCTTTCCGTCCCTTGTCTCCTCCTTTGATTGTTTTTGCTTGTGGTTACATTTGTAACTTTTCTTGTAAAAATGTTTGGTGAGACTTGCACTTCAGTTGATAAATATTTTGCACCTGTTAGATGTGGTTTTCTTTTGTGCCGCTGGTCTGGGTGCTGCCTCCAGATGACTTGGAGGATTTGTAAAACAGAGAGGTGGGTTGATCTTCTGCAAATGCTCTTCCCAGGGGTGCCAGCAGGGCCTGCATGGGCCTTACGAACCCCTCAGGCGTTTATAGGTGGATTCTAGAGAGCAAATTAGGTTTATTCATGGAGGAAATTGGACTATATTTTTATTATAGTAATTTGATTTTTTGCTGACACTTTTGGCTACTGTAATTTTAAAGAAATAAAATGTAGGTACCGTACTAATGTCTTTCACTGTTGTGGTTCATATATTTTATTATTTTGCCCTTCCATAACGCCTTTCAAATCCGGAGCGGGACAGGAAGAAGTGGCTTTAAAAAGCGGGCAAAGTTTATCACTGTCCTAGATGTGCAGCGACTGAGGCACAGAGAATCGAAGTAATTTGTCCAAAGGATAAGCAGTGGAGCTTGGAACAGAGCCTGGTCCTGCCTGACTGCACTAACTCCTTGATAATGCTGCTTCCATTAACAAAATAATCCATATACAGCAATTTTGTGGGGCAGGGATGTCTCTCTTTTATTTTTCTGGTGGGTTGTGCAGGCATGGGCAGTGCACGCCCAGTGTTAGGGCTTTGTGTCAGTAACCGATCTTCTCCAGTTAATAATGTGTTTTTAATGCCAGAGTAGCCTCCCATGTGCCTTTTACCAGTGTAAATTTTGCCTTGTGTAGAAAGAGAAGGTGACATCCCTTGATTGAGTAGCGTGGGGGCTATTAGCACATGGTGGCTGTTGTCTTTTAAACCGGCAAATCCCACGTATTAAATTGAAGAGACTTCTCTGGAAAAGGAATAATTCACTTGTGGTCCTGAGGGTAGTTTCACGTGCTGTCTAGTTGCTTGTCGTATCTGTAAAGTCCACCTTCTCCTAATGCACATAATGGAGGAATTTTGCTTCAAATCTCCCTGTTCCAGGCATTCTGAGGAGGGTGAGGAGTAGCAGGAGTGTGACTGCAGAGCCTATTCCCCCGTTTCCTTGCGGAAGGAGACCGGCTTGCCTGCTGGAGGGTTTGTCTGATATTAAACTGCAAACAGAGCGGCTCTTTGAGGGTCCCCAGCGGCGCGGGGCTGGTGGCAGCTGCCGCAGTCACACACCGCGGGGACAGCACAGCTCTGTCTGGGGCCATGATCGATGGTGGCTGCTGATCAGCGGCGATAGAACAGAGCGGTGGGAAGACCGCGGGCAATTTGCTCCCTTTGCTGTGCACGCTGAGCCGTTGCCTTTTATCCCTTCGCGGATTCCCATGCTAGCTGTCTTGATTTTGTTATATATCTCTTTATGAGATTATTAAGTGATGCATCGCAGCCAGGGTGTTATTGATATTACCCTTCTCTTAAAGCAGGCTCTCTCTTGCCTGTTCAGCCATGCTGAGAAAATGGAATTATTCTGAACAGGCAGCACCTCACCACAACATCAAGATGATGGTGTTTGTACGTGTTTTGTGTCCCAGACCAGCTTCCCTGTGCTGGAGGAGCGGGTGTCTCCTCCAGAACGTGTGTTTTGTGGCCTTTGTGAATGGAAATCTCTCGCGTGAATGAACGCTGCCGTGGAGCAGCTCTGCGCTTTGTAAAGGCTTTAGGCTTCCGGGCAGCCTTATTGCTGAAAATTTCATTCTTTGACATTGCAACTGTGATTCATATACACTGAACGGTAGAGAGGTTGTGTCTGAAGCCTTTGTGGAAGGACATACTGCGTGTTTGCTGCGAGAGTGTAGCCAAGGGCTCTGTTTATGATTTTTGCTGTAGTAAAATCCGGCTACATCAGATAAGACTGGAAGAGACTGTTTCGTGCAAGCCCAGCGTGAGCTCGATGATGAAATGCCTTACAATTAAACACTGAATAACATTCATCAATGTATCACAGTCCACAACAGCAGCTAGAAAACAATGAGACTGAAATTAAACTACCATGTGGGTAGGGTTTTTTTTCTGCCAGCCTCTCAAAAGCTAACCAGCTCTTCCCTGCTTTTGTGCTGTAAGGAAATCCTAAATGAGAGGAAGAAATGATCTCCTGAGATGTGAAACAGTGGAAGCTGATAATATTCTCCCTTTGGTTTGAGAGGATGTCTAGTACTATGCTGGTTGTATCCTCCGCAAGACAGGTCTGGATGGTATAAATAGGTTACATTGAGCAGTTGGTGGCACTAAGTGTGGGGGTTTTTGTCAGTTAAAAAGGACAACGATGTGCTGGAAAGTGTCAAATGGCATCGTGGGGCTGTGTCGTTATTGCCACTCAGTGACTTCGCATCCACTGTGTTCAGATTGTGAGCAGAAAAGCAGCTTTTCTGCTGCCAACTTTACTGAATCCATCTGGGATCTAAAATTCAAGCTGTGTCTTTCCTGGCTCTGTCGCTAATAATAAAGATTCTTCATTTGGAACTTAGTTAAACAAAATTGATGCTGAGGCATGAGCTGAAAGAGAATCCAGCTCGCTCTCCTCGAGACGTGTGGGCTAAAGCACTAACAAGTAGGAAGATAATAATTTTAATCTATAAGGTCATCAGAGATTTAATAGACACCAGATTTGTGCAGGAAACAGAAGATATTTTAGCATAACAAGCATGTTGATCATACAGCTTTTGAACAAATGCTACAAAGCTGGTTGAATTTGGTCAGCTTGGCTTCTGCTTCCAGCCTAGCCAGTGATAGCTCATGACATGTCGTTAGGAAGCTTTTCTGCAAATCTGGGGAAATTACATTTGGTCTAACATATGGTATAATCTTCAACTCTCTCCTTAGGAAGTGGAGTCTAACTACTCAGTCAATGAATTGCCATATTTTTATCAGCAAAATGGATGCGCAGCTGTGACACGAGCTTTTGAGCGATGTAACCTTTAATGTCTTCGGCAAATACTGGCATTAGCAGCCTGTTCCTCTCCATTTACATCTCCTCCAGAAAGTCATTACCAGCTGAGATTATACTAACACTTTCTGTCGTGTAGGTGTTTCCTCCTCTGATGCTATTGAACTGTTGGAGAATCAAATGCCTCATGTTCTCATTTTCCTCTGAGGAGACGGAGAACAGAGCTTGTGCTGCTGCTTGTTGTACGCAAGGAGGTGGTGAGAAGTGGCTGGTGCTGCGTGTTGTGAGTTGGAAGGACGTGCTGCGCGGGATTGTTTGCTCCACACCACCTCCTGCGGCTCCGTTTGACTTCAACTTGTGGGGGAGGAATATATTGGCTAAATTGTACTTGTAGGCATAATATTACAGTGCTCGAAAGGATGAAGGCAAGTGGTGCTTAACTTTAAACACGCGCTGCGTATGTTGGCAAAGGGTTCTGTTTTCAGCTCTTTGCTCCATATTGTGCCCACGGTCTCTGCTCAGTTGATTCATGGAAATCAATGGGATTATTCCTCAGGGGCTGTGGGGCATCGGCAGAAGCAGCTGGAGAACCATTTGCTTTTGAATTCAGCGGGGAATCGGTTCTTGCAGGGCTCCCTGGGATCCCTGGCATGCCAGCCCACTCCTACTCGCTGCTTTTTAATATTTATCAAAACCTCCTTTTCCCAGCTCCTGCTTCCAACAACCAGTCAAAATCAGCACTCAGGCAAAAGCATGCAGGGAAATGTGGGGAGCTTTGAGGTTGCGTTCTTCTGTGGCCCTACATGACTTTCCTCAGCACTATCTTGTCTTTTTTCTCCTGATCTCTTCACTTTTTGACTATAAACCACCTCAGAGGTGTCTTTTGGCAACTATTGATGAGAATGAGTCGTCTCTTCTAAAGCTGGGCTTAGGCCTGAAGTCACACAGGCCCAGAGCTTTAGTGGTGTCTGACTCTCCCAGGTTACAGTGGACATTGCTACTGAAACAGCACTTAAAGCTTTCATGGTTATGACCCTCAGAAAAGCAGGATCTTCACTAATTTTCTTCTCCTGTAATGGGAAACACCTTTTCCTAAAGTGTGGGCTTATTGCATCACTTCAATTCCTCATTGCTGAACACATTTCCTTTAAGAGAGTCACTTGATTTGGATAGCTCGGAGTGCCTCTCTCACAAGTTGAGTTGCTGCCAGCCCACATTTTTCTTCTCACTATGAGCATTATTACCTGACTTTTAAAGCCTGAAGTTATGGAACATAATGATAACCCTTTTACCTTCTGCCACGTTATGGTGTGAATACTTAACTCTGCGCCAACACCGACGCTTTACATTTTAATTCTTTTCTGCCAAACAAGGAGTGAGCACATGTCTGTTAGCAAAGAAATAGTTTAAACCTGTCACTAGAGAACAACAGTTACTGTAAAAAAAAAAACAACAATGGGGGGAGGGTGCTTGCTTGGCTCTCTGCTCTAGGATTACGAGAGAGCATCTCCCTTCTCGTTTTGCATGGGTTGCTGTACCATCTGTCCTAAATCTCCCTCCCTTTATAGGGGTATGGATTCCAAACAACACCTCATTCTTGGGAGGTAACAGGCATGTCTGAAGAATCTTGCTAGGTATGGCTGTAGTGCTATTTTTGTTGCTTTTTTTTTTTTCCCTCTCATGCTGCATCCAGAGTGAACTCTGAACCTTTCTGCTTTTCTACACCCAGATATTGAGAAAACACTTAATGCTGCAGTCCCCAAGAAATCCAGAGAAAGTTCCCCTGTTCTGTGTGTGCTCTGCTCAAAACAGGCAAAGATGAGATATTACCGAATTCAGATATTACAAGGACACAAGATATGCCTTTAATCTTTTATTGTACATTATAAAATGTTTATTGCTCTGTCTGTATCAGAGATGTTGACCTCTCCCTCTTGGTGATGGAGGAGTATGTTCTGGCAAAGGATCCACCGATCCAGACCTCTGGGGTTGGCCTGCCTTCTGAAACCGGCCCGAGGGAGCCCTTGCTTGTCCACCAACACATCTGCAAGCACATTCCTAGTGCCTTTCTCCCAAATCAGTTATTTTGGAAAGGCTGGTGACAGTGGAAGAGGAGAGATGGCTGAACTCTGTTACTATCAGCCTGTTTCTTTGCAGGGACTTTTAAACCCGGCTTATCTGAGTGCGGGTTTGTTGTAACGAGGTTCAAACCCTACTCAGGCCAACCTGTCTTGGTGTTTGATGGAACAAGTAGGATCTTGCCTCATCCCCTAGTGCATATGGAGTGGTCTTGTGGAGTAATTAAATAAATACATACACCCCATGGCACACTACAAGGAGTAAATCGTTTTCTGTGTGATGGACTCGCATCTACCAGCTTCCAGAGCACCAGCAATCCCAGGGATCCCGTCAGCTTACAAACATCAAGCACTTAATAAGAGAGAGGAGAACCCCAGCCCTTTCCCAGTCATCCTCATCCTTTTCACGGAGAACTGCCTCCCACTTATACCTGGCATTGCAATGTCACAAAAACAGCGCGGACAGAACGTGTAAGGAGAACCAGGCCTTCCCGCAGGAACCCCACTAAAAGAAGCAATTTAAGAACTTAAGCCCTCAGAAAAAGGTCCCTTAGGCAAGAGCCTTTCGCAATAAATAGCTATCGCCGCTGGAGACCTTGCATAGCAACCGGTATCATGAGTTTGTTTGTGGTTTTGTTTTTGTTTTTTTGCTGACTGGCTACGTTTTTACGGACCTTTTATCACACTGGTGGTGGACTCAAGGCCCAGCTGAAAATACCATGAAGAAAATGGCTAAATTTCTCCTGGAAACTAAATAACAGCTTCTGGTGGCCCCTCATGTTGGTCTGTGCCTCGGGGTTTGGTGTGCCCCAATATCTGAGCTGAAGAGCACCAGTGCGAGACAGGAGACACAGCAGCGGTGGAGACGTGCTGCAGCCTCACCGGAGAACAACCAGAGCAGTTCTCGCAGTGGGAGTGGAAACTGGGGTATGCCTTTTTGTTCTTTTTGGTTTTTTTCCTTTAAAAACCCACCTGCCAGACGTGTTACACAAGACACATCAATGGGACAAAGCAAGCCGAGGGCACACAGCAGCCAAAATCTGGTCGCTAGTCGTGTCTGCAATGAGTTTTCCTCCTTTCTTGCTTGGAGAGGAGTGACAGTGACTGATGCCTGAGCTCACCTTAATCCTGTCAGGATGTTGTGACAGTGAGACAAAATAAAGATACAACAAAACCTTGTACCTTTCCAAAGATGGGAAAATCGTTCCAGAAGACGGAGTGTGAGGGTGGAGAGGAGTGTGTGAGAAGTTGCTCCAGCCCAGGTGATTCATGAGTCCAGTGCAGGATCACCGACAGCAGCCGCCTCGCTGATGCTTTTCCATCTTAATCGTTTGTTTGGGTTTCAGGATTGGTTTGGGTTGTTTTTTTTTTTTTTGCAGGATTTTTCTTTCTGGCCAGATGTTTTGCAGAACACAGACAAGGAGGTGTATGCCAGGAAGTGACAATCACTGCGTCTCTTTTCAAACTGCTCCAACAATATTTCACCTCCCTCGTCGTCGAGGCTCAGAGGCAGAAAGTGGGAGTGAGGAATGGAGTCCATCGATCAGGTGGCAGGCTGTCACGCTTCGATGATATTCACTGAGGGCTTGTTTTTTGGAAACTAGACAGGAAGACGAGACAACGGAAGAAAGGATTTATAGCAATCACTAGAGAAGGAAGAAAAACACATCAGAGATCAGTGTAGTGTGCTACTCAGTTTTCTGTTTTGTGAAAGTTCTTGTTCCCATCCTGTCAGGATAATGAAAAAGGGCTGAGTTGAGGCGTTAGGGTTATATGGTTCATCCCTGTTTGCTTCTAAATTAGTGGACTATTTCAAATATTTAATAAGTAAATATGAAGTGGTGGGGATGTGCCAGAGTGCAAGTTGTGAGTAGAAACACAAGGAAGGTAAGTTAATGGAAATAAGTTGGTATGAATTATAGGCAGGAGTCTGCTAACATGATGGATATGGATATCTTTAATGTTGTGTTTATTACCAACCATGCTCCTGCTCATCAGCTCTTCCGTTAATTGCAGGAGTAATATCCCCTTTACGATGTGTGGGGTGAAGGACCCAAGCAGCTCAGGGACTGCAGCATCGCTCCGTGCATTTTTCTCCCAGATGTGTTCAGATATTTCAGAAATGTGGGTTAAAACCCATTTTACTGATGGATGTGTGGGCTAATCCAGAGGTGAGAGTGAAGTGCTGCTGTCCTGCTGCGCCTGGGAAGCTCAGACCACTGATGAAGCCGTGGCGTGCGTGGGTGTCAGGGGGTGTTTCCTTCCTGCATCCCGGTTGGCATGAGGATGCTTAACAGAGGCTGCTTTTTGGGTAATTTAGCTGAATCCCAGCTAGACGCTGATTTGTGCCAGGTCTCACCTTGCTGCGGAGGAGCCCTCCGCTCTGGTGCTCGGGAGTGCTGTTCTCCGAGGCGCTCTTGACTTTCTCCTTGCTGTTATTTGGCTCGTTATCTTTGATGATATCGTACTGTCTGCAAAACAGGGCGATCACCCCTAACAGGAAAAAGCATTAGCGATCACACAAATGAGCTCAGCCCCTGGAGCCTGCAAAGATCAGAGATCTCGTTTGCCAGCCAGCACTGTGCCTGCTGCTGGAGATCTCAGCAGCGTTCACAATTGCTCCTAAGGATCCTTTTCTAACACAGCCCTCTGGCTGTTTCCTTCTCAGTGCCTAATTCTGTGCTAAACTAGTTAGACAGAAGAACAGAAAATTAATGATATTCCAACTTTCCTGTCATTAAACGGGACAAGTGTTTTAGCACTAACTGTGCGGTTAAATGGGATCTTTGCTTTGCAAACTCGGGAGCTCCTGGAATTTCTGGTTAGTGAAAACGTGTTCTCTGATCTTTCTCCTCTGGGGTGAAAAGCAGGAGCTGAGCTGGTAGAGAGGCAGGTACCGCACCTGCCTGCGTGCGATACAAACTGGGGCCTTCTGAGCAGCAGGACAACATCTGCAAATATGCAACAGTGACGGCAGCAAAACCAGCCAGTGGAAATTTCCTCCCTCCCACACACACAGGCACATGAAGAGAAAAGCAGGGGCAGCCATGACACAGAAGGAGACTGCAAATGTGTTTCTCGGAAGCCTTTGTGTGACATTTTGACCAAATTGCTTCTCTGCCTGCAGATTCCAGACACAGAGATTAAAGGGACCCAGGCAGATGCTGCTTCTCCCTTCCTGAAACATATTCCATCTCTCCTCATAATAAAACGTGAGCGAAGCTTTCACCAGATCATCACAAAGTGCTTTATAGAGCAAAGCGTTGTTATGGCGGCTGCCCCCAGGTGTTACTGATAAACACAGTGGTCCAAACTCTTTCTCGCGTATGCGAACAAATGGCTGATCCCAGGAGAATAGGTTAACATCTGCCACTGTCACACCTTCTGTGATTTCTGACGGTAAAACTGAGGCGCAGAGAAGCAAAGTGCCATGAACAGCACCAGAAAGACAGACAGCACGAGAGCTTGGGCCTTGGCGCAGCTCAGAGCCTTCCACACAGACCAATACCAGTTCACACTTGCTAAAACATTGTCATATATTCAGTTTGGGGCCAAGTTAAGGGCTGGAAAGTGAGTTTTGTATATCAAGACTTTGTAAAGAACCTGGTAGATGTACGGAGAATTTCCCCCACCCACTTTCCTTTTTACATGTAAGTCATCTGTCTAGAAGGGAAATTGTGGTATTAGCAAATTCTTTGTTCAGACACTGATCTGAGTTTTAGATTGTACTACAGTGGGAGATGAATCAGTTGTTCAGTCACTTGATGTGATTATGCATGATCGTTTTTACTGGCAGGGAATTTAAATTTGAATGTGCACAGCTTAAACTTGGCGTAAATGCTGAAAAGATCATGGACTAGAGGTTTTGGAAGCCTCTTGGTTAATATGTTTCTGCTCATGTCCCTCTTCTTCCTATTAAATACTTTTCTTTGTATTTTAATAGTGGATGTTGAAAGGATCTGGGTTTATTGGTGTTTTGATGTGTGGGGCCATTCATCCTTTTAGTGCATCCGTTATTTAGTTGATTTTGATGTGGATTTTATATATAATAGTGGGTGTTGAGAGCAAGACTTCTAAATTTCCACTTTTCATAAAATTTGGAGTCGTATAATAGCCAGATAATTACAGTAACCTGTATCGTTTGAAGGGCTCAAGTCATCCCGTTGGCTGGCCGAGGGCATTAGCATCAGTGCATTCTGGAAAAATCGCGATTACACAATTAGCCATGGCGAATTAGGCAATTGGCTCATCGAGCCCATTATGTACTTTGGGCTGGACCGGATCAGACCACAATTCACCTGCTTTTGGCACTTCCCAGCTTGTGATGGTGCAGAGGGAGCTGAGGGGGGAGGAAAGTTGTTCTTTTTTCACGTCTTACATGATAACACACGCAAACCAAGCCAGCCAGCAGGCCCTGGGGGTGTTACACGCCTTTAACAGAAAGATGGAACTGACCTGCCCACATAAACAACACCACAACAATGATGAGAATTTCCCCCGCTCGCAGCTGTTGGTTTTGCTTCGCCATCTCCTTCATCGTCACCTCATCTGCGCAAGGGGAAAGAGAGATCGTGAAACCCAACCACGCGGCTCAGGCTGTGCCAGACACCGAGTTAACAGCGCTCTCGACTCGAATCGCCAGTGTGTCGGGGTCAGAGCTACCAGGAGAGAGTCCTCGCCCATCAGTCCGCACGAGCTACGCTTTGAACTTGTGGAGCATCAGCTGCTCTGCAGCAACTGCCCCTGGAAACCTGCAGAGGGGCGATGGAGGAGCAGCAAGACAGGGTCTGAGTGCTTCCAGCAGAGGAGCTGCCACAGGGTAAATCCACATTATCTGGCCCCGTGGCAGCTCTGACTGCCCTGTCTCTGGGCTCTGTTGGTGCCTTGAAAAGCCTCATATGCTTCAGCAGTTCCTCTCCCAGCTTGGGATCGTGGAGCCTGGCATGATATTTTTCAGTGGAGCCCTGGGATTCGGAAACGAGTAGAACCTTTTTGCAGGGCGTAATGCACCTCTTCGGCTGCAAAGCACTAAGAAGATTACAGTTCAGGCCTCTGGGGAGGGAAGCACTGCTCCTCTTAGTGCTTTCAGGTGAACAGCAACTCAGTATTTACAGACACCAAATCGTTTTAGCAGAAGGAGTCAAGAACTCGCAACACCTGAGGAACCATGGCCAAAACCACTGCAACAGGCTGGGTTCTCGATAGCTGGGCAGTAACCCTTCATATCCCAGAGCCCTGTACTCCCCAGCCCTTTAATAGCAGAGATTCTTGAGGACAGGAAACCTTCAACAGTCTGGTTTGGCTTAAGAGGAACAAGTGAAGGAGCTGCCAGTGAGGACGTGCCTGGTTTCCTCTGTGGAGGTATTAAAATCCCGACTGGACGCAATCCTGGACAACCTGCTCTAGTTGACCCTGCCTGAGCAGGGCTTTGGGCTGGGTGATCTCAAGAGGTGCCTTCTAACCTCAGCTTCCTGTGATTTGGCAGAATTATTTGAAATGTAAGAAAAGTGGGAGTCTCTGGGTATTTTTTTCCCCTGCTGTCCTGGAATCCAAGCACAGGAGGATCAGCAAATCCCCCTAGCTGTGCTGTGAGCACAACAGTGCTGTGCCCAGTGCCATCCAGGGCTCTGGTTCCACGTGAGTTCACAGGCTGCTCAGGAATTTCTCCTGGCGTTCTCCACACCCTGCTCGCAGCCTGGAGACCTCCTCGCTTTCCCTGTTAAACTTCATCTGAAATGGGAAAAATGCCTTTGGCAGCACATCCTTATCGCTTTGTGCACCCAGCA
The DNA here is from genome assembly GCA_013399365.1 of Pampusana beccarii. Taxonomy (NCBI): domain Eukaryota; kingdom Metazoa; phylum Chordata; class Aves; order Columbiformes; family Columbidae; genus Pampusana; species Pampusana beccarii. The sequence goes on from VWYH01007286.1 coordinate 2,801,949, forward strand.
GCCTTGCCTGCTGGGGACACTCGGCATCTCGCTTGTCCATGTGAGATGGACACTGAGCCCTGTGTGCCTTTAACCCCACGATTCCCATTGCACAGGGTCCTGCTTTCCTCTCCTTGGGCGTCCCAGGGGCCACATAGGAACTCACCCACACTTGCCTTTATTTTTAGAGGCTAGTTTCTCAGCTTCCCTGGGGGTCTTGAAGAGGACTGGCTCACTGGCAGGGCTCTGGCCTTGGATGCTGATGGCCTGGACATGCACAATGTACTCAGTGTCCTCCTCTAGGTCCCAGAGGGCACAGGAGCGGGTGGTGGTGTTCACCTCCTGGATGAAGCGCAGCATCCGCACGTCCTTCTTCTGGAAGCCGAGAGAGGAGAGCACAGAGTGGTGGAGAGGCCTCTCGTGTGCGCTGCCGGCGTCTAAGACCACTTCTTCCTGCCCTGTCCACCACGGACGTGGGGACCGTCAAACCCTTTCCTCTCTGCAGCTCCCAAAACGTGAAGAGCTGCTGCAAAGAGGACGGGAGGCCAAGTCTCCTCGCGGGCCACGAGGGACAGGACGAGAAGGAATGGGCTTAAACTGCAGCAAGAGAATTTGGAAACTGGAGGGACCTGGGGTGAAGATGGACCTGGTGGAAACTGGGTAACTGTAGGCACCGTACCTGTTGGGAAATGGCAAATCCGATGACAACTTCATCTTCCAGAACATCCCAAGTCACAACGGCCGAGTTGGCTTTCAGGTGTTTGACTGTGACATTGACGGGAGCCGACGGGCTGTCTGCAGGAGGGAGAGCAGAGCCTGTACAGGGGCAGAGTCACAGCAGGGGCGAGGAAGGGACTGGGAAGGACCTCACTAATGGTCCTTCCTCTCTGTTGAACTGGGAACGGGGCCTGGAAATCGCATGTACCCCATGTCTCAATTACCAGTGAGGTTCTAGGAGATCTCTGCTGAGAATGAGAGTTACGTTAGGCACGCATGAAATATCTGACCCTTGGAAAGAGTTTATTGTGGCAACACAGCAGACCCCCAGTAGCTCATTCATCTCAGCCCTCCCAGCCGCATACCACGTCGTCTCTGTTGTTTCCTATTACGGTTTGACAGCGACAGCTGGGAGGAAATGCAAAATCTGCCTTGCAAGTATGAAAACTGAATGCTTTGATGAGCACTCTGGAGGTTTGAAATTCAGGAGTAGTAAATGGGAGTGTTTCTTTTGCTTTTCCCTGTTAGTTCGACGGAAGTTTTTTGATCCGTGTTTTGCAGCTGATGGTTGCAGGACATGCAGCAACCCTCCGCTCACAGCCAACAGAGCACAACCTGCTGCAGCGGCACCGATGGACCACTGGAATGTGGAAAGGGCAAGCCAGGAAAGCCATAGTCATTTTTTTTTACTCTCATCAAAGAATAATACTTGTATTGCTTTGTAACCATTGCACAATGCTGCCCTTCTGGGGCTGAGGTCAACAGAACAAGGAGGATGCATGTGTGCACGTCTCCAGTAACACTTGTTGGATTTGTAGGCAGTCCCAGCCGCCTGAATGTGGCCAAAAATATTCTAGCGGTAGTGTCAGTGTCTCCTGATGACTGACTTCACTCCCGGTGAATGTTCCCCCGGGAACAGAGAAAATAACGGGAGCGCAAAATTCCCTGGCTGAAGGTCAGTGCTGACCTCCCCTCCACAGAGCGATGATCTTATTCCTTTCTCTCCTCCCCAGACAACACCCAGAGTCCAGCTTTCCAAGCTCCCCTTCCTCACAGCGGGGAGACCCCGACCCACCAGTGAGACCCCCGGGAACAGCATCTCTGGATGAGGCGTTGGGACCTGGACTGATTCTGGTGAGTCCTTCAGTGAGCAAAAAGGCACGTGGCTACGTTCACGTGAATTTGGGACTCGGAAGGAGGAGCAGCAGGTGACCGTGGTCTCCAGGATTTCACAGGGGATGTGTCCCTCCTCTCTGGAGTAGATGATCAAGTTGGTTTTGACCAAGGCTCTGGCCTCCATGAAATGAGGTGCTGGTCTCCAGCCAGCTCTCGGAGAACAGAAACATTTGTCTCCTCACCCTCGGCTGCGGCAGCAGGGCCAAGGACAAGGAGTAGGGGACACGGATTGTCCCCCTGAGCCTGGACACCTGGACTCAGCCCTCTGCTGTGACACAAGGAAGGGACGTGGGTCTGCAGCTCCTCACCTTCCCCCGTGACTGAACCCGTGTGCCAACCAGAGCAGGCTCTAATTTTAGGAAGGGGCGGTCAGCAGACGGGAATGCGGACGGGGAAGGTCTGTGAGTCATGTCTGATGAATTTGCTAGAACATACGGAGGACATGACGGAGTCGAGAGATGGGAGACAAAACAGTCTCCAGCTGCAGCCGGGCACTTCGCCCTTCTCAAAGTACAGCTGTACAGTTAAATCCCGGCATCCTTGTCTTTCCTGGATATTTTTAGGAGCTATTTTTTTTTTAGGAGCTACCACCCAGCTTAGGTTGAGGAGACCTTTGAAAAGAGATGAAATAACCCCCCCAGGAACAGATTATCAGGGAAGAAGCTTTGTGCTGGGCGAAGGGAACGTACAGCACGCCCCGTGTCCCCTTTGAAATTTGTGACCTTGAGGGAGGCACAAGCACAAAAAGTGTCTTAAGTTTCCTGGTGACCTAAAACGTGGGGGAGTTGGACAGACCTGGCAGAGCTGGAGAAGAAGAGCAAACAGCTTCTCTGGGAATTGGTGAGAGGGGGCGAAGGGCTGCGAGGCAGAAGGGAAGCACTTGGTGAAACTGCATCCCAGGGCTTGGAGCCTGCAAAGCAGAACTGTGAGTGTAGGCAGGGGAGAAATCAGCTGGTGGGAATGGTCCAGAGCACTCTAGAAAACCCCCTTCGTAGTAATATCTGAGAGGGAGACGGGGCGGTTGAATTCAGCAGATAACAGAATGAAATCTAGGACAGCAGATCCGAGCGTGCCTTTCCTTTCACTGCCAAAGATTAGGAGAAGCTACACATAAATCAGTGGTGTCAAACCAGAATAAAAGTCATATGAAAAGAGAGTTAAGCGCAGCGTTCAATCGAAATACAAAGCCAGGAAAATGAGTTTCCTGCTCCCAGAGCTCAATGAATAATTTGGAACCAAAATTTTAATCCGTGAGGACGCTTTTCTCCTCACTCCCAGGAGATGTATGATGAGATCATGACTTTCTAAAAAACTAATCACTCTTCCAAGATATTCCACACTGCTTTGGGCTCCCGGGGCCGATTGCGGCTCTTTGTAGCACCAGCCCGGCTGAGGTCGGGTGGAAAAGATGCAATTTCTGTTTCCCAGCTGGCTGTAGGGCCTTGAGGAGCCAAATCCAAACATTTGGTTCCTTCTAGAGTCATTTATGACTCCTGGAAACTTTTCTTGTGTTCCTGCGGCAGCCAGGGAAACCGCTGGGGCTTTGGGAGGGAGCACAGAGGGTGGGATGGTCCCAGGGGGCTGTTTCTTCCCCACTGCAGGCAAAATAGCGGGGAATACGCTGTGCATCAAACCCTCCTCGTGCGTGTTTACTGCAGAGACGCTGAGCACAGCGCAGCCCCTGTCTGGTCTGTAAGGGCCCATATGGTACGAGGTTTCTGCTTTGGCAGTTTAGCTGCATCCCAGCGCAGAGGCTGCGATGCCTGCCGGAAAAAAAAAGAGAGAAAATATCACACATTGCAAACTGGCAGAGGATCTGTTTGGGCAAATCTGAATTGGAGCTGTGCGCTCGGATGAAAAGATGCTCTCGTTCTCCTGTCAGCAGAAATTGCAGCTCCCTCTTTAAGGGGAAGCCTGGATTAATTAAGATGAAATCATGATTTTTTTAAATGGGAATGGCTGCTTCAAAACTGATCGTGCTTAAAGCGTGTCTTGTTTCCTTCCCACAGGGACGCTCCAGCAGGTGAATCGTCATCCTGCCTCCCCCAGGACTGTGTGTCCCAGCCCTGCCATACTCCTGTGCCTTTTGGGAAGAACGGATTGGAACCACCTCTGCACAGCAAGACCTGAGCGATGGAGATTACTCTTAATCCCCTCTCAACGGTGAGAACCCCTTCTAGCCTCCCATTAAACACTTTGCTGATTATTAATGGACTTCTATTTGAGAGAGAAGGGAAAAAAAGAAACCCACGCTTTACAGCTTTTGGGCTGATTCCTCCTGTTTCTGTTATTGACATAGCAGCTGCTGGCTTGAGGAGGAGGAAACGACCCGCCTGCCACTTGTATTGACTTCACCATTGGAGAACGGATGGGACGGGGAGGGAAAATGAGAGGGGAGAAGGTTTGTGTCCATCCCACCGCTGCTATCGCCTGCGAGCGGGGGGCTGCCGGTCAGGGGGAGGTGGGGTGAGAAAAGGGGGTGTCTGAGACACCAGGGTGTTGATCGGGGAGGTACCCAGGCCACAGAGACATCACTGGGAGAAGCTCTGAGCTCCTGGCTCCTCTGTCGTGGTCCCTGTCCCTCCTGTCGTGTCTCTCTTTTGAAGCCACTCTCAATTTGCACCTTCTGCCATGAGCTCTCGTGGTTGGGCTGGGGGGAGAGCCGGCTCGCTGCCTTTAGCCACACAACCTACCGGGGAATCATTTATTGGAGTGAAAGGAAGAAATTGTGACATATCACACCCTTGGGGGTCACCTCTGCCAGCCGAGCCCTGTGCTCAGGGTACACATTTGGAATTAGAGCCAATTCCTGGATTTATCTCCCCAACCTCCCCCCAGATCTTCTCCTTCTGAATTCAGCTGTCCTGCAAACTCCAGCCGCTTGGTGTGAAATGCAGTTTTTTCCTACATGGGCAAGGCTCTGCTGTGGTCGCAGCATTTCCCAGTTCACTTTGCTCCTCTCCCTTGCTGCTGCAAAGGGCTCAGCTGCTTCAGAGCCCCAGGACATGGCCCAGCGAGTGGGGCAAAGCACCCGTGGGGCTCTGAGGTGCGTCCTTCTGCCCTTTCATGCGAGAAACGGTGAATATCAGCCTGAAATTGCAGTACTCTTTGCTCCTGCACCGCAACCTTCCCTGTGGACACAGGAGATGGAAGGACCCGACCTGAGAGGGGAAGGAGCAGCCCATAGGTTGTTTGCACCAAGCGCTGCTCCAGCGCGGGTACAAAAATCTCTGCCTTTCTTTGCTCTCCCAGCGTGGCTCCTGTCAGTGGAAATAATCGCTTCACACTTTTCTGGGGGACGTAGGAAGGGCTGGCGCTGCGTTCAGCTCCCCTGAGGGTTTCAATGAAGGGAACCCACGGGGGAGTGGGAGGGAGCAGGACCCGCTGCCCCCCTGGCTCCCGCCGCATGGAAACGGGGCCGTGTGCTGAGCTCCGAGGATTTCAAAGAGCTGAAAGACCAACCGGTGGTTCTACAGTCGGGGAAAGAGGCAATTATTTCCTGCTGACCGCCCACTCTCCTGTACAAACGGGATATTAATAGGCCGCCCCCTCGCACCCCCCGCCCCTATCGCCGATTCCCCAGGCAGCGGGTGCCCAAACGTCCCACTGGAATTGCTGCCGGGGAGGATGGAGCCTTGTCAGGGAGCACAGAAACGCTCGCTGTGTCCAGGAATTCCTCAGGGCCATAGGAAGGGGATTTTACTTTGGGGAATGTCCCATGCTGCCAAACCCCGGGCTCTCTGCGTCCCGAAATCCGTCAGGATTCGCTCGGCTCTCGCCAATGCCGGGACTTGGGTTTTAACACCACCAACCCAGAGCAGAGTCATTGCCGTGGTGTGTTCTATCCAGGGCCCAAATGTCCAGGGACAACTGGGTCCTGCTTTCTTTTCCAGCTCTTCACAGCCCACAGGTATTTAGTATTAGAGAAATAAGAGAGAAATCTGTCGGTGGCAGAGAGGGTGAGCAAGCCCGCGGGTTTCTCGGCCAGCTGCTGAGCGCCGGTACCCAGAACTCTCCTGGGAGTTTGCTGCCTGCTCCCGACTCCGATTTTTACTGCACACATAAAGATTTACATGCTTTAGTGCTCAGTACATTCCTGCTTTTAACTGACTTATCCTTGAGCCAGGCCTTAATTTGGCCTCTGGGTACTATATAAACCAGGAGGGGTTTATTTAACAAGAAATGCCAGAAGGATGAGGCCGTGTTCAGTACCAGTACGCAGGTACCGCTCCGTGAGGCTGCTTTTGGATCCTGCCATGGTTAACGTGTGCGAGCACGTCCCTGTCCGGGACGGATCTCCATTTTCCACATGTATGTTCCCAGCAGGAGACAGCGTTTGGAAAAGGATGGCACAACCTTGGCTGCTTTGCACAGCAAACCTCCCTGCTGAGAGGCTGACACCGAGGTTAGAAACCTCCACATTTCAATTAAATCTCTCCTACGCTGGATGCAGAAATCAATAAAGTGCTTACGCCATCCGTCAGCTGCCCAGGAATCTCCGTGGGATGGGAAGGGGCCGGAGCGGGTTGGTTTGCCATCTCCAAATATCTGTCAGCCCGATCGCTGCTTTCTCGTGCGTGCCGAGCTTCACCCGCACGGCTCTGGTGCTGAGGGCTTTGGAGCATTGGTGGGAAGGTTATTTCTCATCTTGTCCTGGTCCTGCATCCCTTCCTCGCTCAGCTTGGCATCAGCTTGCCAAAAACTGGTCCTGACTGGCCAAACTCCCTTTCAGAGCAGGGTCTGCGCTCTGCCGCTCGCTTGCATCAGTGGGGGAATTGCACTGGTCCTCTCCCGGGGGCAGCAGCTTTAACCTTTCACAACGGGCGTGATTTTAAACCCACCTGCGTGAGCTCTGGGCACAAAGGGCAGGGATGGCCGAGCCCCCAGCCCTGCCCAGCCCTGCTGGGGACAGTTTCATCTCCATGGGCTTTTCCAGTGACTCTTGGCTCCCCTGCCTTGGTGGCCTCGTGGCCCCATCGTCAGGTAGGACTGGGGCCACAGAGCTGGTGATGATGCTGCCACCACCTCTGTGTGACCTTGGGAAGATCGCTCCATCCTCTCAGTCCTCTTTTCCCTCTCCAAAAAACAGGAGACAGCACAAGTTCTCTGCCTCGCCGGGGCACAGGGACAGCACATCATGGCCCGTGGTGACAGAGACCACAGAGAGAGGGGAGAGCGGGGAAGCGTGGCACAGCACCAAGGTCACGCAGCTTCCTCAGAGCCCAGAACCGAGTCTCCTGCCTCCCCATCACACGCTGTAGCCACAAGCTGGGACAGATATTTGTGTTTCAGAGCTGCCCGGCTCTTGCCGTGGCACCGACACCTTACGGCACAAAAACACTGCCTGTGAGACAGCAGCAGAGGCGGCTACGGGCAGGGACACAACTCCATGTTTACTCTCAGACACTGGCTGAGGTGATTCAAGGATAAGGAAGAGCAGGGGAAGTGGCCCAGTTTACAGAAAATCAGGAGGGCTATTACAATTGCAGGCGCCTGCATTGTTGCCGTGGTGTTTTCCCCATCACTCCCTCCCTTTGGGAATGTTTCATTAATCTCCCTGGGGTCTGTCAGTCCTGAAACGGCAACTTCAGAGTGCCGGTGTCTGGCCAAGGACGCGTGTGGCAGAGCCGAAGGCATTCGGGGGGTTGCAGCAGCCCCGGCGCAGACAGGACAAGGGCAAATGTAACTCCAGCAACTCCCGGGGCTGGATCCAGTGCAGGAATTTCCACGCCCCGGATCTCTGCATCCCTAATAGTCACCCCCAGCCTCCTGGCATGCAAGATATTCTGGCAATCAGCGTTTTGCAGATCAAAGCAGCTGTTCCACCAACGTCTTGCAGCCAGTGAGGGAGACAGCCAGGAAGGGCATCTGGCTTGGGCTGGGGAGCACCCACCAGCACCTGCCCAGACGTGGCACCCGCGCTCAGCCCGGCTGATGAAGGGGACAAGAATGGGCCTGAGCACGTCCCGGTCACTCCAAAATTAGAACTAGCTCACGGGGACCTTGCTTTCCCAAAAGATCCCCCACTTCGGAGGACCCACTCAGCTCGAAGGGGCCTGGTTTGATGTGGTGGGGATGCTCAGTGCCCCAGGAGAGGGGGTTCCTCCAGGGCAGTGATGCTTCCTCGGGAGCTCCCAGAGCTCTGGGCAGTGCCTGGCTGGGCCCTGGGCAGCCTGGGGTGAGCAGGATTTGGGGAGGGGGTTTGCCAAGGCTGCCGTGCTGTGGTGTTGGCAGATCTGATCTGTTCCTCCTCCTCTGCTCTAGTTCAGCTCTGTGACACGAGCCGGTGCTGCTGCTCAGGGGCAGCAAAGCCTTTTCCTCCCCCGTGCCCAGCGCTGGGTGAGGGTCCCTGTTCACTCTCCCCGTGTTCACCCCACATTTCTGTGACCCGCTGTCCCCAGGGCCAGCTGTGCGCACCCACACGGGGACACCAGTGGGGACCAGAGCTTGGTGCTTCCCAACACCGGTACCCAGGAGCTGCGTGCCCGGAATCCCCCATCTCTCCCAAACCCAATTACAGCCAAACTCCCGCCGGTGATCCCACCAAACTCCGGCCCCTCGGTGCAGCTCCCGCGCTCCCCGCGCTGCTCCCACCCGTGCGCACCGGGGGGACTCCCCCCGCCGAACCCCCCCCGAACCCCGGGCAGCCCCTCCCGGGGCCCGGCGGCCCTTACCTGCCTCCACCGGGCGCAGACCGGCGGAGCTGAGGCAGAGCAGGAGCGCGGCGCCGGTGCAGCCCAGGAACGGCTCCATCCCCCGCCGCCGCCGCGCCGCGCCGGGCCGAGCCGCTCCGGGCCGGGCGGTACCG
>VWYH01007286.1:2810841-2870811 GCA_013399365.1 Pampusana beccarii
CCCTCCCGCCCCCGCCGGCCCGACCCTCCAGGGGGCTGCTCCCCAACGAACCCCCGCTCCACCGGGGACAGGAGACAGACCCGAGACAAACCCCCCGTGCACCGCAGCCGTGACATTTCACTGCCGGGGTTTCACGCAGCCCCCGCCGGTCGCCAGGCTCTAAATTCCGCGGTAATGAGGATTAGATGAGCAGCTGGAATTAGCCGTGCCTCCAGGTTAATTAAGCTGGCAGCTCTCTGATTTATGGTAACTGGTTGAAGGGACCAGAAAGCGTTTCCCCAGCTCAGCAATCAGATGTCAAGCTGCACATTGCTGGATGGGGGAGACCCTGCCCCGGCCACTGTGACGTGTCCTGCCCCTGTGAGGGTCCAACTGTGGTGGCCCCACCAGCTGCAGTGGCCGCAGGGATGACAGGTTCCAGATGGGTCCCTCTGGGAGCACCCTCTGGGCCATGTGTCTGGGTGGCATCACTCCCAGCGTCTGTCTGTCCTGGCTGTTTATTTGCTGCCACCTGCCACGGAGCACAGTGTGGCCTCTGGGCTCCCGGGAGCATCAGTGGGGTCCTCATACTTCTGCCAAGCCTGGTCCCTGCAGTTTGGTTTATGGACCATTGGTTTCTCGCCACCCTGCACCAGCGGCATCAACAGAGCTGCGCTGGATGAAGTGCGGAGCAAATCGGGTGCGAGGGGCTCAGCGCTGGCAGCCTCTGCCGCCTTCCCCTTCCCATCCTCCCGCAGCGATGCTGGGGACACCCCGGCCATACACAGACTGCCGTTGTGCTTGTGGATCACAGTGAGAGACACCCCAGCTGAGGGGTCCCCAGAGCTCCCAGTGTCTCCCCACAAACCAAAGCCCCTTCCCAGAGGAGCGACAAGCACCCATCACCCAAGAGAGACCCAAAAATCCTCCACCAGAGCAAGGAGACAACCCTATCCTGCCAAATCCCGGCCTTGTGCCGTTCCACCACTCTCTTTGCTCAGCCTGAGATGATGGTTCCCAGCATGGTGTCCGTGTCAGTGCCAGGGCTGTGAACGTGCCGCCCCGCATCGCGGTTCCGGGACCCTCGGCTGCAGTGGCTGCTTCCCAGGGAAGCGCCTGCAGTTCCTCCCTTTCATCTCCTGCCTGGCAGCAGATTAAAATTTCATCACTTCAACGGCAGAGAAGGTGCTGGGGAGCAGCAGGAGCCCTGGGCTGGTGGGGGGGCTCAGCCCCTCGCCAGAGCAGCCTGTGCTGAGCTCAGTGCCCACTCCAAACCCAGCCTCACACAGAGGATCTCAATCAGCAGAGCCAGGATTTGGGCACAGCCGCGCAAGGGTGGCTGCGGACTGGGCTCATGCATCCCCTGGGCCTCCACTCACCAGAGCACGAGGCTGGGCAGGAGACTCCATCGCGTGTCGGGCTCCTGCCTGTGCTCCCCCTGGGTTGTGCAGCCAGAGTGGGACCACGAGTCCTCGGCTCTAAGGCAGACACAGCCGAACCGGTTCCAGCTGAAACGCAAAGCTGAGGTCACAGCAGGATGTGCCTCCACGCTACCGGCAGCGGCATTTCCCTGCATCGGTACCGAGAGCCCCGAATCCCCTGGCAGCCGCGAGATGGAGGGATTGTCACACAAAACCCATCACTCCCTGCAGCCAGGCTGCCTGGCTGGCCCTGGGAAGGTGCTGCCTGGGCTGGACATCATCCTGTGCCCACAGCAAACCCCAGCGCACAGGATGGACAGTGTTTTGTCCCGGTTGCTCCTGGCAGATGCCTGAGGACCGGTCCCCATCATTCCACTGCCTCCCAGGCTCCCAGGAGAGGGTTTTTGATGTGTTCTGGTATTTTTCCAGAGGCTGAAGACAGTTAGCACCGTAATTCCTTGGTTTTTCCTTTCGCCCTTTCCAAATAAAGGGGAAACATTTGCACTTTTCCATCCGTGTGACGTCTGCCATCCTCTGTGGGTTCCCTGGGGACATCACCACTGCACTCAGGTCCCCTCCAGTTCCTCAGGTCCCACCTGCCTCTGGGTGCAAGGGGTGGCCCTTGCTGTGTTTGTCCCTTCCCTATCCCCTCTCCCACCACAAAGTAGGCCCTTTTGGGGTGTCCTGGCCCCCCTGTTCTCCTCTGGGCTCCTCTTGCCTCCCCGTGCGGTGCGGAGCCTCCTCCAGTTCCCCAGCCCATACCAGCACATCGCTATTCGAGTCACGCAACTCCCATCGCGCGTCCCCAGTGTGCCAATTAAGTCACAGCTCTAATTACGCACTTAAGGCTCGCCAGTCACTCCTCTTCCTTCTTGCATCACCAGACAGACACCTGGGAGGCCACCAGCTGTCCCCCTCCTTGCACCCAGCCTGTCCCATCCCACCTCACCCTAAACACGCCAGGCTGGGCTCTGGCAGGAGCCAAGTACCAAAACCACATCCCCATTGACACAGAAAACTGTCCCTAAATCAGCCCTGTGGGGTAGGGCCATTGTGTAGGTCCATTTTTGGCCCAATCTCCCTCTTGTGCAGCCCATGAGGGAGATGGATGTAGTGTGTGGAGATGCTCCGGGTGTCCCCAAGAGGGACAGTCCCAACCGTGGGGTTCCCAGCAGACAATGGTGGAACAGAGGGATATTGGCAGATCCAGGGGACTTTGTGCTGCTGCTCCCAAGGAGATCCTGCCCCCCCAAGAGCTGCAATTGTGCCCCAGAAGCAGCTCGGTCACCCCAACTATTGCCTGCGCTCCATCTCAGACATCACCCAGCAGCGCATCGGTCACCTGCGCGGCCGCTCACTGGGAACTGTGGGGTGCCGGGGGTGCTGTCGGGGTGCGGTGGGTGCTGTGAGGGTGCGGTGGGTGCTGTGAGGGTGCGGGGGGTGCCGGTTCGTGCCCGGTGCTGCTCGCAGCCGGCGCTGCCGAAAGCCGCTGCCGCCACCTGCTGCCACCCCGCGGCGGGACCGGCCCCGCGCAGCGCCGGGGGGGCCGCAGCCGAGACACCCCCCCAAAACCCCTACGGGCCCCCCGGGAGGGGACCCCCACCCAGCCCGGCCCCACGCCGGACGCGTCCCGCAGGGTCCTGCCGCGGGGGATGGGGTTCGGCGGGGGTGGCCGCGGGGGGAGCGTGAATCCCCAACTCGGAGCCTCCCGGCTCGAACCCCTCGCCCAGGGCCCCCAAAACCCGCCGCCCCCGCTGCTGTTGCCCCCCGGGACCCCGCGGCTGAGATGGGGCGAGATGCCATGAGAGGGAGCCCGGGGGTCGTGCGTGGTGGTGGCACTGGTGACACTGGTGGCACTGGTGACAGTGGTAACGCTGTTTAACCTCTCTAATCCTTGGGGAGGGCGGGGAGAAAAGGGCCAAGGCTGGGGCCAGACCCCTCTGGGTGCCCTTGTCCCAGCACCAGACCCCCCAGTCTCACCCATTCCTGCAGCAACAGGGCCGTGACCCCCCCGAGATGGCAGTGTCACCTCCGCAGCCCTCGAGCCCCACGGCAGGACACAGCAGGGACGAACTGCAGCTCCCAGCCAGCCCCGGGCACCTGCAGAGCTGAGCCAGCGGCCCAAAGCCATAAAACTGGGCACCAAGATGCCCACAGGCCAACCCCCTCCCAGCTCTGCTGCAGCTGCCCCCACGGCCATTGATACAGCTGGGGACCCGCTTGTGCCCAAACTGCCCCAAAATACATCCCGGATCTGTGCCATGGCACTGCCGAACACACGTCCAGGTGCCAGCACCCGTGTGCCCCACGGGGACCAGGACACACGTCCCCAGGAGTCCCGACCTTGGCTGCCTGCACAAGGTGAGCTGTACGTGGCAGCGGGGGCATCACAGGGACGTGGGGACGTGGGACGGAGCCACCCCGTTATGAAACATCCCTGCATCCCCACAGCGCTAAGTCAAGATTTAGCCAGCGAGCAGCTCCTGATACAGATGAGATCGGGCATCACAAAGGGCTTTGTATTCCAGGAAGCCTATTAGAGATTTAAATTATACAAATGGGCTTTTTTACCAAAGATCCTCATTATCTGGGCATTTGCTTTTAATCCGCAGATATTCCGGCAGCCCCTGCCCCGCTCCCCCGCCACAGCTCCGCTTATCTTCCTGTGTCCTCCGTGGGGCCGTGCATGGCATGGGGACGGGACAAGCTCGGTGTGGCCCCACGGGGAGAGCTCTGCAGGGTATCAGGGCATCCCCGGTTGGGTTTGCTGGTTCAACCGGGGGCTGAACCCCTCCTGCTTTGCCCTCCCCGCTCCCAGCTCGTCCCAGTGCCCCAGCAGGCTGCGGGGGTAGTCTCTGTTTGTCTGCTGGGCACCAACCCTCCTTAGGGCACAGTCCTGCAGCACACACAGCCACCCCGGCCGTGTCTGGGCTCCTCGGCATGTGAGGATGTCCCCATGGGCACATAGAGTGGGCCAGGCTGGGACAGACAACACTGGAGCCCAAATCACCAAACCCCCTGAATATTCTGCCATGATGTGCCAGGCCCTGGGCACCGTCAAGCCCTGTGACAGGGTGCAGGGACATGGTGATGTCCCCTCCCGGGGTGGGGATGTCCCCTGCAGCCCCTTCCCACCCTGCCCTGCTGCAGTGGGGAGCTCTGGGGGCTGCACGGCTGCTATGACAACGCAGGAAATTCCTGCAGAAATCCCCAGGAGGAGGAGGAGAAGGAAGAGAAGTGAGGAGGAGGAAGAGGAGGGGGAATCTCCCAGCCAGGGCATCACCAGCACCCCACGTCTCTCCAGTGGGATCCAACCCCGAGCCAGCCCTGCTCCATGTTTGGGGGCTCTGGCACCCCCAGGGGACAGTCCTGCTCCCCCCATGACACAGCTGAGCCCCCAAACCAGCTGATGGGAGCATGAGCCCAGTATCACTGCAAGGAACAAGGGGTGATGGAGGGGGCTGTGAGCTGAAAAAACACAGGGCTTGGGGTGGAGGGGATGAGGAGCCAAAGGGGATGGGCTGGAGGTCGTTTGTCCCCAAGCCCAGGGACCCTGTAAGTCACTCAGTGTTCGATGGCAAAGCAGAGGGCTGCCCACGCCCCCCACGCCCCCCGCTCCCCGTATTATCCTCTTTCTCCCTCCTGCAATCCCTGCCAGTGCGTGGGATTAGGTGGGTTTAGGGCCTGTGGTGAGATGGAAATGGGATGCTTTCAAATCAGCCTGCGTCACTTGTGCCCTCTGTCACTCATGCGGAGGGGGATTAAAATAGATATGAAGATTATCAGAGGGGAAACAGCACCCCCACCTTGGGGGCCTGACTCTTCCCCCCAGCCTCAGCACCACTGTGGGTGGGGGGATCACTGGAGGAGCTGCTCAGCTCTGGCCCCCCAGGTCCCTTCGCCAGCCCAGCAGCAGTTTGGGTAAGTGCTGCCCATTGGTGTTTCAAAATGTCCCCATGGATTTTGGCCACTTTATCAGGGCTGCTCCCCATGTCCTGCCCCACTTCAGGTTGGTGTTTTAGGTCTGGAGCTGCCAGGTCTACCTCGACAGGCACCTGCAGCCCCACTGAACTCAGTGCCCAGCAGATTTTGGGGTGAATTAGCCCCATCCTGGGTGTCCCCTCCCTCCAGCTCCCATTCTGCAGCCACTCTTGCCTCTTCCCTGTTCCCCCCAGGCTGGTGACAGGGCTGTGGGTTTAATCACTTTATGCATGTTTATTTGTGTAATTTGGAGGAGAGTGCCTCTTCCTCCCATCTGCCCCTGCCATCTGCTCCCCACGGCGTTGCTGAACAATCCCGGGCTCTGCAAATGGATGGAGCTGGTGCAGGAGCACAGGAAAACCTGCTGGGAATGGCACCTCCTTAGAGCCAGCATCTGTCTCCACCAGAGCCTTTTCCCGGTGCTGCCGAAAGCTGCTTTGCTCCAGCCCCTGGAACGAGTGAGGGTGCTGGGATGCTACACCACATCAGCTCCCGGCTGCGTGCTGGGCACACTCAGCCCAAAATGCCCCCTTCCAGCCCCAAAACACCTGGCTTGGCACCTTCTTGGGCAGCAGGAGGGTGATGGCTGAGCCTGTTCCCGGGAGCTGGGGACACCCAAGACATACACGGGGGGTTCCCACAGCCCCTGGCTCTCCCTGTCTCTATGGGGATCCCCTGGCCCATGTCCTGGGACAGCGGCTCTTTCTGAAGGGACAGGATGGGGACAGGCAGGGGTGGCACATGGAGAGAGTACCAATGATCCCAGTGCCCCCAGTACTCCTGGTACCCCAACACTTCGCAATGATCCCAGTGCTCCTGGTGTTCCCAGTGTTCCTGGTGCTTCAAGACCTTCCAGTGCTCCCAGTGTTCCCACTGCTCCCAGTGCCCCAGGACCTCCCAATGATCCCAGTGTTCCCGGTGCCCCAACTCCTCCCAGTGACCCCAGTGTTTCCAGTGCCACAAGACTTCCCAATGATCCCAGTGCTCCAAGTGCTCCCAGTGTTCCCGGTGCTCCAAGACCTCCCAGTGCTCCCAGTGCTTCCACTGCTCCTAATGCCCCAAGACCACCCAATGCTCCCAGTATTCCCAGTGCCCCAAGACCTCCCAGTGCTCCCAGAGCCACCCCAGCCCTTACCAGTGCAATAAGGGTCTCCCCCTCACCCCACACCGGCTGTGGGGGGACCAGGTGCGGCACCCCGACCCCCTGGAGCAGGGGGTGCGGCTGTCCCGGGGGGCCCTGGGGTGTGTGTGGGATCCTGGGGGCGCTGTTGCCGGTGCCCCCCCGGAGCCGGTGCCCCGGTGCCCCCCCGCGGGCCGGCGCTGCGGCGGGCACAACCGGCACAACCGGCGGCCGCTCCCGGGCTGCGGTGTCGCACGGCGGCGGCGGCGACTCGTCCGCGGGCAGGTAGGGGGCGGCGGGGACGGGAGGACCCCTGGGGGGGGACCGGGGGGACACGGGCGGACCGGGGGGACCGGGGCACGGGCACGGACCCAGCCCCCGGGCACGTCCCTCCCCGCCGGCGGCTGCAGAGCCCCCCCCGCCCCGCCGCATCTTGCCGGGGGTGCCCTGTGTCCCCTTCCTGCCCCGTCACAGCTTTCTGGGGGTGTCTGGTAACCCACCCCCCCGGAGGGACCTTTCCTTGGGGGTGTCCCCGAAAACCGCCCTTTCTCTGGGGGTGCCCGGTTTGGGGGAAATCCCCTGTAGCCCTCCCCGCTCCGGGACCACCTTCCCTGGGGGTGCCCAACCACCCTTCCGGAGATGCCCACTACTGGGGGGTCCTTGGAAATGCGTCTCGGGGTTCTGAGCCCCCCGCGGGTTCCCCTCCCAGCAGCGGGAGCTGCTCCGGGTGGTGGGGAGGGGACACAGCCCCCTCTGGGGGGACTGGGGGTCGTGCTGGCCCTGGGGGAACCTGGCTGGGACCTTTGGGTGGGGTGGGGAAAGGCAGAACCTCCCCCGTGCTGCTGGAGTGGAGATGGAGCTGTCGTGGGGGGTGATGGAGAGACACTAGGGGGGTGACCCTACTGGGCTGCTCCTCTTGGGGAGTCCTATTTGCCCTGTGATCCCAAAGGACAGGGGGTTTGGGGGTGCTGGGTCCCTTTCCTACAGTGGGTGCTCTGAGCACTGAAACCCCCCCTGTGCCCATGAAGTCCCCCGGGGCCAAACTCCTCCCATAGGGGTCACAACGCAGCCTGGGGTGGGTCAAGGTCCTCCCAGAGCCCCCAGTGTGGGGATCTGTGGTGTGTGACTTATGCCGGACACCCACCCCGACCTCCTCCCATCCCTCTGCGCTGCTGGGGGGTGACCCCCGCAGGATGGGGGTGCGCTGGGTTCCCCAGGGTTGTGGGCACCCTGAAGCAGAGCGGGGGTCTCGAGCAGAGACCTGCAGCCCCCGGCACTCCCCGGGGCTCCAGTGCCAGCCAAAGGCATCAAATATTAACAGAGGAGCCAAAAATAACCCTCCTCCAAGGGAGCTGACCCAAATCCAGCCAGCCCCGAAGCTGGGCTGGACCAGGAGCCCCTTCCCCTCCTCCAGCCTGCTCTGCCCTCCTGATGCCACCTATATATCGCCTATATATTATGCAAATGAGCTATAACGGCTTATTACGTAAACACGAGGGGGCTGGCGCTGCCCAGTGCTGGGTGGCCCCTGGGGCTGGTCCTGACGGCTCAGAGAGGACAGTGGGGATGGAGGAGACAGCATTGGTGTCTGCGTCTGTCTGGGTGTCCGGGGGCTGCCAGGGAGCGCTGCCCTGTCCCTCTCCCCTCCTGTAGCATAAAGGGACCCCCCAAACTGGGCCAGGCGCCTGTCCCGCTGCAGCGCTCGTGCCCCGGCGTGTCCCAGCAGCATGGGGAAGCAGAACAGCAAACTGCGCCCGGAGATGCTCCAGGACCTGCGGGAAAACACCGAGTTCTCCGAGCTGGAGCTGCAGGGCTGGTACAAGGGCTTCCTGAAGGACTGTCCCTCCGGCATCCTCAACGTGGAGGAGTTCAAGAAGATCTACGCCAACTTCTTCCCCTACGGCGACGCCTCCAAGTTCGCCGAGCACGTCTTCCGCACCTTCGACACCAACGGTGACGGCACCATCGACTTCCGAGAGTTCATCATCGCCCTGAGCGTCACCTCCCGCGGGAAGCTGGAGCAGAAGCTCATGTGGGCCTTCAGCATGTACGACCTTGACGGCAACGGCTACATCAGCAGGGAGGAGATGCTGGAGATCGTGCAGGTACCGGGCTCTGTCGCCCAACTGCGGCTCCTAGTTTGTGGTCCTGTGTGTCACCCTGGCTGTCCCCTCCAGGACGCGAATGGGTTGGGGATGTGCACCCTGCGTTACCCGCGGTACAGGGCTTGACAGCGCCTGGGATGGAGCCTGTTGCTGTGTGCAGAGAGCTGCGCACTGAGCTCTGTGGCTGCAGGAATTAGTCTATCCTGGGGCATCCCTGTTTTGGGGACATCTCTTTGTCACTCCCCGGCTGTGCTGGGAGTTAACGCTGCCCATAGCCTGATCACACGTTGCATCCCCAGATGCAAACCCCAGAGCTCTGTCCCTGTCACGGGTGGGCGATGGCACCTCGCACCCACTCTCATCCCTTGCTCCCTCTCCCAGGCCATCTACAAAATGGTCTCTTCCGTGATGAACATGCCCGAAGACGAATCGACTCCGGAGAAAAGGACGGAAAAAATCTTCCGACAGATGGATACTAATAACGACGGTAAATGAGAGGAGCTGGAGGGGATTAAGGGAAAGGTCTCATGGCTAAATCCGGGGGGCTGAGAAGGAGCTGCACGCGTGCTGATTAAATGGCTCATGTTGGCTGGTGTGGCTGGGGGGGCTCAGGGGGCTCTTGCAGCTCCAGGGGGCTCATCCCGGGGGGGTGGGTGTTTGGAGCATGTGCTGGGAGGTCCCTGATCCTGTCTGTGCACCCAGGACGGGGTGGTGTGTGCCAGGCTGAGCCGTGTCCCCCCCGCAGGGAAGCTCTCGCTGGAGGAGTTCATCAGAGGTGCCAAGAGCGACCCGTCCATCGTGCGCCTGCTGCAGTGTGACCCCAGCGGTGCCGCTCAGCTCTGAGCCCCACGGACCCCCGCAGCCCCCCACAGCCCCCCACAGCCCCATGCCATCCCCTGACCCTGCAGATGGCCACTGCCACTGTCACCTGCCCGGCCTCACAGTCCCCACCGCTGTGTCCCCACAGCCCCGCACGGGGAGAGAGCTGGAGCCTGGACGAGGCTGGGATGACGGGGAGCCTGGGGGGTGGTCCCCATCACCAGGGGCTCCTGCACTGGCTTTACTGGGGAGAGGATGAGGCAGCAGCTGCCCTGGTGAGGACAGTCCCCCCTACACCAGGGGCTTGGAGCAGGGGGACAGGCTGGTGACAAAGTCACAGCTGCATCTCCAGTGGGCATGGGGACATTGCCCAGGGGCCAATGACCCGGTTGCTCGGGGGCCCTCCAGCACCCCCATGCATGCACACATGGCCATGGGGCCAGGCCAGCCCCCTCCCCACAGCCCCACGGCCAGCACACGGGTGGGGGCTGCGGGGACGGGATGCGCTTCTGGTCTTTTAATACCTGCAGAATAAAGTTTGTGTCAGTGCAGTTGGTGGTGGGAAAGGGACCATCGATGCTGAGGGGGAAGTTCCTCCCTGCAGAGTCTGGATCCAGCCTGGTTGTCCCCATCGCTGCAGCCCCCGGTGACCCGAGGCCATGGGGATGGGCTCACGCGTGGTGGTGGCATCCGGGGGACAAGTCTGCCTGATAGCCGGGCTGGAGGGTGGCCGGGTCCTGTGTGGGTGCTGGGACAGGGCCAAGGGACATCCACAGGGTCACTTCTGGGGACCTGCTCAGAGCCAGGCGGTCTCCACGCTGTCCAGCCTCAGCAGGCCCAGGCACTGCCCGGAGCCGGGGATCTGCTCTGGGGCTGCCCGCAAGGGCACCTACAAGCCAGAGACACCGCTGAGAGCTTCGGGTCGGCCACTCCAACCCCTGCCCTGGAGCCCCCAAGCCCAGATGGGTCCGTCCCAGCGCCTCACGCGTCGGTGCTGAGCCCGGGGACCAGGACTCACCTTCCTCTGGTGCACCCTGCGGCAGCAGCGGCCGAGGCGGAGGAGGTCGAGGGTGAGCAGGAGGCAGCGTGTGCCGAAGACGATCTCCATCAGGTCAAGCAGGAGGGAGATGGTCCAGAGGGACAGCGTGGAGCTCTGCAGGGACACAGGGCGTCAGGTCCCCACGTGTCCCCCCAACTCCACCGCAGGGATCCACAGCCCACTGCGGACTCACGTAGACACGGGTGGGATCGAAGGGGCAATCGCGAGAGACCGGGGCGAGGGTGACATCGGTAGCGGTGCAGGGGGACAGCAGCGCCTGGCCCTGGCTGCCCAGCGTCAGCCCGATGGACACGGTCACCCCCAGCAGGCAGGACAGGCAGCCCAGGCTGCTGCCGGCACTCAGGGTGAAAACCACCCATTTCTGCAGGAGAGGAGAGAAGAGGCAGCGCGAAGAGCAGGGCTGTGCATGGCCAGGCTCCCTCCTGGGGACCGTCCCCGAGCGAGGGGACGTGGCGGCTGTGCACGCTCCGTGGGATGGTCACAGCCTGCTGGGCACTGGGTGAGGGGCTGGGGGGGCTTACAAGGGCAGCAGGGCCGAGGTAGCGGGACAGCATGAGGGCAGCTATTCCACAGGAGATGGTCTGCGAGCAAATGCAGGGGTGTCAGAGATGCGTGGCGCCCACTCCAGGGCCATCGGTCCCCTTTCCCTGCTGACATTGTCCCTGAAAGCTCACCTCCCCAGTTCTGCATTGTGGGGGGCAGCACTTCATCTCCCCCGGCCTCCGCCCGGGAACAAGTCCCTGCACACTTAACCCTCCCGGTTTTGTGCTAGAAAGGCTTATTTAGAGCAAGGGAGATGGAGCAGAGTCCATCCTGCATTCCACCCTGCATCCACGTCACATCCATCCCACACCCTCCTGCATCCCACCCTGCATCCTCGCCACATCCATCCTGCATCTCACCTCCTGTCCCCCCTCCACACGTCCACATCCACCCCATACACCCCCCTGTACCCCACTTCCCCGCACCCTGGGGTACCAGCAGTGCGGAGATGACGGAGGCGGCGTTGGCGACGGCGTACTGCAGGGAGGTGGCATCCCGGGGGCTGACCACAAAGCGGAGGACGGTGCCATGGACGAGGGCGCTGGTGATGAAGTTGAGGTGGCCGATGATGAGGAGGATGAGCCCCGTCTTCATGAGGACCCTTTGGTGGCTGCTGGGATCAAGGTGCCCTGGGGCAGAGTGGGGAGGAGAGCTGGGCAAGGAGGCTGCACGGTGTGGGGTGACCAGCACCGAGTCCCTCCCGCCCTTGCACCGCAGGCATGGGACAGTTGGTGACAGCCCCAGAGGATGCACGCCGTGCTGGTGGGAGAACAAGGCAGGAGGTGATGCGGTGGAGCCGCCGGCTGCCCAGGTATGCAAACCACTGCTCCAGCCGGCCCTCCTGGGGCTGGGCTGGTGGCACAGGCCAGCAGCTGTGGGGACAGGCATCCCTGGTGGGGACAGGAAGGGCTGGGGCTCCCAGGGCAATGAGGAGGCTCTGGGGAGAGCAGCTGCCCTTAAACGACAGCTCCAGCGCTGGGTTTCAGCCCCGCCAGGCTGTTCCCCCGTTGGAACACACCCTAAGGCCGCTCTCCCCGCACACCCGTGTCACCGGTGCTCAGCCCAGCTCCATGCTCACCCCACCCCTGCCCTGCCTCAGTTTCCCCTGCAGGATGGCAGTGCTGGAGCTGTGGGCAGGGCTGGGCCACCATCACCACGCCAGAACCGGACTCACCCACTTGACACATCTTCACGGGGCTGGGATCAGGCCATCAGAGCCCCTCGATGTCCCCAGGTTGGTGGCTGGATCCTTCGGGGTCCCCACATGGCTGGGCAGGACCAGGACAAGGAGCAGGACCAGGACAAGGAGCAGGACCAGACTGCAGGAGCTGCTCAGCAGCTGCACCCCACTGCTGCTCCTGTTCCTGTCGGACCAGCTCCCCAGGATGAACAAGGGGATTACTCCACCTTCCACAGCCCTGTCCCCACCCCTGGGCTCCCCTTGATGCCGAGTGCGGCTGTGCCGTGGGACCCCGTGCCACACCACGCCGATACACCACACCATGCTGCCTCACCCCCCTCCCCGTCCATCCCCGTCACCTCCACCTCCCCAGCACACTCAGGTTGGGCCACATCATCAGGTTCTGGGGATCCACCTGCAGAGAGGGAAAAACAGAGAGGTCAGAGGGTGCTGGCTCCCCAGAGGGTGACTCAGAGGAGCCAGTTTGGTGACAATCGCCCTGATGAAGCTTCCAGGGAAGTCATGGATAGCGAGAGAGGAAAAGCTGGGGACAAAGGCTTGCGGAGGGGGCTGTGGGACAGCAGCGCAGCTCTGCTCACACCGCTTTGGGGAGATCCCTTGCTCGGGGGAGACCCTTGCCAAGCGATGCTCCCCATAAAACTCATCTGCAGCAGCAACAATTTAATTATAGAGACATCAGCGCAGGCTCCCAGGACTGCGCTTGGTCCAGGCAGAGGCTCAGAGACATGTGTCCGTAACACCCCCTGAGCCCCCGTCCAGCCCTCGGCCTCCTCGGATCCCACACGCCCAGCAACGCTGGGACTTGGGCTCAGCACAGCGTTTGTCCCCATCCTTCCCCTTTTACCCTGCACACAGCCCTGCTGCACGGGGACAGGGAGAAGAGACCTCTCTGCTACAGCACATCACCGTCCCCATTGCTGCCGCAGACAGGACCAGGCTGTCACACTGCACTTTCCGGATGGAAAAGAGGAGATAACATCCCATTTTCCCCACACCTTGGGCTAGGGCAGCATCTGCAAACGCTTGAGCAAAGGGCAAAAGCAGCCAGAGGATTTCGCCGTTCACCTTTGGAAAGGATGAGCTGGATGCGAGTCGAATGACAACCAGAGTCTTTATTCAAAGAGTCCCTTAGGATGGTTGCAGACATACAGACACACGTACATATTTACACTCTTACACACCTCACAGAGCTTGAACCAATAAATTAAAACAAAAAGAGGGCGGGGGGGATTTTTTTTTTTTCCTCTTCCTTTTTTTGTCATGTAAGAAACAGCAGCTCCCCGAGGCAAGGCTGGGGAGCCAGCTGCAGGACGGCGAAACAGAAGCCAACACGGACACAACCCTGCCCCAAAAAGGATGCGATGACAGCGAGTGTGCTTTGCAGCAGGAGGCCGCTTCATACTCGGGCTTCGATGCACTCCAGTTTGACCATTTCGTCCAGCCTGCAGCCCTCGGCTTGGGCACAGTGGCTCAGGTGGGCACTTGGGCTCTCAGCACCTCGAGTTTTGGGGGTCTGGGGGCAGGTAGCCACAGTCTGAGAGTGGGGGGAGTCGCACTCGTCCGAGGTAATGTCGGGCACGTCGTCCGACTGGCTGTCGGAGCTCTCCAGGTCGCTCCGTATGCTCTCAGGCTGGGCCAGGGTGATGTCCCAGGTTTTGCTGGTAACGCAGTCCTTTTGCTCACAGCTTTGGTGTTTGCACGTCTGCTCCTGGTCGCCATCCTCTTCCTCTTCCTCCTCCTCCTCTTCCTCATTCTCTGCCATCTGGGTGTGGACGTGCAGAGAATCCTCCGTGCTGCTGCCGCTGGCCAGCTGGTAGTGACTCGGTTTGGCTTCGATGTCCACCTGGATCTCCATGTTATTGCACTCCCTGCAAAAACAAGCACCCTTGTGTTACTGGGTACGATTACTGGGTTGGACTGGGTCACCACTGGGCACTGCATCACTGTACTGGGAGGGTCACATTTCCCAGATATGAGCAACCATGTGAAAGGAGGTTGGAGCATGAAGAGGGTTGGTGTCATCTCCCAAGTAGAAGAGATAGAACAAGAGGAAATGGCCTCAAGTTGTGCCAGGGGAGGTTTAAGTTGGATATTTGGAACAATTTCTTCCCCAAAGGGCTGTGGGGCATTGGAACAGGCTGCCCAGGGCAGTGCTGGAGTCACCATCCCTGGAGGGGTCGATCAGAGCACAGATTTTTCCAGGACACCCACTCCCAACACTCTTCTCACCATGGCATGGCCCTCCTACCTGTCCTGGGGGTTGTAGGAGCTGATGATGGAACCAGCCATGGCTCGAGTGCTGGCGTTGTCGCTGATAGCCCCCAAGCTGACCGAGTCTTTGGGGAAAATCTCCTTCTGGACATCTGCCTGAACTTCCAGCCTGTAGAAAAGAGGAGGATCGATTCCTCAGAAATGCCTTAGATGGTCCCTGAGGGGCATCAACCACTCACTGTTCATCACGGGAAAGCAAGAGACCCTTTGTGCCGGCCCAGCTCAGCACGACAGAGCTTAACCCCAATGGTTCCTCTTATTTAGTCTCATTTTTGGCTCTGTTTAGGTAAATCTATTCTGTTTTCCATGACGAAGGTAAAGTTGTGTTTACATCTATGACTCACGCAATTCCTGTGAAGAACCGATTTCCACAGAACCAGCGCACAGCCGCGATTATATCCCGGCTGCCGTATCGACACGTGTCTCTAATTACCCAGCAAAGTGACTCACAGGCAGGCTGAGAGGAAAACTGCGGTGTAACCTCTTGGAAAGCAGTGATCCTGCTTCGTACAGGCCAGAGGGGAAAAGGAAACCTCAAAACCCGCAGGTTGGGACAAGGGGACTGGAAGATCGCTAAGCAGGCCAGGCAGGCATCTCTGCACTGTTCCCAATTAACCTGAAGCATTGGCTCCGCAGTTTCAAGGAGCTCAGGATGGATGGAAACCTGTTTACCTTTTGTCCTCCTTACAAGAACCAGCCCAGCACTGACTCCAGAAGCAGCCTGCTCTGCCAGGAGCAGTTATTCTATAGGCCGTTTCAAAAAGATGGACCCAGTTTCAAAGCAGTACGTTTCACAGTGGCAACGTGTTACAATTACAGAAAAATTTACAAACGGTTGAATGACTTATCAAGTCTTAGTAACCTTTTCATACATGCCCTATGTTCCCTCCACCTGCTGTATGGGCAACATCGAGATAATAGTTTCTCAAACTGGCTCCATCTTTTTGAAACACCATGTACAACAGACCAAGAAGTAAAAACACCAGGACGCAACTCCCAACTCAAAGAAGCATCACTCACAGCCCTGAATTGCTCCCCAAAGTAACCCTGCTCAACCAACACAGGCTTTGGGAGCCTCTCCCCCTTTCTTTCCATGCCCACCAGCTCAGTTACCTGCTGTACTTGCCCTTGCCCCCCGAGAGGACCCCGCCGCTCAGGGTGCCCCCCGAAAGCGCAGCGAAGCTGGCCGTCTCGCTGTAGTTGCCCTGCATGACGCTGAGCCCGTCGGTGGGGCTGCCGCTGGTGCTCAGCACGCTGGTCAAGCCCTCGATGCTGCTTTCGCCGATGCTGGGGTTCTTCAGGGCTCGCCAGGCGTCGGCCACTGTGGGGAGGAACGGCACAGGGATGGGGATCAGCACGGGAAAACGGGGTGGCTGCGATGGAGCTGGCGGGGGGGCAGGCTCAGCACAGCTCCCCGCCTCATCCAGGGCGAGGAAGAGCTGAGATTTTGCCCGCAGCTGATCACCAGCACAAGATTGAAGCAAACAACTGCTTCTAGCCAAACCCAGGGAAAGAGAGACATTCAGATTTGGGACATTTTAAGACCCCACTACTATTTCATTACAAGAGGCAGTTACAGCATCTTGCTTCACCCCCTTCCCTTCACCAGTTATCACATTACCCGTGATCGGTCCATCGTCTTCATCAAACTCGATTTTCACACCCTTTCCATTGGCGGTGCTGACCCCGCAGCCACCGCCCCTGCACAGCGAGATGGGCACAACACCGTAGACATAGGCCAGCATGATGGGGACACCGATACCTGGAGAGGAGGACGCGCTGAGTTAAGAGGAGCTTAAGGCTGAGCTGTGTTGGGCAGACGGAAAGGTCTCTTTGGGGTAAGGACTCTCTGTTGTGGAAGAAAAACGCGGCTGGGCCCACTTACCAACACTGACAGCAGCAATGACGGGAGAGGCGATGACCGACAAGGTGACACCACCAGTAATGGCCAAGTTCCTCTTGTGCTTAGAGGTTTTCTTTCCCTCGTACCTGCTGTGGATCTGAGGGAGGGAGAAGCACCAGGTGAGAACAGTCTGGCCACGAGCAAACACCAGCAGAAAACACCAGCAAACTTGTGATTTTACAGCTTTGTCAGCTGGATTAGCCTGTGAAGAACCTCATCTTGACAACAGATCAGGTCTAGCAGGTGGGTCTGTGTTTAAGAAAAAGAAGCAGCTGCAAATACAGTCCTGACGTGTTATTTCTTCCCTCTCGACACCTCTTTATCAGCACAGACACACAACAGCACCACGGGGCAGCAGGTCAGCATCAAAACACGAGCGACTTATGTAAGGCAAAGGGTGATGTTCAGGGTCCAGCCGCTGTCCCACAGAGCTCATCATTACAGCATGTGTTAAAAAAGGACCAGGTTTCTCCTTGGGTGCCGCTGGTTCAAGGCAGCAGCACAAGCACAATGCAAAATGCATTTCTGAGAGAACTTCAGCCTGGAGAGCTATCAGCCACCACCTTCCCTCACCCCACACAAAGCCCAAAAGATAAGGCAAGCTTTAGAAGAAGCAACTGAATTTGGGTTCTATGACAAGATCCACCCTTCATATCAACTCTACATTTTGGGTGAGATGGCTGGAGTACAGAGAACGCCCCCAAAGCCCCAGATCCCTCAGCTTGTGCTCTCCACACTTACCTTCCTCCCGACATACACCGGGATGCCAATGACCATAGCAGGGATGGCAATGCCAGCAATGAGGGAAATGCCTACAGGAGCACCGATCAACGTGCCCAGCTGCCAGAGAATCTTCTTTTTACGACTCCATGGCTTTTTGCCCCAGAATGTACAGCCAGAGGGGCTTCATGGAAGGGAAAAAATGACATTAACACCACAGCAATTCCTAAGTGCTCCTGAAAACCCCAAGTTCAGCCTCTGTGTGAACAGAACCCAAAAGTTAGGAAGCGGGAGACAATGCAAAAAAGGTTTCCCATCATTTTTCTCCCCATCATTCCCAAGGGAATGGCAGGAAGATGTGCCAAGGGAGGGTCAGTTGGACATGAGGAAAAGGTTCTTCACCCAGAGGGTGCTGGACACTGGAACAGGCTCCCCAGGGAGGTGTCACAGCCCCAAGCCTGACAATATTCAAGATGTGTTTGGACAACACCCTCAGACACGTGGTGTGAATTTTGGGGTTGTCCCGTGCAGGGACAG
The DNA here is from genome assembly GCA_013399365.1 of Pampusana beccarii. Taxonomy (NCBI): domain Eukaryota; kingdom Metazoa; phylum Chordata; class Aves; order Columbiformes; family Columbidae; genus Pampusana; species Pampusana beccarii. Next base: position 2,828,502 of record VWYH01007286.1, read on the forward strand.
GAGTTGGACTCGATGATCCTTGTGGGTCCCTTTCAACTCAGGCCATTCTACAAGATTAGTTGGCTAATAAGGTGATTATCACACCACCAGGCCTGTGTTTAATATTCAGCATTCCAAGAGCTCTCAAGTCCAATTGTATCAGGGGGAGCTTTTCTTGGCGTGGAAGAACATCCTCACGCTCTCACGTGGGAATAAAGTTCAGATTTTTGGGTCAGAAAGACGACAATCGGACTGACTGATTGGAGAAGCGGGAGGACGAAAGGCCAAGACATGAACCAAACTGCTCCGAGCAGCCCCCGAGCAGCTGGCGGTTACCTGAGGTAATGCAGGTCTGAGATCTCCTTCATGCAGAGCCAGCAGAACTCGCAGCCGCACACGGCGCACGTCATGTGGTTACAGCTCCCGTCGTTCATCTTGATGATGTACGCGCTGCAGCGCGGGCACGGCTTGATGTCATCGGCTACGGGGAGGAAAAACGGGACCCAGTTGGACCCTCTGCGGTGAGCATGAAGAATCAACGAAGGGGATCTCGTTATGGACTGAAACCCTCGTTTTCTGTGCGAGCAGAACACCCTTGCTAATCACAGATAATGTGGGGATGGTTGTGGTTTTAGTTTATCTTCAGAGCGAGGAGATAATATTGATGAGACGGATCTCAAAGCCATTTGGACAGCAGGGACTGAGAACAACAGTCCCTTTAAAAAGCTTATTCTGGCCTTGAATGGGATGTGTTCCAGAACGTGCTTAAATGCTGGAAACAAGTCATACCTGCCCTGCGCTAACCAAGGCAACAGCGCAAGAACAAACCATTACTAAATTGCTCCACCGAGGTGATTCATGGGCCAAGAACGACAGAACAATTGGGAGAAGGCGGCATCGGAGAAACTCCAAACCTGGCCCTCCAAAGCAGCTAAAGGGGGAGCAGGGTCTGCAGCCACACACAGGCACCCAGTGTGGGGGCTGCCCGCTCCCAGTTTGCTGCCGGCAAAGCAGGAGAAGGTTCCTTCATCTCTTCTTTAATTCAAGCGCCATCTGAACGTGGTTGTGCAACGGCTGCGCAGCGGTTTGGGGCTTTGCTGGCAGCCTCTGCAACGCTCAGCAATATGAAATCCAGCTGCTGAGACCAGCTCGCACCTTATTAATCACTGTATTAAATCCAGCAAGAATGGGGTGGGGAAAAACCACCGTTTCGAGAGCCTCCCTCTCTGTGGCCGAGTGCTAAGATCTTCCTGGCAGGGATCTCCTTTAAAAGGATGAAAAAAAAGCTCAGAAACTATTTTTTCCTTGCTGTTTTGTACCACAGGCTGTGGTAGTATCTGCACTGGCCATTATCAGGACCCTCTAACTGGGGCATGTGGAACCTCGACACCACACTAAGCCATCTCTGAACCACACCAGCTCCATTCTAAGTAAGTGTTTTAACATTTAAACTCCTGATATTGAAGGAAAAGCAGGGTGTTTTACTTGGGGGTAGGGCGGGACTTTATGAAATGGCCTTATTGCCCATTTCCAGAGTCAACAGAGTTATTTTTAATGACAACTAACTCGGCAGACACAGCAGCTCCTACCAGTCAGCATAGGAGTCTGTGGGTTGGCGTTTCTTCTGTATCGGACATTACTAAAACCCAAAGCGAAGCTCCCCACGCTCAGCTAGCCATGAACGCCACGTTTTACTACCGCAGCTGGCAAACTCGAAGTCACGAGGGTAAAAAGTGCCAGTTCGTTCAGGGTTTAGATCAGCACGAAACGAGAACATCCAAGATCAAAAGAGCCACAAGCCTCGCTGGGGCGGATGGGGGAGCTGCTGTGATGCAAAGGACCCAAAGCACATCGTCACCTACTGAATCTAGTTTGCACTCTCGGAGGAGCACACCGGATTTGTTCTAACGCACACGACAAGGGGAAATGACTCTGAATTTCACAGCCGTTCTCACCCACGGCTGCTGGAGACCCTGCAATTCACTGCTTGGATGGGAGGGGGTTTGTTTAACACACAGGTGGCTCCTCAGCTTCACAGCCACATCTGCAGCACCGATTAACCAAAAAGGATGTGAATCCCTACCCGGCCCAGACTCCTGGCCGTAGCTGAGGCCCGACGTGTGCTTGGTCCGCACGCGGAGGGTCTGCGCCCGCTGCTGCCGGGCCATGTCGCAGGTCTGGTTGGGGTGCCATATCTGTTTGCAGTGGTAGCAGAACTCGGTCTGGCAGCCCTCCCGCTCGCAGGTCAGCTTGGGGCAGCTGGCGCAGCCGTAGGCGATAACCGCGTAACTGGGGAAGGAAAAGAAACGGGTGGATTAGGAAAAGGACAAAGTTACCGAGCGACAATCAGGTGATCCTTTTAATTCATCCTGCCCGCGAGTGGCACGGGAGCTGGTTGAAGAGTTAGCGCAGTGAAATCTCAGACTACACCAAGCAACACATGTGGTTAAGGAAGATTTTATTCCCTAACAGCTGCTGTTAAGGAAGTTTTCTATCCCCCAACACCTCTTTTTACCCCTGGAGCCTGCAGCAATGTTGCAGGACAGTGGAGCAGGCGGTCAGTCCCACTCTCCCATCTCATTTCTTTCATCTTATTTCTGATCGCTGTCCATGCACACGAGACAAATTCCTGCCCTCTTCAGTCCTGTGGCTTCCACTGCAGGGCCCAAAATCAAGTACTGCTAATTGTGTTAGTTGGGGAAGACAACCTTTCCTACACACAGCTCACATTATTGAATTCTCTCCTCAATAACTGCTGGTGGTTCTCACTGTCAGTTCACACAGACCAGATTCCTCCTGCCCATTATGCCCTGTGAACAGGTTGCTGTTTCTGCCGATCCAGGCTCCTAGGACAGGCTCAGGCGGCTCTTTCCAGACACCTGTGGCTAAACAGGCACCCTTAGGACAGGCATATGGGTGGACAAGGAGTCTAGGAGGAGTCCGAGGTTGTCCTGGGCACTTCTATCGACTGAATGATTCTAAAAAAGTGGATCAGAGGTTTCCATGTGCAGGTATCTCAAGAAGATCTTTTTGATCTCCACTGAATTTCCTTTTTTAAAGAGCAGTGGAGAACAACGCTCAGTCTGCGGAACAAGCCAAAACTGGAGTAAAACCAATAGAATGTGCAAGAGAGGGAGGCCGGGTTCAGCCAGCTCGCTTTTTCCGATAGTAGTGTGATGCTTCCAGAAGGAAGTGTGTTGTGTACACAAAAGTCTAAGCAGCACCACCAATCATCACTATAGCAAAGCTGACTTATAGTCGTCTAGGATGAGGTTATTTTCACTGGCAGGGGCTGAAACGAGCAATTCCAGAAGCGCCTTCCAGTTCTGCGACACCAGCCTGGCAAAGGGTATTTTTGTCGTTCATCCTCAGTATTTTTGTTAGCGGTCAGAGGAGAATAACTCCTATTTGGGGTTTTATATTTAGAGCCTGTGTAGCTCGAGTTGTATCGCCTCTTCTCAGAGGCAGCGGCGTGAGAACCGCTGAATGTGTCATACCACAATGATTCATATCCCGTGGGAGTTTGAGCAACTTCATCCTGCCAGGGTACGGCACAAATCGCCAAAGAAACAACATCTCTGCGCCGAGAGGCACGATGACGGGGTCCCCGCCTGCATCGACGGCTGCGCACTCCCGCACGTGAAACCAAGATCGGAGGAAAAACGGGATTCAGATGGGCTGGGGGTTGGGAGGGACAATCTTGACCCACATGGACTCCTACACATCTTGTCTAGGGAAGATCCTGCTGAGCATCCTTACCCTGTTGGGATCATACAGCCAAAGACCTACTCCTGGCAAAAAACCCCACCCAAACCAAACCAAAAAGCCAAACAACCACCCCCCAAAAAAACGCACTTTATGTGACCTGCTGTGTTGGGACATGCTGCTATTTCAAACCATAACAGCATCCCAGGAAAGCTCAGTGTAATATATTAAGTAACGCCATGCTCCAAATTAACCCCTTGCTTGAGATTTAGTTTTTTTCTAAACACTTGAGCAAATCCTCTTAAAAAAATCATCACCGTTAATATTTTGTTTCTAGAGCTGAAATGACAAATATAATGGACAAGCCCACAGCTGTGGGGAAACAAACTACATGAGTGTCTAACGGAGGAAAAAAATAACACTTCTCCAAATCCAAGGTCAACTAGAAAGAAGCGATATGCCAAGGATCAGCCATGGCAGGCTCTAGACAGCCAACACGTGCCCCCTCTTCATCCAACCTTGGACACATCACTGCATGAAACAGCCGCTTCCAGGCTCAACCCCAGCAGATGAAAAGGGAAACTCGGACTTTTCCCCATGCAGCAAGGACAGTGTCTTCCCAAGACCCCAGGAATCGCATGGCATCATTTCCAGCCCACTCCTTGGATGGCCCTGAGCTGCCTCCATCCCTCTCCGGCTGCTCGGTGGGAGGCAGAGCCTCCCCAGTTGCCTCCGGGCTCATTCACCAAGCTCATCCTACACAGCTCCTTTTCTTTAAAGCTTCTGTCGTTCTCCCAAGCTTCTAGGAGAGATGCGGCGTGACAAACGCCAAACAGCGGTGCCGCCTGATTGTAGCAGGGAGAAAAAGAAAAAAAAAAAAGCAGCTGCAAACATAGAAAACGATTCGTATTGCGACTGATGGCGCACCGATTGACCGGTGTTTCCATGGCAACACGCATCAGTGTTGTGCTGCTCCTCCTCCTCCTCCTCCCTGGCAGCACAGCCGAGGTTTTTCATTTACGAAAGACTGCGGTACGCGGGAAGGCACAGGATGCTGCGTGCCACACGCCCAGGGTTTCGGCTGCCAGGGGTGACATCCAGCGCCCAGCATCGCCGCGTCCCCAGCCCGACTCCCGCTCCGCACGCCGGCGCTACTACGGTGGGAAAGCCCGCTGTAAATAATTCATATCCCGACTCGACAGAAGCACAGCAGCTCACTGGGAAGAATGAGGAGGGTGATTAATTCCTCTCCCCGCCGGAGGGCTGATTCCAACAGCCTTTGTTCCTGGGCTATGGACACACCAGCAGCACCGGTCTGGTAAAGCCGCCTGGTTTCCACAGCCAGGTCACTCCTTGCTCAGAGGAGGATGCCCGTGCTCACCTTGCGAACAGCAGAACCAGACAGGAGGCCTTTGCTCTCACAAAACGCTGTGTGTGACACCAGTCTGCCCAAACCCCCCAAAGCCACCGTCAGATCAGGCTGGGTTACTGTCAAAGAGACAACACCCTCCGGGCCGTCTCCTTCCAACCAGCCAGCCTGAGTGACCTACACTGCATTTACAGCTTATCCTGAGCACAAGAAAATATTACAGCAGCCAAAGGGCTGAGGTTCGGTGAGCAGGAACTGCATTTTCTCTAGCTGGTTAACAGCAGGGGCATTTCCTCTGGTGTTGCTCTGTGGGCAGCATAACCTGCTCTATCTCTCTGATCTTATCCCCAACACTACTGAAATATCAAGATCTAACACTCGATTTTGCTTTAGAAAGGAGCAAAGCTGTTGTTCGCTATTAACATCGCCCTCTGAAGAAACAAGCCCTTTTACAGCAATGCTCAAAGGCGTGAAATGGGTAACCTGAGCCAGGTTAACCGATTTGCATAGGAAGGCTATTACAGGGCTCTGATTAAGTCTTCACAACCCTCCCACCATGCTTTCCATTCTGACTACTGGGTCAGACTTTCCTTTCATGTTCTCGCTACCCAGAATTGCAATCCAAGCCGAGCTCTCGCTAAACTTCACAGCACTTCTCTAAGTTTCCCGAACAAAGCCCTTTTCCAGGCAGCTTTGGCTTAACGCTCAAATAGAAACCAAACAGCATTCGTTTGAAGGAAAAGAGAAGAGAAAATGAAAGCAACACGCAGATAACTATAAAGTCATCCAGCTTGGCTGGGCTGACTTCAGGACAAACAGACATTTCCTCGCTTAGGCAATGGATAGTGAGTCAACATCACTACTCTGTGGCATGCATTCACACCCTCAATGGGAAAAAGTGACCGTTTACGGTTCCTTCTTCCCCACTGTGGAAGCTGCAGGGTGTCCCCATGCACTGTCCCCAGGGCTTAACAGCGATACGCACAGCCGGGAAACTCCACACTTCCCATTTGTGCAGAAAAAAAGTTTTCTTTTAAATTAGGGAAACAATGGCTCAGCTAAAACCCCCTTCAAGTCCTGTCACTCATACCCAATTTTTCTGTGTTTCCACAGTCATCAGGGTCAAATCCTGGTGCTTTATCAAGGCAGTAGGGACAGATAAAGTGTCATTTTGGTACCCAAGGCACATCAGCTGTCCTGACGGGACTGCTGACAAGTAACCAAGGAACACCTGCAGTGAGGGCTCTTCATGGGACGTCGGTAGGACCAGAAGTGTCTGTCAGTAGCAGCACCTCACTGGGGGTGAGCTGCCCCTCCCTGTGCTGTCCTGGGACCCAGGTAGGGACAGGCAGCACCCCAGCAGGGCAGTGGGTGCAATGCCATCCCCAGGACCTGCTGGGGACAAGCAGCATCCCATGGGGACAGCTGGTCCAGGACCGTCCCAGCTGGGATGCCATCCCCAGCTGTCCCAGGACATGCTGGGGACAGACAGCACCCTATGGGGACAATTGGTTCCACCTCACCCAGCTGTCCCAGGACCTGCTGGGGATGGGCAGCACCCCACTAGTGTTGGGGGTCTCCCTTCCCTGAGCCATCCCAGGATGGATAGATGGAGCAGCACCCTATGGGGACAGCAGATCCCCCCATCCCCAGACTGTCTCATGACATATAGGACAGCACCCTATAGGAAGAGCAGGTCCCTCCATCCCCAGACTGTCCCTGTAGATTAGGCAGCATCCTATGGGGACAGTGGGTCCCCCCGTTCCCAGACTGTCTCCGTAGATTGGGCACCATCCTATGGGGACAGTAGGTGCCCCCATCCCCAGGCTGTCTCATGACATATAGGGCAGCACCCTACGGGAACAGCAGGTCCCCCTGTCCCCAGACTGTCCCTATAGATCGGGCAGCATCCTATGGGGACACTGGGTTCCCCCATCCCCAAGCTGCCCCAGGACGCTCAGGGCAGCACCCCCGGGACACCGTGTCCCCCCACACTCACCCGCAGTCGGGGGCCGGGCACCAGCGGCAGTCGGGGTCGGCGGCGAGGCAGCGGCGGAGCATGAACTCCTCGTACTTGGCGACGAGGTGCGGGGAGTCGCGGAGGAGGCGGCGGATGTCGGCGGGGTTGAGGCGCTCGCTGCACTCGGGGCAGCAGATGTTGACCCGGGACTCGGTGATCTCGATCCGCAGGTACTGCCGCAGGCAGGCCCCGCACGACCGGTGCGGGCACGACAGCAGCCGCGGGGCGTTCTCCGCCGGTTGCCGCACCAGGCACAGCGGACACTCCAGCTCCTCTTCGCCGCCGCCCTCCGGGACCACCGGAGCTTCCTCGGGGGGCGGCGGAGGCGGCGGCGGGGGAGGCGGCGGGGCCGGCGGGGCGGCGGGAGGCGGCTCGGCCTTGGCGCGGCGGCGGCCGCCCGCGGCGGAGGCGGCGGCGGCAGAGAAGACGCTCTGGAAGGAGAGGCGGCGGCGGCGGCCGGGCTTCGGGCACTTGGCGGCGGCCGAATGGATGGAGGAGGAGCGCGGCGACTCGGAATCCCGCTCGGAGCCCATGGCGACCGGGGCGAGGCTCGTTCCGGAGGCTCCGGGTACCGTGTCCCACCGGCAGCTGCAACGACAGCGGCCCCGGGCCCGAGTGAGTGCGGCACCGCGCCCGCCCCGCCCACTGCGCAGGCGCCACGCCCCGCCACGCCCTGTGCGTCAGCGGGCGCGGCCGCCGGCGCCGCCATTTTAGTTACGGGCAGCGCCAGCAGGGAGGCCTTGAGCCAGCGGGTGTCCCTGTCCCCATCCCTGTCCCCCCGCAGCGGTGGCCCAAGTGGCTCTGAAGTACCTTAGTGGTGTGGGGCAGCGCCGCAGTGCTGTGCCTTCCCTCAGCCCCCCGGCCTGCAGCCCCTCAGGGCATCGTCTCCCCTCAGGGCATCGTCTCCCCTCAGCACCCGGCCCTTGGCACCGCTAGGCCCACGGGGCTCACCCGAAGCATCGCTGCCCACCCCGGGTGAGCCATCGCAGCCTGACCGGGCCAGAGGTTTCGCCCCGTCCCAGGCCTGACTCTAATGGTGAGCTGTGAAGGGGCCTGGAGCTCTCTGGGGGGCTGGGGGAGTTTAGTTTTTAACATGTTTCTTGTTGGAGAGAGTGGTCTATAACTACAGGAGTGCCTTCTAAATTAATTCATTCTGCTGGGCCACCTTGTCCCTCACTGCGTTGCCCTTCTTTATGGTATTTATGAAGGGTCATGTGGAGATTCATTCACCCAAGGACTCTTCCCCAAGCACAGGGTTTGGCCTCTTTCATACAGAGGCCGTGAAACTACAACCCACATTTTTACTGCAGCCATGCAGAAATTTAAAAGCCTCCATTTCCTTGCAGGGTTCCCCCGTGCCCACAGGGCTCTGCCAGCCTCGATAAACTGACGGGAAGGACGTTGCCTCTTATTATGCAGGGGAGGCGAAGCAGAAAGATCTGCTGTGTCTGTGAAGCGCATCTCAAGTCGGCACAGAAGGGGCTGCGTTCCCTGTGGACTGTCAGCTTCTGACTGGACAGGCTGTGCTTATTCGTTTGACAAGTGTGGCTTCATCGCCGTCTCCCAGCTACCACCATTCCTGAAAGCACTTCTCTCAGCAAAGCCTTTTTGCATTATTACCAGGCTCCTTCCCGGCTGCCGAGGGCCCTGTTTGGTGCCTCTGGGATGGAGACAGAGGTTTAGTGAACTGAGCCCGGGCTGACAGTTGAAAGCACCTGGGTTTCGGTGCTCACGCTGCCTGACTTGCTGCAGGCAAAGACCCCGCGCCTGTCTGCAGCTGAGATAATGACGCTTCCCCGCTTGATGGACGGGTGAATGAAAGCACAGAGAGAGTAAATCACCTGCAGAAGAGCAGAGAAATGAAGCTTCCTCCTCTCCTAATACCCTTCAGCTATACTGTCACCTTCCCTGTGATTTTCTTCATTAATTCTGTGCCTGCCGTACACCCTCACTCAGTGCTTATCCAAGGTGCCTGCTGCACCCAAGTCCTTCCCTACAGCTTCTGTTCCCCAGATGTTTCTCAGCTCTCCCCTCACCTCTGCTGCATTCTGACCACAACACACATGGCTTTGGCCCAGCTGGAAGTCTTGGACCACGCTTAGTGTATTAAATTCCCACCTGGGATCAAGAACTTTGTTAGTAATGAGCTAATTTAGCAAGGGAGCCGAACAGTTCTGCTCCAAGAGAGGCAGGGATGCTGCAAGGACGGCTGTGGAGTCACCCCTGGGCGATGTGAGTCGCTGAGCTCTGGTCTCTAGCTGGTCATGGGCAGGAGCGAAGATGCTCAGCAATTTTCTGATGCTTCTGATGTGAAGAGCACGGGCACATGAAAGGATCCTCTCCCCATTTCACCAGTGGGAAGGCCAGAGAAAGAAAGGAGAGTAAAACAAGTTTATATTGAAATTAGCTGTTCCTGTCTGAGATGGGTCAGGTATGAGGCATCTTTAAATGGCTGTCGCTACCCGTCTGTAGCAGAGACTGTCTTGGTTTGATGATTTCACTAGAAAAATCACACTCCTGACTGAAATAGAGAAACCTGAACAGGACTTGTGTGTGGGACAGAGCTCTGACAGCTCAGCACTACGTCCTTTGCAGCGCGAGAGCACAGACTGTAACTAATTGTGGGAAGGTTTCATCTCAAAAAAGCTAATGTGAGACAGGCCTGAATTACCAGTAGTGCAGGCACAGACAGAGAGCAAAACCATCTGGAGTCCCTGGGAAAGGCATCAGCCTGCGACGTGCTGATGGGGCAGAAATGACTCTTCGTTCCCTTATACGAGGAATCGTGATACAAACAGGGGCTGGGGAAGGCTGGGGTAAACCCGAGGGGCTCATGCTGACTTCAGAGCCATCTTCTCTGCTCCTGAGCTGCACAGAACTCTTGCTGGCCTTTATATATTTAAGGGAATTTGGTGCTTTTAAGGAGCTTGGAGACTTCTAACCGTCCTGACCCTGCCGTGGTCCAGACATACCAGCTACTCGAAAACAAGTTCTCTGTGGTCGAGGTGTTTCTCTGTGGTGAGTTTCCATAGCCCCTGCCAGGAGCACAGGCTCCAGCCCAGCGTGTTCCTGACTAGGGAGCAGTTTGAACCCGGTGGTTTGTTTTGATTCAAACTGAAAAAAAACACAACAAAAAAAAAAGCCCAGCCAGGAGCTGGGACTGGGAAGGAGAGGGCACGGAAATGAGCTGCCAGGGAGGGGAGGAAAGAGGCTGGTTGGAAGGTCGCTAGATTGGCAGTGACATCAGCTCAGCCCTTCCCTGGGGCTGCAGGGAAACCGTCACCAGTCTGACCGTTTGACTGAGAGATATTTGAAAAGAGAAACAAAAAGCAAACAAAAACAATAGAAGGGGGGGTGGGCGGGGGGGAATTCAAACGCTTCAGTGAACTGCTCCGCAAATCCCAGCTCCGCCAGGCAAATTTGCTCTTGCTTACATTGGCAGAAAGCTGGAGGACTGCTGACTTCCGACCCCACTGCTTAAATCGGGGCAGGATTTGGCACAGGTGACTTGTAAAACCGCCTGAAAATGCTGTATCTCCCAGGACGGCTTCCAGCAGCAGCACGGGGCGTCCTTTGTCCTGGCACCGGTTGGAGCCAACCCGTGCTGCCCAGTGCCGTTCCCAGCCCGGACGGAGGCGTTGGGGGCTGAATCTGCTTTTGGAAGGCACGGGGCTGCTTTCCAGAGAAATACCCCAGCCACCCGCACCCCAAAATCCCCCAGGGTGACAGCTCTGTCGCTGGCCTCAAGGAGGAAGAGCTTTCTGGTGATGCAATGAAAACTCCCCTTGGTAATTCAGAGAGTGAAAGCAGAGGCCGGCTGCTGGGAAAAGATTGTGAAACTCCGCTCTCAGCCTGGGAGGATTTGCACAGAGGGACTGGGGTGTGCCGTGGCCGGGAATATTGCTGCTCCTATTCCAGCTCCTACCGTGTCCCGTTTGCCCACCCCTCCTTTCCTGGTTGCCCAGGCAGCACAGATATGGTAAAAACCTGCCCGTTGCTCTCGTCCCTGGCCCACAGGACACAGGGAGATGTCAAAACAGCTGTTTTGGGACATATAAAAGTTCAAGCTGCATGAAACCTCCAGGTGATTCTGGCACTGAGGTGTGAACCCTCCTGGGAACAGACTTGTTTTCTCTAAAATACCTGGGTCTCCTTGGGGTTTCTCCCTCTTTACCCAGGCAGGGATAGGTGGTTATTCCTGTGTCACAGGCCGTGTTTAAGAGCAGATGGAGTTTAGAGAAAATCCAGCCTGCTTTCTGAAATAGCCACGGACAGGATAAAATGGGAGAAGGAGGGGAACAGCTTTCTATCAGGAATTCTTCCTTGTTGCAGAACAAGGACACTCTGCAGTGACTCAGATCCAGTCTCGCTGGGCAGGTTGAGACCTTTGGCCCTGCTGGGGTGGGACAACTGGGGCTGTGAAAGGGCTCCAAATGCACCAGGGTCCCCCAGCACCAAAACACAGGTGACAGTTCCAGGGCTCTGTCCCCTGAGAACCCACCACGGGGCTCAGCGGGGCCGTGCTGTGACACCTCGCAGACAAACCTGAGGTTGCCATAGTCACGGCATCTAGATGGAGGTGAGAGGGACAGACGGACCCAAGGAGCACAAAGATCCTTGTAAACCTCTCAGAGGTGCCGGAGGGGGGTCCTGTTCCGGCTCCCTGCCCTAAAGAGTTGTGCCAGGAGCATTAATTCCTCCCCGAATTCCTCCTCTCAGGGCCCTGCCCTGTGTGCAGAGCAGGGAACCAGGCTTGGGCTGTCAGGGGTTCAGCGAAGCTTAACCCCGAGAGCTCTGAGCTCTGCGCTGAGGGGCATTTGCATTCAGGAGGGAGCAGCTGCATATTCAAGAACCAAAGCTCATTGGGGTCATTTTCTGGCAGGGCCCCGGGGAAACGTTGGTTTGTAATGACAAGCGCTCTGATAGTTTCTCAGATGGAAATGTCATTAGCGGCCATTTGTGTCTCTCCAGGGAAGGCACCCGTGGCCAGGGAGGGCTCTCCCCAGTGTGCAATCTGCACACATTTTCTGGGTTGAGCTCGTTAGTTCATGTTCTCTTTGCCTCTCGGCGTCCTGTGAGATGTGTTCAGGGAAGGGAAAGGTGATTCTGCTTGACTCCTTTTTTTCTCTGCTAGACTTAACAAGGACTGACATTCTTTTAAATGAAGAGGAAAAGGCAGGAGACGGGATCTCTGTGATCAGAAATTCAGGGCTCTTCCGAGAGGATTGTTCTGGTTCACTCTGCGGTTCCACCTCCTCTCCCCTCCATCCCACTCTGCTCCCTCCTAACACCCACACGCACAGCACAACAATCTTCCACTCCCTGCTGTGACTTTCTGGGGAAGATGCTGTTGTGTGAAATCCCGGGAGAGAGTTACCACATGTAGCTCTCTGAAAGCATCGCGCCCTTTGCAGAACAGGCCTGCAGACAGAGGAACGCCGTGCTCCCCCTCCCCGAAATCCTGAACGCTCTCAAGGATGGAGGTGGGGGAAGCGGGAAATCATCTTGTAAGCTTGGGAGCCGCCTACACACATGGCAAATCTTGTCAGCAGCTGATAAAAGAGGTGGGAGGTGGGGAGAGTTTTGAGGGGGAAGAACTTGGAGGTTTGCGTGCCCGTGGAACTCACCATCCTGTCTCCTCCAGGGCTCAGCCAGCCAGGAGGGCCGTGGGCTCGGCCCCGTCGCTGACACTCGTGCATTGAAAGGAGACCCCGAACAGGGACTCAGAGATAACAGCCGTCTACTTCAGCAATGACGCAAAGGTAGGGAGTGTTAAGCAATTGCTTATAATAGTAATCTGACATGCTTTTGCCTCTACAAAAGAAGCATTTCCTTTTGTAATAAAAGCACAGGCTGTTCTGATTTCTCTATACACCTGCTGCCCTGCACACTGACTGTACAGCTTGGGGGACAGACGTAACAATGACACCAGCTCTCGATTCGCTCTCCCTGGTGGCCTGCTATCCTTGATAAAGGGGTTTTATAACACAGAAGGTCTAGCACAGTATGGTGCTGCCATCGGGAAAGTGCTGCTCTGACTCCTACGAGGAAGCAGCCAAACTCCCTCCTCACCTGGGCTGTTAAACAGACAATTATGTCTTTGGTGTTGGCATAAACACAGGCAAATTAGACACTGGAGAAAACCCCGGTGCCTGTGACAGCTGGTTGTGGCTAGGAGAAAGTGGGGGTGACAAATGCTTCTGCCAGCAGCAGGCACACTGTGCTGGGGTGGCGGTGGCCACACGCTCACTGGGGACAACCAGGTAACACCAGCAAGAGGCACAACAGGGCAGGAACCTTGCACTGGCTCTGGAGACTCCTCTCTGCTTGCTCCCTGATGGCAGCTGTTTCTCAGGGTGCTCAGCATCTCGCAGGATGTTGAGTAAACCCAGCCACAGCAGAGACAACAAAGATCAAGGTGAAATCTTCAGGAGGAGCGTTTGTGAAAGGCTGAGGGAGGGTTTGTTTCACCCTCAGAGAGCAGACGTGGAGAAGTTAGAGCACTGGCACAGGGCTTGATTTCTGCAAGGAGAACAGAGCGAGGCACTGGCCTGGTTTCCAGGAAAGGAGAACAGTGTGTCACAGTGAAGGCACTGAAAAGACCTGAGGCTTCTGCCTCAGCTTTCTATCTCACTCTCACAGACATGTGGGTGCTCGGGAGTTCAAAAGGCTGAACTGGAGCTGTCCTGTGGCTGGTGCAGGACAGGAGCCTGTGTGCTTCTCCTGCAGAGCTGTTGTTGGCACACAGACCGCAAATGGTGGCCCAATATCTGCTGGGAAGCCCTGCACGGCTCAGCATCTTCCTCCCTACCGTGCTGACCTTTGCAATGGGAGTGTGGGAGCCAGAGCTGGCTGGGAGGGCTTGGTACGGGGCATTAGCTGTAGTGCCCAGAGCCCTGAAGAGACCCTGGCAGCCCTTCAGCAGCATCTCAAAACCTCCCAGCATCTCTGACATCCTTTCCCACTGCTGCATCCTACAAACACAGGTAGGGCTGGGCACACCACACGTTTCCTCCACCCAACCCACCCATTTCCTATTTTCTGCAGACATGACAACTAGTGAATTAATCCCACAGGCCATAAACTAAGCTGTATTAGCAGACACCATCTGTCCTTTTTCATTTGCTGATGCACGACCTATTTTGCTGTGTAGTGGAGCAGGCGCTGCAGTTTTGGGGCTTGCATGTCGCCAGGGTATAATCCACTGCTTGCAGCGACCTGCTGATGGGAGAAGGCTCCAGGGAACTGGGCACCAGGGGGACCTGCTGTCACAGCTCCCCAGTCCCTCACTTGCCAGGAGGTCAATGCCATCATAGGGAGAGATCTGAACCTCTCAGGTCTCTTCAGGACCATCTGGGAGAACATCAGTCTGGGGCTTAAACCCTGTGGCTGCTCCTGAGGACACAGATGTGGTACTTTTTTCTCCTCACTAACACTGTTTCGGAGGCAAAGTTTCCACAACAGCACCTTGGCAACCCAGACGTGCTGTAGCAGAGCTCATTCTCATCCCAAGGTGGGGTTCATGGGAACAGGCCATGGGGTGTACTCAGCACTCCAGCCTGGGGTAATTCCTGTGCTTTATAGAAGCTGAGCAATGGTAATCACAATGGGACAGGACAATTCTTTCCTTATCCCTGCAAGGGGATCTGGTCATGTCTTGGAGCACTCTGGTGACCCTTGTCTGGGTACAGAAGTACAGACATTATTAAAGGTCATAAAATCATCAGGATGTTTCCAAGCCTGTTATCATCTTTGACTTAACCAACTCTCAAAGTAATTCCAAAGGTTACCACCTAAGCCACATTTCTTCCTGAATTTACCAAGTTTTTATTTAACTCAGCGCTCATGGCAGAAATTTTCCCCGAGCTCTGAAAAAAAGAGCAAGGAAATTTTGCCTGCGTGCGCTCTAAGAGTCAGGGAGGGAACCGAGCCACAGGGGGGTCAGTGCTGGCACGCTCATCTGTTACTCAGAACCAGGGGGGTTGCCTGCCCACCGACCTCTGCCTGGGCTCCCAAAATTATCTGGGGAGTTTTCAGCTTCCTGCCTCACCACACGACAAAAGTGGAAGAGAGAGTGGAAGGAGTTATTCAGACTGACCTTAGCCAGACAATTTATTTCTGAATTAGCTCAGCTGCAGCATCTGGGCTTTCTGAGGAACTCTCAACCTGCCGAATCCACCCACTTGTGTGTCCTCGGAGTAGCCAGCACTGGCTGCTGCAAGGACGGTGCAAGCGAGCTGGTGTGGAGTCATTTCCCTTTCCTGCTAAGTCTGCTCTTCTCTTTTCGAAACTGGCTTAAGCTCTGAACCCTGGGGTTTCCTACCCCGCTACAGCTGGAATCAGTGGTGACTTTTGCACAGTTTTGCTGCCCACAGAGGTGCTTGACCCCTTTGCAAATCTTGCTAAGCTTTCGATACCCACAGCTTCCAGGAGCACTGAGCCCTTCTGTCCTGCTCCTGTCTTCACCAAGCTTTGCCCAGTGTTCCCTGTGAGTAGTGTCAGGAGGTTGGAAGAAGAAGAAACAGCCCATGCAGTCAGCCCTGGAAAGTGCAGTTTCTGCCGAGAACTGGCTGGGGAACATTCCCATTTTCATAACCAGCACCAGATGTGAAAAAGGGGAAAGAAGAGTGATTCTGGACCCTGCCAGCAGCACCTCCCGTCTGCAGCCGGGCCTGGGGAGCAGCACGGTGCTCCCAGCACAGCCCTCTGGCCCTGCGGCAAGGAAAACGTGTGTCATTTTCCAGAGGGCTGAGCCAGCACTAACCAGGTGGGAAATACGTGTATGTCTCGCTCTGAAAATGAGCTTGCTCAGGGTTCCCTTGTCTCAGATGTGACCTTTCCCTGGCCAGACCCTCGGCTGCCAAACCTGGGCCAGCCCAGGGCTGCTCCCCCAGTGCTCTGTTCTCTCTGCAGCAGAACAAGGTGGGCAGAGAGAGAGGGAAGCTGTAGTTTGGTGCGTCCTTCGTTCCTGGGCCAGCATGGAAAGATATCTCGGGTTTGTTCTGCCAGGGTTTGCCACTGGCTTACCCCTTCTTGATGCCAAGACCACAAGCCTATTCTCTCTAACTTCTCTTCAAGCAGGTCCCACCTTTACCACAGCCAGGAATTTCCTCACCCCTCCACCACCATGAAAAGCCCTCTTCCCTCTCTGGGGCTAATCTCATCTGTGGGTTGCTTTAAGCAGTGGTTAAGCAGACTAACCCCTGCAGTGTCTGAGGAGGCTGGACTGTGCACAGCAGAAAATTGAGTAGGAGGTTTCTGGGGCGATCAGTGTTTGCTGAGACACCAAATACGTCTCTGAAATCAGGCCCTGCCATTGCTCCATAGCGTCCTTCTAGCAGGGAGGCAGCAGCTATGACCTTCTCTCATCAATCCAGCCCTGGCCTCTCATCCAGGCTGCCATCCCAGTTCTCCTGAGTGCCAGGAAAAGTCCAGTGCCCTCCACTGGAACAGCAGGAGCTGCCAAGCTGTCTGGGAGTGACAGCATCCCTCCCCAACCTAAGTCTTGCAGTCTCTCAGGAGCCAACTGTTGGCAATAACAGCCCTATTTAAACAAACCAGAGACAGCCTGACTTTACATGGCCTCCCCCTGCCACGAATATTTGTGGAAAAGCCTCTCAAGGCAACGCCGACTCCTGCGCTTCCCACTGTACGTGCAGCTCAGCCACAGCAACGTGCCGGGGTTCACGTAGCTCCGAGTCCTGCTCCAGCTATTCCCACCCATTTTCTGTGCATCTCCTTGCAGGATTCACAGCCCAGCACCCAGGGGTGCTGCCCACCCCCAGGCACGTAGGGATGAGCATGGGATGAGCACCAAAATTGCAGCTGGAGAAGCTGGCAGTGGACGTGGAGCAGAGCCCCGTTCCCAGGCTGAGGACCAAGAACGCCTCTTTCCCATCCGAGCAGCCAAGGCTCCGAGCCCTGCCAAACCTCAGTGTTTGTTCCTGCCTTTGGCATGCAAGAGATGGCAACAAAAGCATGTGCAAGGCAGAAAGAGGAGTTCCAGTGAAGGAGGGAAGTGGGTTTCTCTTGGGTCTCTGTGACCTTTTCTGGTTTGGAAATAACAGAGATGTGCAGAGATGCTAAAAATGCACAATGAGGGTGTTTCAACTGCCCAAGCAGCAGAACAAACCCTGTGGCCTCCTTCAGGCAGAGGAAACTGGAGCCCAGAGCCACAGCCCAGCCTTTGGCTGCTGAGGTGGAACCGGTGGAAATCCAGCTCTGGGGAATCGGTGCCTTTCCCTGTTTGAGAGGAAAATTTATTTGCAGCTGTGGAACCTTCCCATGGGCACCTTGTCTTCCAGCCCCAGTTCTCTGGGACATGGGTCCTGCTGTGTGACAGGAACAGTTTTTCTTCTGCTGGCAATGGCTGAGCCAAGTTCTCCTGGAGCCCATGGATTTATCTCAGCAGTGCCCTTGACCATCAGAATCCCATTGATCCACCCTTAGAGCAGCAAGCACAGAGAAGGAGCTGTTGGGGCAGAGCCAAGAGAGGGGCTGAGACCAAAGAGAGTCAAACAGCTCCAGCAATTTCTCCCTGTGCTTCCAGCTCTTCTTGCTTAACCTCAGAGAGAAAAAGCGATGCTGGCAGGAAGAAAAGGAGCAAGGTTCCGCGCAGGAAAGTCAGGAATGCACCTAGATCTCCCCAGAGCTGAGAGTTAAGGCTGGGTTTATAACAAAGATAGAAATGCTGATTTGGCCGAAGGGATGATGTTTCTGTTGGGAACCAGAGACCTATTGATTACTCAAGTAACCTCAGCTATTAAACAAACAGCTACCTCAGCAGAAGGAAATTCCAGCCTGGCTTGAGACAGAGGACGGAGGGGACTCCAGGGTGGCCCAGGCAGGACTGGGAACAAACACACCAGCCTGCTCAGCTACTGCCCTGCCTGCATCTAGTGGTACCAGATAAGGGGTGAAAACAAACACAAGGTAGGCGCCTGTAAGCACCCCTGCCAAAGGAACTGGAAAACGTTCACCACAGTGGAGACACGGCCAAGATCAACTATGGAATAAGAAGCATTAAAATGTCCCACAGGACCTGGCTCAGCTGCCAGGGCCCTCCCTGGACACTGGGACAAGGGCGGCTCCTCCTGCCACCGCAGGGCTCTGCAGGGGCTCACGAGTCCACTGCTCTTTTGCCAGGAAAGTGTGTTACAAGCTTGGAACCAGCACCCAGCGGAGCACAAGGTCCCGTTCAGTGTATTCTGGGCAAAAGAAGTGCCACAAAGAGGTCTTGTATAGCTTATGGCAGCGAGCAAACACGCAGGTAATTCAGCGCGGCTGTGGAACAGGATCGTGTGAAGGGACTGGGAGCACGTCAGAGACTGAGCTGCCTCAGCTGATGTGCACATTCCAGGCTGTGTAATATTCACATGATCATCCCTTCTGCAGTGTAGGCAAGTATGGAGAGAACGGTGAGGAGAGCTGGCTGAGCAGTGGAGAAGGTCAAGGACTAGGAGGGCTGACATGGCCTTTTGCTTGTAGGAGGTCCTGGTGCCACTCCCCCCCCAAAATTTTGAATAACCTCGAAAAAAATCAACTTGAAACATGCCCAACTGCCCTGTGCAGCACCAAGAGCTGCTCGCAGGTCCTCTCCTCCCCTGCCTGCCCAGGTCAGAGGCACCAAGCGTGGCTGGTCACACAGCCACCCGGGTGGCACCGCCACAGCCTGCTCCTGAGAGCCTCGGAGCCGCCGCTCCCACAGACATGCCCCCCAGCAGCACAAGCTGGTGCTGTTTGCTAAGTTACCATCAAATAAACAGCAGTTTGGCCACCCCAGGCCACTCCCAAGTGTTCCCTATAGACCCAGCAGCTGTGCCTTCGTGGGGGAGGATTGTGCAATGGCCTTCCCTAATTAAAGCATATTTATGTTCCCTATTGCAATTCTGCTCTCTCATTCACCCAGACATTCCTGGTCACATTTCTCCGTCGCCCCTCTGCTGCCCCCAGCCCTTTAAATGACACGTGAAAGTTGTGAAATTATTTCAACAAAACGGTTGTGACAGGAGCATCGGCCTCTCCCTGTTCTTGGATTTCAAACAAGGTTTGAAATCAGCCCTGCTGAGTTTCTGCTTTGTGCTTCTTCCATCTCCAGCCCGGTGCTGGTTCCTGACACCGGCACAAGTTACCAGCAATGGGCTGCTGACCCCAGAGCTACTGCCCTCAGGCAGATACACAGTGAGAATCCTTACGGCAAAAGGTTAGCGCAGGCTGAGCGGGTGCTAATGAACTCACTTCGTAGTTTGCTAATGTACTGCAGGGCCCTGCTGCCCAGCCTGCGTGTAGGTGTAGAGTCCACACACCCCCCTGCCGTGGAACCGGAGCTGTAAACCCACCAGCTTGTTCAAGCGTTAAAAAATGAGCCCAGCTTTTGGATTAGGAAGAGAAGAAATTCAGCCCACGGCCGTGGGCCAGCACAGTGTGTAGGTAGTGCTGGGATGCCGCAGGGCACAGAGGTGACCGTCACCCCTTGTTCTCTCTCCGCTAGCGGATCGGATCCCGTTATGCAACCGTTCCGCTAAAAGGCAATACGACATCCAGAGCGATTTCAAGGACTTTGTTATTTTGCCTTCCAGGTCTGCAGGTCCCCAGGACCCACATCCAGAGAGCTCCCGGCTATAAGAGTGCACCTGGCTGCCTTCCCCACAGCTATTGCTTTCTGCGCGGGCAGGTAAGTGTTTGGGCTGCTGGAGATGTGCAGTTTAGGATTCTCACCCCAAATACACACTCCTGGGCTCAGTCCCAGTGCACCAGCCCAGCTTGCAGCCTCCTCTTAGCTCGCTGCAGCTCAGGGGGACCAAGTCTGCAAACTTCTGATTCATTTCATCAAGGATCTGTACTCTAATCTCAAAAGGGAACTCCGGTTCCTTTCTCCAGAGAGGGACCGGGGCTGCTCCCCAGTCCCTTTAGCCCATCCTGGAATTACAGGGACTCGTGGCTCTTCCCAGCACAGTGTGACACACACTGGTGTCCTGGCTGGACACATCTGCAGCTTCAGCACCAGCTGCCAGGCTCTGACCTGCTCTCCCTGTCCAAGAACCAAGCCCTGCTGTGCCAGGCTGTTAAATCATTGTATAACATCGCTGCTGCCCGAGCACCAGCCCACAGCAGCACGTCAGCCAGGCAGATGCTGAGGCAGATTCGGATCCCACAGCCGTTCACGGGTCCCACCCTGACACGCCACCCCCAGAGCATCTCTTACCTCTCCCTGGAGCCCACTCCCGCTGCAGCGCTTGTCCCTCCGCAGTCTCCTCGCTCTCCTTTCCCACTCCCCTTCCCTCTGCGCCACCTCCCCGGCGTGATGTCAGCGCAGCCCTGCCTCCGCATCACACCCTGCACACAAATCACACCCCACAGCTGCTTCCCTCCGACGGTTGCCACAGCGACAGGAGGGGGAATCCCATCCTCTGGTCCTCCTGGCTTGGTATCACCCACTGCAGCTCTTCCTAGAGCCTGGGGACCAGGGGAAGGGACAGGGTGACAATGGGGAACAGTGACAAGCAAAGGCCAGCGATACCAGTATGGCCTTGGGGGAAGTTGTGGCTCAACATACCTGGAAGGGAGGGGAGAGCAGAGGTAGCAGTGGGAAGCAGGCTCACACAAAACAGGCACTCACCTTCTCCGCAGTTGTCACCCATGTCCCCAGCCCTGTCCCCAAGCTCTTCCCACCCCTTCCCTTCATTGCTCTCAGTCAGTTCTTTGTTCCTCGGCCTCACACGTCCTTCTTCAGGGCTGTGCACACACACTGTGATTGTACAAACTCTACAGACAAGGGGTTTGTGCTCCTTGCCCACGGCACTCTGCAGTCACTTCTCACACTCAGCTCAAGGTCAGAGATCAGGTATCGATCAGAAACTTCAGACCAGCTCCAAGCCAGACATTCAGGAGTCAGCAGACTCATTATTACTAACCACAAATCCACAGTGAAAGGTTTTTCTGCAATCTCTCTTTCACAGATGGTTTCATCAGGAGGGAAAAGGGCAGATACTGTATTTTCAGGACTGCAGCACATTTTTAATGGAAAGAGATGGCCCAGGGCTTTTCAACGCTCCCCCATCCAAGATGCTGTTTCTTTTCAGCAGAAATATTGCTGCATTAGAGAACAGGTCACTTCCTCTATCAGTGAGAATTCAGTGTCCTATTTGATGCTGGTCCTTGTGCTATAAATAGGATTTTTCCCCTTTTATAGTTGCTGAATAATTGTGTGTATGAAATATGAACATGGTTTTCAAAAGAGTGCCTGATAAGCAGCTTGCTGGAGTGAAATCATTGAACAGAAGGAATTTATAGCACCTGCAGAGCATCGCATGCTGTGGAAAACATTCAAGGTCGGCGTGACGGAAGCAGGTCACAGAACAGATCCAACTACAGAGGACATCGGCTCGAGCCAAACAGCCTCCCCACAGCACCCCAAATTATTTCATGCTTCACACTTATGGAATGATCAAAGAAGAAACAGAAGCAGCCCAGCTCGGAGGAGCCAAGACATCTCCAGCCCATGTTCTAGAAAGCCAGGATGAGCAGGCAAAACAGGTTTTTAAACCAACAGCAGGCACAGTAGCAGACACAATCCTCAACAAGAAGGAAGAGCGTAGTTTAACATCGGTCATCAAAAGAATCAAGGGAAGGACACCACAAGCACCAGAGAGGCACAAGCTTGCCTTCAAAAGAGAGAGAAGGCTAACTGGAGGTACAGAGAGGTAATAATAACACCAGAGCACAGAGACTGAATGGCGGAGGAGCAAGAAAGCCCAATTATGCCAAAGAAACGAGTTTTTTCTGGAGGAAATGGGTAGACACAGCCTGACCCTTCCTGGTGCTGGTCTACAGTGGCCAAAGCGAAGCCCCAAACACACATGGGGCTGCAAGGGGGCACTGAACGACTGCCCTCCATCAGCATATCAAGAACAGCAGTTTTCCGGGATAGCTCAGAGAGCAGGAGGCAGAGGTAGGATAAAGGGAGGCCAAGAAATGCTCTCGTTCCCCACGTTAGAGCAGATTTTGCCCTGTGTATTTAGAGAGGCACCGGAGGAAGGGAAGGGAGGGATGCAACAAGGTGTGAAGGGCAGAAAGCAAATGAGCAGGAACGGAAGGCACAACACGTGGCTTCCAATTACTGTAGGAGGAGAGAAGGAAATAACATCGGCTCCTTCACAAACTCAGAAGGCAAAGGGAAGGGGAAAGGGCTTAAAAATACCTGAAAGCAGCTCTGAGCAGGCAGGGTCAGGATACAGAGGGGCTCAGCGCTTCCAGCATCACGCACAAAGAAACAGAGAAAAAACAGGAAAAGACATGATTGCTATGGTGATAGAAAGCATTGGAACGCAGCAAGGAAAAGAGATAAAAGGAATTACAAGCCACTTTTTCAACCGCACAGAACACCCTTGAGATAGGATCAGGCGCGAGGATCCACCCAGCTGGATTGTTAGTGGGCTGTGCTGTCATCCGCCTCCTCTTCCACGCTGTCCGCAGGCCAGAGAGGACACAGCAACAGATACAAAATGCAAAGGGGTTATTTTATTCTTGATTCAGAGGTTAGACAAGGCACCATTTGATTTTAAAAGAAATGCTAAAAAAGAAACCCAATTAAGTGTTATTTTTGCAGTCAATTAAGTCTCTTTTGCATTTCTCCAGAATTGCGTGAATTCCAGCTTGGTGAGGATCACAGAAAAGCCACCGCATTGCCAAGTAAGGCAGGTTTGCACTAGAGCCGCAGCCCCTCTGGTCAGCAGCAGAGAAACCTCGAGAAGTCTCCATGCCGGGCTTTAGGAACGCAGCAGAACGAGAAAAACAAAAACTTCCAGGAAAAAAAGAAACAAACCAAACCACACCACACCATGGCATCTTTTTTTCCATTCCATTTCAGAAATGATGAGTCATTTGTTCGTTTTGGTCCTCGCTGACAGGAAGCAAGTTCAGAAAGATCACAGCAAACCTTGCAGTGGTCTCCAAGTACCAAAATTCCACGAGATAAACCCTGAAAATCCCGGAGCAGCCTGGAACAGCGTTTAGCCCGACCCTCCTAACAGGCTGAGGACCCGCAGCTAATCCCTGGCAGAAATTGTTCACTCTACAATTGTTTTGCCTCCCCAAACAGTGATTTCTAAGGAGAAAGCCATCTCCTCTTCACAGTGATTCTGCTGAATAAGAAATCCAAACTAAAACCAGCCAAATCAGCCCCCCCAGCCCCTTATCTACCACCTCCTTACCCCCCTCCCCTCAAGCGTAACCCCCTCCCCAGCCGCCCTCCCTGCACCCGTGGCTGATGTAGCAGAGCGTGCAGCGTTTGGTGGTCTCTCATCTTGTTCACGGGGTCACTCAGCTGCAATAAACGGGAAGAAAAAAATAGATTTAGGAAGGAAAAAAAAAAAAAACTAAATTGTGGTTTATGGCAGAAAAAGGCTGGCGAGCTGGATGCAAAGTGAGCACAGAGGGGAAAAGGAAGAACACCTTGTTCTTGCTGTGGAATGGCTTGAGATGCCAAGATAAAAACTGCTCCCACTTAGAATTTCTTTAAAACCGCTGAGATACGGGGCAGCTTGAACACACACTTTCCACTACCCAGAGCAGTTCTGTGCTAAACGCTACCCCGAGCTCCCAGCACGGCGACGCCACACGCCGGGGCTGCCCTTTTGCAGGAAATCAGAGATGATGAATGAGGCACCGGCCATCTGGGCACTCTCAGGGGACCACGGGCTGCTGACGAAACCAGCACCGTTTCCTTCAAACCCTCTCTCCCTGCAGTCACGTGCTTGCAAGAGCAACAAGTCAACTGCTTTCAGTTCCTGGCGTTATTTCCAGTTTGCTGGAAGGGAAGAAGTTGTTTCTCTGGAAAGGATGTACGAGGATAGAGAGCAATTTTCAGACAAAAAGAAAAGTTATCAAGGAAAAGAGTAAGAGATTCCTGAGGATCAGACATCTGCTCTGGCCATGCAGCCCGCAGCAGGGAGACAAGCGCCCTCCTCCGAAGAGGAGGGTACTCGGGAACACAGATCAGTAAACACACACGGAAGGCCAAAGGACAGAGTTTCGTGGGGCCAAACTGCATTTACAGCAGGGTCCTGTAGGAAGGGCTGGGACCCTGCATGGACAAAGGTCAGCACAGCCTCGCAGAGTCACCTTACAGCAGCGGAACGGCCCCGGGACACCAACCACACCGCACACGGTGTCCTCAGACGGACAGCCTGACGGAGCCGTTCGATTTGCTCAAGGAACAAGTACATTTCCATGAGCTCATAGCGAAGGTCGTTGGCTCAAGGGCACATGAAGCCGGTGGTTAATTATGCTGTTTCTCAGCCCTTGAAAAAAAAATCATTTGCTTTGCAATAAGGTTTTATTTAGACTTTGGGATCAGAAGCTCGACACGTCTTCATCTCCTTGGCCAAAGCTCAGGCAAGAGTGAAGAGAGAAAACCCAAGTCCTTTTCTTGCCCTCAGGAGATCCCAACTTGCCACACACAGTGACTGCCAGGCTCTGACCAGAGGCTCCATGGTAAAAACAAGCAAAAAGCACCTCACTAATTTTTGCTACATTTGGGCCCCAAAATGAGGAGAAGCTGAAAACGCTGATCTCTCACCCACCCTCTTTCTGCCCCACAAGCCCCATCAGAATGTGAGGAATACAGGCTGTGCTCTCAGGTAACCTGCCATCCCACAGAAAATAAAACCCACAGAACGAGAAGAAGTTCCCGGCCAGCGCTGAGAGCAGCCGGCTGTGCTCCCACACACAGCCACGCTGGCCCTCCCGCCACTGACACGCACACAGCCTTCACATCCTTCCCACAAGCGACCCCGTGTTTCATTTCCCACATCACCCATCCCGCACCCTGCAAAGGTCCTTCCACTGACTCTCCAACCTTTCAGTCCCTGAGGAGCAGCCGGGAGGAGCTCAAAATGCAGCTCCTTCCAGGGAGCTACAGCTCTGCAGTGAAACAAAAGCCTTTTGACCCAAAGGGGTGCAAACCCCATTTTGGCAGCTGGTGCTCGGGCTCGCTGCGACCTCTAGAGGCCACATCTCCAGCACCCACGGACTGACATTCACATATAGCGAGATAGAGACCGTTAACAGCTTGTTTAATTGAGAATGAGCACAGCCCTGCCTTGGGCTGCATCGTTTTGTCCCCTCCTCTTCTACTCTGCTCAGCTCTTCACCCTCCCCAGCCCCAGAGAGACAGAGATGGAGAGACAGAGAGAGAGAGAAAAGGAAGAACTCTGTTCTGGGACAGAGCCCTAAATGAACATAACCAGGTCTTTACATGTTGCTCTCGAGAAGGCTGCCAGGATGCTGGCAAACACCACATCGGGAGACTGGGAGGCATCCACCGCCGTATGGATCCCTCGCTTGCTGTAGTAGGAGACCAGGGGAGAGGTCTGCGTGTGATAGGCCTTCAGGCGGGTTTTCAAGGCTGTTTCGTTATCGTCCGAACGGCGGATCAAGGGCTCTCCAGTGACCTGGGAGAAGCAAGGGGACAGTCTCCAGCTCTAGCCGCAGCCCGGCACGCTCCCCCCTTCTCTCCACAGCTACGACAACCCCTGCTCCCGAGCCCCAGGTCTGCAGGGGACAGCGGGGCGAACCCAGGGCAGCCAAAACGAGTCCCAGAAAGTCACTGAAGAGAGAAGGATTCAGCATCGTGGTCTTTCCCCCACACACCACTCCGCTTGCTAAAAGGAGCCCAGGGATCCTCCAGAGCAGACACCAGCTACAGTTGCTCCCCAGGAGGGAAATCGGCCACAACCCACCGCAACTTCAGCTATGGACAGAGTCCAACAAGTTCTGAGATCAGCAGGGCCCGGGCCGGCTCTGCAGAACGGCCGTGCCCTTCGCTCATCCCTCCAGGCCTTGCTCCCCACAGTGCTGTCGGCTCAGGCAGTTCCCCACGCTCCCCAAAAAGCCGGGACAGAAGGTGTGAGAGAAGGAAAGAAAGGAGTTTTTTCCAGGGATGCAGCAAAGCATCAGCTAAACCCAAAGCAGCGCAAGCTGTGGCCTCAGGAGCTCACATACATCGTCCTTCATGTGCTCTTTCGGGGGTCTGAACTCCTCGTGATAAGAGCGGCCACTCGCTGGGTGAATCAGCCTAAGACAGGAAGCAAGTGTCAGCAAAGTAGCCCGGTGTCAGGACAAGGTCTCCTGAACCTGCCACCCATCAGCACAGAAACATCCGCAATAGCAACCCCATTAGCCTTTCTCTATTAAAAAAAAAATAAAAATTATCTTCCAGCTATTTCTGTACCAAGGGCCTCTTTAGGCACTTGAAAAAAAAACAGCTGCGCTAGGAGATGGAGAAGGGATTTTTACTTTCTGCTTTACTGGGGAAGGGAACCAGCTCCCAGAGGTGTGAAGGTGACACAGGGCAACAGCAAACAGCGGGAGACGTGTGTGTGACCGTACGGCCACAAGTGAACCTGGGGAGGACATCCAGCAGTGCCCGAACACGTGTGCCACGTCCTGAGGGAGCAGGAGAAGCTCCAGAGAAGGAAGACCACAAAGACATCGGGCTTAAAGGCTGAGCTGGGTCACTGAGGACAATGATTGATATCAGCAATTTATGTTCAGCTCTATTTATGGGGCAAGGAAGGGGCTCTGTTCGAGACTGGCCCAGACGTGGGAGAGCAGGCAGGAAGGCTCAAACAGAGCAGAAATCTAATATACACCAGCACCACAGCTAGAGCTAAACACTGCCAGAGTAACAAGGATCCAAAGTTAGGATGCTGTCCCATAAACTAGGAACCCTCACCCCATGCACTGAGCGTTTGGGAGAGAAGAATTACCGTCCAGTGATCCTGCGGATGAGCAGGGAGTCGGGGATGCTGAACTCGACGACGGAGTCCAGCTTCTCCCTCCTCTTCTCCAGGAGCTCGTCCAGCTGCAACAGAACACACCCGGCTCAGCGGGACAGAGCCCTGGGACCCCTGTCCCCAAACAGCAGCTCCCGTACCATCTCAGCCTGCTTCACCGTGCGCGGGAAGCCGTCCAGGAGGAACCCGTTCTTGCAGGGAGGGGAGTCGAGGTTGTTCTCGATCAGCTCCACCACCATCTCATCGCTCACCTGCGGAGAAACAGGTGCACGGTTTTACACCCCGGTTTTACACACAGCTGCCGGGCTGCACCAGGCCTGTTTTCCAGCTGCTCCTGGTCCCAGAGGCAGCAGCCACAGCGCAGGATGGTGCTGCGAACAGGGTGAACGCTGCGTGCTCAGACCTGCCTGTGCCGGGGAAGCAATCCCTGCCACACCAGGGACACTCCAGCCTATGCAGAGACTTGGACCAGCGCTGCCTCCTCTCTGTTACAAAGGTTGCTGTATTTCAAGAGAGATTGTAAGCTTGTAGACACACTCCCTAGGTTATTTTCTTTTAACTAATTCATGATACAAAATATCGACATAACCTTTATTTCCTGTTACTTTGTACTTTCACCCACACTTCCCCCTCAGAAGGCAGGTCTGGCCAGGAAGGGCAAAGCAGGCAAGTTGCTCATTGACTCCTGTAACCCTTGTGTAAAAGTTTGCAAGGTGTGTAAATGCCCAGCAGTTGCTGACAAACTCAGGCCTCCCTGGATAGTTTTTCCCATATCACGATCTCAGCGTACCGCTGGGATTAGTGCTTTTTCCACACTGCAGCACGTGGAAAGTGCCAACAGATGCTGCAGCCCCAACAATAGCTGTTTATTGGAGAGCAGCTCTCCTCAGCAGTGCTGCTTTCTGCGGCACACACGGCTGGGACCCAGCAGGATTGGGGACTGGGGTGTCACAGCACATGTAAACAAGAGCCCTGCAGCGGGGAGCGTACGGGCGGGAGGCGGTTTGGGTGAAACAAGTCACTTCTGTGCTTTCCCGATTACCACTTTCAAAGGGTCCTGCTTCATAATCGAGCATAAAACCCATCCCAAACCCTGCTGCGCTCCCAGCTGAGTTATCTCAGAGCTGAGGACACTGCTGGGACGTACCTGCTGAGCAGCCTGGTGCCACTGCCACACACACACGTGGCAGATATGACCAGCCTCGCCAGATAACGTCCCTATCTTTCACAACCAGCTGGGATATTGCGGGCTCGGTGTTGCAATGTAGGCTTGGAGAGAAAGCTGGAGATAAGCCATGTTACTTTTCCCTCCTGGGCTTGCAGATTCTCTGTGGGGTGTTAAGAGCCTGTGACAGCGATGCCCAAGATCTGCCCAACACCGCTTAGCTTTGGGGCAAGTCAGTGCAATTTGGTGTCCTTCAAGTTTCCCCAAGGTATCTCAGTCGTTTTGGCAGAAAATGAATGGCAGAGATTCTAACTCTTGTTCCTTTGGGGATCCAAAGTGTCTTTCTCACACAGCACCCACCATAACCACCACAGCAACACCCCTAAATCTGTTTTCACTTACAGGCCAGCAGCATTTATGCAAGAGCTGGGACACAGATGGACCCTCTGAACAGTTTTCTACCTCACAGGGGTCCTGGCATCACATGAAGAGACACAGAAGCTGCAAAGCGTGGCTGTATCATCCTGCAGCTCGGAGGATAAACCTTCACCCCAGGAACATAAAAGTATCAAGGTGGAAAGAACCGACCCAGGGAGACTGAGGCTGCTGGTAAGTAAGGAGCAGTTCTGATGAGCAACAATGTTTCTATAGGATGTTTCTCCTGCAGGATAATGAGCAAGAGAACTTCCATCTTCACCCTGCAATCTGCCTTCTTCCACTAGTTGTTTTTTGTCCCTGAGGCTCCTAATTAAGAGGTGGATTTTGATTGCTCTCTCTCCAGGTGCTGCCAGACCATCTCCCCACACTACCCACCAGCTTTCCCGCGTCCATCGTCTCTTTGAGCCGCTTGCCCAGCTCGGACCCCGAGGCCACCATGGCCCGCAGCATGTCCCCGGTTGCCAGGTGGCAGACACAGTAGGTCTCGGCCAGCTTGGGAGCCTGCGGGAGAGGACAGACGGGACATGAGTTCACCGGGAGGGGTCCGGGACAGGACCCGGGGGGCTGGGGTGCACACCCGGGGTTTGGTCCCCCCATGCCGGTGCGGCCTTGCCTCCACATCGGGACGGTCTGTGACCCGCCAGCACGTGGCAGGGCCCGTACAGAGCCCTGAGGGCCGGGTGCTCCGGGAGCGGGACCGGCCACCGGAGCCCCGTGGCCGGCCCTAGGGAAGGGGGGTCCGGGACAAAGCGCCCCGGCGCCCGGGGGCAGCGCGTTCTTATGCTGAGCCCCCGGGGGAGGCAGGCCCGGGGCCCTCCAGAGCGGGACAGACCGCACGCTCCAGTCCCTCGGCGGGGGAAGTGGGGACCGAACACCCGCGTCCTTCTCAGCGGGAGCTCAGACGCTGGGCCCGGCGGCGGGCAATACCGGGCGGCCCGGTCCTGCCAGCCGCTCACCGCGACCCCCGCACCTCTCACCCCGGTGCCCCCTCACCTGCGTGCCCTTGCCGGCGCCGGGCGGCCCCAGCAGGACAGCGCGAATGCCCTGGCGGAGCCCNCGCCGGGACGCGCGCATCGTGGGCGGGGCTGCGCGCGTCGTGGGCGGGGCTGCGCGCATCGTGGGCGGGGCCCCGCTCATCGTGGGCGGGGTTTCGCAGTTAGTGGGCGGGGTTCCGCAAGAAGTGGGCGGGGTTCACGACGAATGGGCGTGGTTTCGCGGGGAGTGGGCGGGGTTCGTGAAGTGGGCGTGGACTCACATAGAATGGGCGGGGCTTCACATTGAACGAGTAGTTTTGCAGGGAGTAGGCGGGGTTACGCCTGGAGTGGGCGGGGTTATTCCGGTAGTGGGCGGGGTTACTCAGGACGTGGGCGGGGTTACTCGGCAATGGGCGGGGTTTGCAGCGCTGCGTGGGCTGCACTGCCCTGCGCGGTGCTTGTCCTGCGCTGTCTGGGCCGCCGGGCTCTGTGTGGAACGGGTTCACCACGCTGCTGTGCTGCGTGGGCTGTGAAGCAATTAGGCGCTGCGGTGCTCTGCACCAAGCTGCTGAAAGCCGGTACCTCTCTGCGCTCCTCCCAGTGTGGGGCTGTCTGCATGGCTCCCCCATCCTGCACAGCACAGAGCACTAGGAAAACAGGGCAGTATCTCAGAGGAGGCAAAGCTTCCTTGGCCCTGGTTGCCAGGAGAGTCCATGGCAAAGCCAAGACCACAGTGTTAAATACAGGAACTCAGGATAAGTTGGTCCCTCTCACCTCCTTTATGGAGGCAGCTACCCCTGCGCGCACAGAACGTTGCCTCCTCAGAGAGGAGGGAATTGCAAATGAACAAAAAGAAGAAAAAATCCCTTGCTCAGCCTGTGGTGTTTGTGAGGTAGGGCAGTGGGGCCATTTCCAAGTGCACAAATTCAGACAATGCACAAATGCAGGCAAAGCCATGGCTGATTGACCAGACAGGGCATCTGCACGTATGGCAGAGCTGGATCTGCTGTCAGGGACCCACTGAAGCTGGCAGCAGCACAACACGGGCAGCGTCAGTCCCTGACGTCTTCCTTACTCCTTCCCCAGCCAAACAGGCGCTGCTCAGCCGTTAGTCTGCAGGAAGCCTCATTTCCCTGGCAGCAGTATTTTGGAGGTATTTTTGGCACTTTTCCCCCCAAGGGTCCCTATGCACATGGTGCACGTGCAGCCACGAACACCGCTGCAGTGGGGCTGGGCTGCGGGCAGGCTCACAGCTCCACCCCGCAGGCTGGGGATGAGCTGCTGCTGTGATGGGGGCTCTGTGAGAACCTGGGGTGTCTGCTGGGGGCGGCCCCAGGCCAGAGAGGGGGTGAGTGAGGCGGGGAGCTTTCTCTGAAAGGGATGAAGGATGCTCAGAGGCAGCTCAGCCAATGGGGTGGCTGGGTTTGGTTGCCATGGCCACGGTTGGGAGGGAGAGCGAGAAGGGGGGTGCTGGGATACAAGGGGTGCAGAGCTCCCCCCACCCTCTGCAGGGGTGGCTGGCCCAGGAGCAGGGGCAGACAGGGAATGGGGGCAGGACAAACAGCCGCTGCCGGGGCCAGTTCATTTTCTTGCGACACCCATGGGCATAATCCGTTTAAATGATTTTTAAGGTAACGGAATGGGGGGGGACTGTGCGGGGCTGCTGGGGAAGCTGGCTTGCATGGCAGAGGGAGGAGGGGACTGGTGAGGGATGCCTGTGGGTGCTGAATTTTGGGAATGGTGGGTGGAGGGCACCCTGCCGTCAGTGTCCCTGTCCCTTGCTAACCCCTTGCACTGCCTCTCCCCAGAGACCTTGGCCCCCCAGCGACAGCTACACCTCGGGGTGCTGCGGGAGCTCGGCGTTCCTCGGGGGGCCCCCCAGCAGCACATCTAGTCACCCCCCGGGAGGTCGGCGTTGGGCCGTGGTAAGGAGGAGTTGGGTGTCCGAGGCTGGGGCGCATTTCCCCAGGGCTGGCAGGAATGACCCACTTAATTGCTCATCCTTTCTGTGCCCAGCCAGGGGGGGCTCGGTGCTGGTTAGTGATGTTTTTGGGGAAGGAACGGTAAGGCTGGCAGAGTCGATCTCTTTTTTTGAGCATGAAGCTTTAAGAGCTTCAAAACCCAGTTTTTCTCCCCAGTCCCTATCTCTGGAGCTTGCTGGTGGTGCTTGCTCAATGCATTACGACACTGTGCTGCTCTGGGGTCAGCGTGGTCTTTCTCCTAGTGCCCATCTGAAATGTGCGTCTCTGCAGAGGAGGAGTCGTGTACGGCTCTGAGAAATGAAACCTCTGTTGCCTGCTTGCTTCAGATCAGAGGGAGCGTGTTCTCCCAAGAGCCCGGGAGCTAGACCTGGATTATTGGAGTGGGAATGTTTCCTGCAAGCTCATGCTAGGTCTGCAGCTCGCTGGGTTGTGGGATGGGCTGGAGCCAGGCGAGGAGATTGTTCAATCTAAGCCTGCAACCTTAAAGCTAAAACTCCGTTAAGTGTCAGCAAGTAGCCCATGCTGCACTCTTTAAAGGCACTTTCCTTTTCCTGGGGCTCGTGTGCCTGGGCAGGTGTGTCTGTGGGATTTCAACTGTTTGAAAAGCATAAGGGAACTTCACCCCATGCAGTGTCCAGCAGCTCTCGCTACACACCAGAGCATGAATGGACACGTTCTGGCGTATATAGGCCATCGCTTTGCAGGGAAGTTGGCTTCATTGTTAACCGTGTTGGTGCCTGCACTGCTCCTGAGGAAGACGGGGCTGCTGGGTGCCAAAACACAGCTCTGAGCTGCAGAGAAATGGGTCTCCTCCCCCTGGAGAAGATGCTTTCACCCCCAGTGGGGCTCTCAGCTGGCGCTGGTTCGAAGGAGAGCAGCGGAGAGCTCTGCCCAGGGCTGGGGAGCACCTTGGGGAGCAGGCTGGGTGCTGTAGGCTGGTGGAGCTTCTGAAGCCTGGCCTCTAATATTATTTCCTTTCTTTTTCCAGTGTATTACATATTTAGAAGCTACACCCTACCAGAGGAGGCTTTCAACCAGCATTATCGCACCTTGACCATGAATGGGTACTTGAAAGAGTCCAATTTCATGATGGTGGAGGAGGGTTTCAGCACCAGAGACCTCCTGGAGAACATCCTGGTGGAGCAGTGCCAGGCGGTGAGGGCTGGCGGCTCCCGGTACCCTCGGGACAGAGGTGGCCGTGGGGAGGCGACCGCTGCTCACTCTGGCTTTCTCCTAGAGCGACCAGCAAGCCTTCTTCGTGGCAGACCTTGGGGACATCGTCAAGAAACACCTGTGCTTCCTGAAGGCCTTGCCGCGGGTGAAGCCCTACTTCCCAGTGAAGTGCAATGGCAGCGAGGGAGTGATTCGGCTGCTGGCAGAGCTAGGGGCAGGATTTGCCTGTACCAACAAGGTAGGGGGATGAGGTGGGACAGCTCGGGATGAGCATTTGTGGGGCAGTGGCAAAACTCGTCCACCTTTCCTAAATGTCCACTCGCTAGACAGCATTTACAGGGGCCGGAGTCTCCCTCTGCTGTCAAAACCCTCCCAACACAGCCCAGAAATCCCCGTCCTCTCTGTCTGGTGACTCAGGCTTATTACCCCTGACCAGCATTCCTGTCTCTGGAACTGGTGGCACAGCACATCCCTGGGGTGCTGCTGCCGCAACCATCCAGCTTAGTGGCTTTAAGGCTGAGCCTAAAGCTCCCTGCTCTCTCCTGCTTGTCCTTTGCAATAGCCAGATTTCTAGGGAGGAATCCAAAGTTAAGCCGCCTACTTGGATGTAATTAACTAAAACGTGTTATGAGGAGGAGAAAGTGCAAAGAGTTGTTACAGCTCAGACCAGCACTGCAGCCATCACCCTCACTGGGGGCACGTGCACCACTCCTGCTAAACCCACTTGTTTTCTCTCCTCCTGGTCTCAGGCTGCTTTTAAATGTCTTGCCGCAAGCTGCCCTACCAGGACAAGTCCACTGTGATCCCCTTGAGCTCTTGGGAGTTTTCCCTGGAGAAGTCCAGGCTGCGGTGCTGGCGGTTTGCCCTTCGCCATGCCGCAAGCTGGCCAAAGCCCAGGGCTAATCGTGGCCAGGGCTGGGCAGTGCCGGTCCTGGGGCCCTGCCTACACGTGTGCCGTTTTCCCGCAGGCAGAGATTTCACGGGTTCAAAACATCGGAGTCCCGGCCGACAAGATCTTTTACAGCAGCCCCTGCAAGCAGGTTGCCCACATCAAATACGCGGCCAGCCGTGGCGTGCGGCTGATGGCCTTCGACAATGAGGTGGAACTGAGCAAGGTGGCCAGGAGCCACCCGCACGCCAGGTGGGTGTCTGGCAGCGAGGGGCTGCAGGAGGAGCTGGGGAAGTGGCCGTGGGGTGACAGAGGGCCCCAAGACACCTCAACACCATGTGGAATTGCTCTGCAGGATGCTGTTGGGCATTGCCACTGATTCCAGCCCTTCTGCCCATCCGAGCATGATGTTTGGGACCACGCTGGAGTCCTGCCGGCACCTGCTGGAGGCAGCGAAGGAGCAGGCTGTGGAGGTCGTTGGTGTCAGGTACGGCACGTGGTCCTTTTTTCCATAGGGGGAAGTGACTGTGGGGACTCCACCTTTCCAGAGCAACACAGGGGTCCATGGAGCCACTAGAGTGAGGTGGAGGCTGAGTCTGGGGGCACTGACCCCTGTTGGGATCAATTTGGGGCAGGTTTGGCCCTTGGGGAGGGTTTGGGGGACTCTGCAGGCTCAGGATGGTGAGTGGGAAGCTCAGAGTTGCCCAGTTGCCCCCAGTAAGTGATGATCCCTGTGCCGTGTCCCCTCTCTGCTCTCTGGGGACGGGTGATCCCTGCTGAAACAGGGACTGTCCCCTCAGCTTTCACCTGGGAAGCGGCGGTCTGGAGCCACAGGCTTTCGCGCAGTCCCTGGCCACAGCACAGCTGGCCTTCGAGATGGGCACAGAGCTGGGCTACCAAATGCACCTCCTGGACATCGGAGGGGGGTTCCCCGGCACCGAGGACACCCGAGCTCAGTTTGAGGAGGTATGTGGCTCCCTGGAGGGTCTCCCCTGGGTCTGGCTCCCTGCAGGGCGGCCGAGCTGACAGAGAGGGGACATCTTCCCATCCAGATTGCTGCCGGGATCAACGCTGCCTTGGACTTGTATTTCCCAGATGGCTGCGGGGTGGAAATTGTCGCCAGACCCGGGCGATACTATGTCACCTCTGCCTTCACCTTCGCTGCCAGCGTCACGGCCATGGCGGAGGCTCCTGTGGATCAGCCCGGCCCCGGCAGTGTGTGGGATGGTGGGACGGGCTCGTGTCTGAGCCCCCCTGAGCCCTCTCCCTGCTCCCCCACAGAGGAAGACTCTGGCAACAAGAAGAACCTCGTGTATCACCTCAGCGATGGCATCTATGGCGCTTTCAGCTGCCTCCTGTTCGACAGCCCCTGCCCCAGGCCGCAGCTGCACAAGGTGAGGGTCTGGCCTGGTTTCACAGAATCATAGAATGGTTTGGGTTGAAGGGACCTTCCCAGCTCCCCCAGTGCCCCCCCTGCCATGACAGGGACATCTTCACCAGCTCAGGTTGCTCAGAGCCCCATCCAGCCTGGCCTGGGATGTCTCCAGGGATGGTTCATCCACCACCTCTCTGCCCAACCTGGGCCAGGCTCTCACCACCCTCAGGGCCAACAATTTAATCCTCGCGTCCAGCCTGAATCTCCCTCCTTTAGTTTAAAACCATCACCCCTTGTCCTATCGCAACAGGACCTGTCTGTCCCCATCTTTCTTATCGGCCCCTTTTAAGCACTGAAAGGCCACGTTCCTCATCCCCTGTGGCGATTCCATCTGTCCCCTGCAGAGACCCTCCCCGGGCCACCCCTGGCACAGCAGCAGCCTGCAGGGACCCCTGGGACACGCCGAGGACGGCATCGCCGAAGGCCTGGAGCTGCCCGAGCTGCAGGTCGGGGACTGGCTGATATTCAAGGACATGGGTGCCTACAGCATCGCCACCTCATCCCCGCTCGGGCAGCGTCCCCAGCCGCAGATCACCTACGCCATGTCCCGCCTGGCCTGGTAAGGGATGGTTCAGGTGAGGGGATGGGGCTCAAA
The DNA here is from genome assembly GCA_013399365.1 of Pampusana beccarii. Taxonomy (NCBI): domain Eukaryota; kingdom Metazoa; phylum Chordata; class Aves; order Columbiformes; family Columbidae; genus Pampusana; species Pampusana beccarii. The sequence continues at coordinate 2,864,022 of VWYH01007286.1, forward strand.
CCTTGGGATGATGCTGGCTTGTCCTCCAGCTGGGCTCTTTGCCCAAGCGGAGCATCAAATCTGAGTCCCAGAACCTGGAGATTCAGGGTAAAAACCTGCCCTCAGATGCAAAACTTGCCTTTTCTAAGACATTGAGGCAATTTTTCACAGGAGGCTGTTGCTCTGGGGGGGATGAGAGCCCCTGAGCTCCCCCTTCCCCAGGCCCATCCTGCAGTATTTCACAAGTGTCTGCTCCCCCTGTGTCTCCCCCTTTGCAGGAAAACCATCCAGCTCTTGCAGGGTAAACGCCCGCAGAGCGAAGACGATCGCGAGAGCGTCTGCGCGCCGCTGTCCTGCGGCTGGGAGATGGCCGAGTCGCTCTGCGTCACCCCCGTCTTCGCTCCCACCGGCATCATCTGAGCAGCAGTGGCACCGGGGGCAGGTCCCGCGGCATCGCCCCGCTCCGCGCTCGGGGTGCCCGTGGGTGAGGACTTTGAAGCGTCACCGTAAATCCCGTTCGTCCCGCTCGGGCGGTGGGGTGTGCCAGTGAAAGGGGTTTGGCGGGTGGCGCCAAGCAGGTTTGGGTTGGTTTTTTTTTAAATTATGATAATAAACGGTTGTCCAGCGCGGCTCGGGGTCTCGTGTGATGAAGCTGCCAGCTCTTCCTACCCACCCTGTGCTGGCGGTGGTGGAGAATCCATCTGCAATTAGCAGTTAGCTACCTAATGAGGCTTTGCTCATTAGGGAAGGTGGGGCTGTTCACTTGAACCTTGGGCGCTGTTCTGGCACCCGCAGGGACCCCTGAGGTTTAGGGGGGTGTGGAAATGGGGGGGTGGTGACCCAGGACTGGTGGCATCTCCCCGATCCATGAGCTCTCATTAGTCCTAACGAAGCCCATTGCCCCTGGGCTGTGGGTGGGGGTCCCGCACAGGTACAGGGGGGAAATGGGGACTGGGAGGCCCTAAATCCGAAGAATGGGGACAGTGTGAGACCCTGAAAGCAAGAGACTGGGAAACTGGGGGGCACTGGGAGGACCTTCAAGCATTGAGGTGCGGTGTGCTGTGTGCAATGGGGCATCGGAGGATACTGGGGGACACTGGAGCACTGGGGTGGTGGCGCTGGGAGGGCACTGGGAGCATTGGGCGAGCCCCGGAGGCTGCTGCAGCGGCCGGCAGGGGGCGCTGGGGCGCGGCGGGCGGCGTCTCCTCCACCCCACCAGGGCGCGCTGCAGCGCGGAGCGCTTCTCGTGCCGCTCGTGCCGCTCGTCTCGCTGGCTCGTCCGTAAAGCGCGACGCGAGTGTCGCACCTAAGGTTGCGCTTGACGGCAGCCGGCGTCGCGCAAGACCCGTGAAGGACGGCGGTGGCGGGGGGGCCGGTCCCGGGGCTGTCGGTGTCGCGACATATCGCGCAGCCATGCCGTTCTTGGACCTGCAGCGCCAGCTGGGCATCGACATGGACCGCTGGCTGCTGCGGCAGAGCATGGCGCAGCCGTACCGCAAGGCCGCGGCCTGTCACGCCTTCGAGCGGGAGTGGGTGGAGTGCGGGCACGGGCTGGGCCAGACCCGCGCCCGCCGTGAGTGCCAGCCCGAGTACGAGGATTTCCTGGAGTGTATGCACCGCACCAAGCTGGTGAGAGGCTGGGGGGACACGGGGCCGGGTGGGGAGGGGGCTCTTGAGGGGGTTGGGGACACAGGCTGGGGAGGGGGCAGCGCTGCTGGGGGAGTCCGGCTCATTGGGGACCCCAGGCGGGTTCCGTGTCCCGTCCCCAGGGCAGGGGGCCCTGCAGCCCCTTCCCCGAGCGCTGTGCTCACGCAGCCCTGCCCTCTGCACCCCCTTCTGTAGGAAACAACCACCTTGCCAATATAACGGACCCAGGCAGGATCTCTCAGCAATGTGTATTTTAATAACGATTTTGCAAGACTGGGTGTTCTACCTAATGGTAGGCACACAGAACAGGGCAAAAAGCCCCTGCTTATATCTCCCCTAATCCTGGCCACGATTTCCCTCCTCTGTTCCCCACTGGTTGGTCCTGCAGGGTTTACAGTTTACAGACTGTAAAACAGCCTCAGTTTACCCATCTCATTCATCTAATCCTAACAACCCCCTTCCCCTTATCGTTCTATTTAAAATATGCGTTCCTGGCTCTTTGGCTGCCCTTCCCTCTAGATTAACTTGTAAATGCAGTAATCAGTTTGCATTCCGGGAGTAGCTCGAAGAGACTTTGTTTTACATTAAGGATTTGTATTCTGATGTCTCTTGGTCCTTCCCCTCACTGGGGTCAGGCACCAGCTCCTCAGTTTGTAAAAACAACGTTCCTTCGTTAAGTTCCTTACACTTGCTCCTGCCTGCCCACCCTCCTCCTCCTCCCCAGCAGCTCCGCTCAGCCCTCAGCTGCAGCAGCCTGGGCAGAAAATGCTGCCTGGGCTGCAAACTCAATTATCACTCATTATAAAATGTGCTGTAACAGCCTGAAAGCCCAAAAGTCCTTAGCAGGAAGCTCAAACCCGCATGAGGAACAGGGTCAGGCTTCACTGGGTGCCAGGACCTGCGCCGGGGTCACCCAAGTGTTTCCCTGCCCTGTCGTGTGCGTTTTGCCAGGCTGCGCGGCTGAAAACCATCCTGGAGCAGCGGGACAAGATGATCAAGGAAGGAAAGTACACACCACCCGAGCACCACCAGGGCAAAGAGGAGCCGCGGCCGTGACCGTGGGGACCGGGACCCTCCGTCACCCGTGGAGTCCGCGACGTGGAGAAATCCGCCACGAAAACCCGCAACACGAGCGGGTTACGCTGGAGTGGTGGGGTGGGGGGAGACACCGCGTCGGGCATCACGTGGGTTAGTAAACATCTCCTTCGGAACAGCGTTTGGCTCTTGGTTTCTCTTTTTTTTCTGAGTAAAGAGCTGTCTAAGGGTTGTTTTTATACTGTGTTTTTGTACCGCTTTTGGAGAAATATTGGTAAAGAGTTTGCTTTTTGTATATATATGTATATACATATATAAACTGCTGCCGGGGAGCTTTTGACACACCCTGAAATGTCTCAGCGGTGCCAGGGACGTATCCTTGAGGTCAAATGCTCCCAGAGCTGGTGCCCCGGGCTGTCCTGGGTTCTCCCTTTGTGTTTGCAGCCATCCTACCAGGTGGCATTCACTGCTGGAAAGCAGAGGAATAACCTAAAAGTAAAGAAAAATAAACCTTATCCAAGCTTGTCCTGCAAAACTTCATCTTAATTTACAGCCAGGATATGGGACTGGTGTGTGCTGGGCTGTTCCCAGTCGCTCTCCAGCTGTACAAGGTGCAGCTGCTGTTCCTTCCTGGGGGATATTTCCCCCCAAATCCAGCACCATTTGTAGCGGCATTAGAGCAGGTGAGCGCCTGGAAGCAGAGGGGACAGATCTGTGCTTTAATCCCCGATTTTAATACCGGCGATTGTGGGTTTAATGCTTAATCTTTGGTGCAGGTGGAGCCTGTGAGATTCCTGATCCTCGCAAATCCCCGCGCTGGGACGACAAACACCGACCTGAGTGCAGTGTCACCTCTGGTGACTGATGTAACGATGCCGACACTGCGGGGGATAAATTACAGTGTTTTAGCTATAAAAGCTGGGGAGGGAAACAGAAAGAATCACAGAATCATTTTGGTTGGAAAAGACCTTTAAGATCAAGTCCAACCATTAACCCAATGCTGTCCCTAAACCATGTCCCTGAGAATGTAATTTATGTGTCTGTCCAACCCCTCCAGGGATGGTGACTCCAGCACTGCCCTGGGCAGCCTGTTCCAATGCCCCACAGCCCTTTGGGGAAGAAATTGTTCCTAAATCCAACCTCAACCTCCCCTGGTGCAACTTGAAGCCGTTTCCTCTCGTCCTGGTGCTGGTTTGCAAAGAAAGGCTGTGAGTGCGATGGGTGGCTTTTGCTTTTCCAGGGAGAGGAAAAAAGAAAAGGGCTCAGCAAAAAACCCGGCAAGTAGCTGGTGTCAAGAGTGACTCATCTCATCAGCTGCCAAGATATCGGAGGAAATACGGAAACGTATCTAAACGATCCCAGCTCCCAAGTGGCTCTTTAGATCCATCCAAAATCTAATTGTTCTGGCGAGAGATGTTCACACAGCCAAGGGCAAGCGGTGAATCACAAGGTCTGCGACTATTTGTCGTAATTAAAAGCTCTCTTAGAAGTTTCAGCCGATAAGGAACGTAACCAAAGACATGATGAAAATGGTCGAATTCATAGAGAGATAATAAACCCCCTCCCAGCTCTGGCAGGAGGAGACTGGCCGAGCAGCAGCGATCGAAAACGGGTCCGATCATCCTGAATTCCCCCGGGCAAAAGGGATGTGGAGCGTCCTCTGCTGCGGAATGTAGTTCAGCCCTGAACGAGACTCATTCCCGGTGTGTAGTAGATCCATGTTTATATTTCACTCTTTTTTGTCATTTTTTGTGGCGTGGGGCCACAGGAGGTCCCTGCTGAGATCTCAGGGAGCTGCTGCCGCCAGCATGGCCTCGCATTGCTCCTCTGCTGCTTTCCCAAATGCTTCCCCCCACCCAGCCCCTGTAATTTCCATTTTCCTACAACCCTCAACTGCCTGGGAGCGGGAGTTGGGGTCCAGGGAGTGGGTGACCCCCAGTTCCTGCAGCTCCCACAGCCCCAGATGTGCCAGGAGCCTCCAGCAGCATCTCTGCTTCAGAGAGGGGGAGTAAACAACTCTTGGGAGATGAATAATTTATCAAAAGTCAAAGGAAAAGGCAAATTTCATCTGTGGGTTTGGGTGAAGGATTTAATGAGGGAGAGCGGACAGGCCCTGAGGCAGAGCCACGTGCCAGCTGACACGTCCCTGTGTCCCTGCGGATGCTGAGCGGGGACCCCAAGGTCCCAGCACCCTCCTGGGGGAGCGTCCCTGCCATACAGCACAGGAATGGGGAGATCAAACCATCCCCCCTGCCTCCCTCTCCCCTTCCTCCCGAAATAACGACTCCTCTTCCCCACGTCGGCAAAACAGCGCACGATCTTAACCCAGATTCGGAGCACAAATAATCCAGCGCCGCCGGGTACCGGGAGGGATTTCTGGAAAGGCGTTCGGGGTGTGAAATCCTCGCAGGCTGGAACAGGCGCCGGCTCCCGGCCGCCCTCGCTCCCCCCGCGGTTCAACGTGGCTCGAATCGGCCGTGTTTGCTCCGAGGAGCTGGTGGCAGAGTACAGGGTGACAAAGGGACATGTCACCATAAAGCCAGTGCCGCAGCCGGCGGAGCGTGTGTGTCACACCCTGAGGGCAAGTGGGGGTGGGAGCGGGGACAGCTGGGGGTGTTGCGCCCGTCACCCCGGTGTGTGCCGGGAGCTGGGGGAGCCATGGCCGGGATCACCATGGCTGGGATCACCATGGTCAGGATCACTGTGGCCGGGATCACTGTGACCAAGCTTGCGGTGCCGTCAGCCGGGGCCTCCGCGCATCGCAAACACGCGGCAGAGCCCGTCTGGGAGCTTTGGGAACAGCACAAGCTGCGTCTGGCTCTTCGGGCTCCTTCTGCCTCCTAACGCACCTGAGGCCACTGCCTCGGGCAGGACGAGCCCTCCCTGCTCCCCAGCTCTCGTGGATTTTGGGGTGTCTCATGGTGCTGGGACCCAGAGCCGCCACTTGAGCACAACGGATGCAATGGGGGAGCACAGAGAACGTGCTGCCGGGGTGGTGGGGCTGGCGCTGGCCTGTGACAACACGATTTTCCAGTGTACCCTTTGTTCAACCTGGCCCGGCCACGGTGTTATTTGAGCTCCTGGATCCTGGGGAGCTCGTGTCCTTGTCACCAGCAGGTGCTTGTGTCTGTGAGGCCTCGGCCGCTGCATCTACGAGCTCCATACATCCCACCGGTGCATCCACACCCAGGCGGGTTTTGGCCAAGTTCTTCCTCCTGCTCTCCCCATCCCTGGATCCGGGCAGGGCTGCAGGGCGACACGTGCCCTTCTACAGCCACATCCCAGGTGTCCGCGAGCCGTGTGTCACCACCACACCCCAGCCGCGTCCTCCCCGTCCCACCCCCTCGCTGCAGGTACTTGGGGAAACAGCTGCCGAGAAGCAGAGGGACCTGTTGGGATGACATCTGAAAACTGGCTGGGGAGAGATGCCCATGGGGCAACCGGCTGCGCCGAGACCCCCGAGGGACTGGGGCGACAGGCTTGGCCCGACCGTGCACGACGGCGCCGTGGGAGCAGCCGCGCTGGCCCGGGGCCGTGTCACGGCACCGCTGCTCGCCGGGTCCCGCCGTCGGTGCGGGGCGGCTGGATCTGCCGTCAGCCGGAGCGGTTTATCCGGCTTCACTCCTGCAGAGCGGCCGGGGTTGTCCTGCAGCTCAGCCACCCCTTGGGGCTGCTGCTGGTGACCCTGCCTGCGCCACAGCTGCTGCTGGGACCCGTTCGGCTGGGGCTGGGATGCTTCGCTGCCCCCCAGGTGAGGCCCTGGACACCCCATGGCTTTTCCAGCGCAGCTTTCCGGCCCTTTCCGTGCCTGTCCCCTGTGTCCTGTTCATGTCCCCCCTGCTGTGCTCCCACCACATTTCCTGGCCCCGATCAATGGGTGCTCTAATTATCCTGGGCCCGGAGGGACTGGAGGATAGGATGGGATGGAGAGGGGTGTTGGGGGGAGGAACGGGGTGCCCGAGGGGGCTGTGTGGGGTGTGGGGAGCTGCTGGATGGTTGGGGGGGACCCTCTGTGCAGTGGGGGTGCAGGCTGGGGGTGCAGGCAGGGTTAGAGGCAGCCGGGGGAGGCAGCAGCCATTGGGGTGCCCCGGGGAGTGCGGGCAGGTTGGGGGCGCAGGGCGGACCCCAT
>VWYH01007286.1:2877048-2967105 GCA_013399365.1 Pampusana beccarii
GGTGTGGGCGGGGTCAGCGGTGTGGGCGGGGCCGGGGTCGGGCGGCGGCGCGGGCGGAAGCGCTGGGGGCTCAGACCGGCCCTGGCCGCCGCGCCGGCAGCTGCACCGCGGCACAAAGGGCCGCCATGGCCGGGTACGTGCCGGGGCTGCTCCCGGCCGACAGTAACCAGGAGAAGGAGTTCGTCCAGGCCTACGAGGACGTGCTGGAGCGCTACAAAGGTACCGCGACCGGCGGGGCCCGGCGTGGGGCCTGGAGCGTGGCGGGGCCGCCCCGCGGGGGTTGAGCCGGTGCCGGCCCCGGTGCCCGCGGCCGGGGAGATGGGGGCGTCCGCGGGGGGTTTAGTGGCCCTGCGTGGGGTGCCCGGGGGAGCTCAGCGTCCCTGCGTGAGGTGCCTGGGGTCCGAGTGTCCCCGGTGTCCCCTGCGTGGGGTGCCTGAGGGGACAGTGTCCCAGTTGTCCCCTGGATGTGGTACCCGGGGTCTGAGCATCCCCACATCTCAGCTGTGTGGGGTGCACAAGGGATGAGTGGCCCAGCTGTCCCCTGTCTGGGGTCCCTGTGTCCTCTGCGTGGGTTGCTCGGGGGCTCAGCATCTCTACGTGGGGTTCCCGGGGTCCCTGTGTCCCCCTTGCGTGGGGTTCCCGGGGTCCCTATGTCCCCCTTGAGTGGGGTTCCAGGGGTCCCTGTGTCCCCCTTGTGCATGGGGTTCCCATCTCTGCTCCTTACCCCTCACAGCACCACGACATCCATCATTCCCGTGCCCTGACGTGGTACGTGAGGACCCACTGCCCCCCACCCCCGGTGTCCCCGTAGCCCCTGTGGGGTTGAGCTGCCTGTCCCCAAGCCAGGTGGTGACAAGGGGTCGACACATTCCTCAGGCCACCGTGCCGGTGTCGGTACCGGCAGTGAGTGTGCAGTTTTGATGTCGGTGGGAGTTGTGAGCGTTTCCATTCTTCTTATTATTATTTTCTCCCTGCTGCAGAGATAGACTTGTCCTGGAGCCCAGATCTCAGCCCCACGGGGCTCCTCGCGCTCTGTTTTGTAAGTTTAGCGGCCAAGTCTCTTTAAAACGCGGATGGCCCAGGCGAGAGGAGCCAGGCGCTCGCTGCGCCCGTTTCCTTTTCCTTTCTGCCTGCAGAGAAAGGGGAATAATGGATTCCCCGGCTCCCCGGTTCAGGGGGTGCCACTCAAACCTCCCAGAGGTGGGAGCGACGCGCAGCCTCGCTCCGCTCACGCACCAGCGGGGAATAAAAGCCTCTTCGGGCGCCTTTGAAAGGCGCTGGATAACGTGACTCGGGCTCGTCCAAGCACTTGACAAACTTTTGTTAATAATAAAAAAAAAAAGCCTCTTTGATGTAGTTGGGCTCAGCGTGGAGACGCGGAGGAAACGGTGCGGCGGGTGCCAGCGGCTGGCGTGGAAAGAGCTGTCGTTTGCATCGGTTTTGCTTTGTTCCAAAAAAGAAAATGAAATTATAGTGCTTGTCCGTACTGGTCCAGCTGGGGCCGGCGGTGCCTTCGTTGAGCAGCCGGGTTCACTCGGGAAGGAGGAATTTTTTTGGGAATACCTAATTTCTGCAGCAGGTTATGGTAGAAAGCCGGGAGCCCCTTGGAAGTGCCCTGCTGGGTGGTGTTTGATATTGTTTGTGGTACTTGTTTAGTGTAGGGAAGTGTGTGTTTATACCATAAAAAAGCTTTTCTTCGGCTTCAACCCCTTCCCAGCTCGTTGCCCCTCCCAGGACATCCCCCCCATGCTTGGGGGGAGCCCCCCGTTTGGGTTTTTGGGCTCTGCGTTGGTGGTTGTGTTGTCTTTTCCCTGCTTTCCTGTACAACAGCTCCTGTGATCGCTTTGGTTTTTCCTGTCCGGAACAAGTTTTCCACTGCCTCGTCCCCTCCCCCTCGTAATCCTGCAAAAAATGGGGAGTTTTCCCCAAAACGTGACTGCTGGGGAGACCCATGGGGTTGGTGTCCACCCCGGACCTGCCGCATCTGGCACCCGGCACCGGCTTGTGCTGCCGAACCCAGGCTTGCAAATGCCTCCCTGCATTTCTATTAGACAGCCCTGCTCTATTTCTAATAGAAAATAACCTTAAAAATCCCAATGTGAGCAGCAGGGCCTGCACCCTCGATCAACATGCGGCAGGTCTGGGGACAGGGATGTTGGTGGCACAGGAAGGGACCCGGCGCAGTGAGCTGCCGGTCCTGCCTGTCTCTGGTGAGCAGGGGTTAACCCGCCGGCAGATCCCCGTGATTTCTTTCTTTAGAAAATAACCACCCACCGTAGGCACCGGGAGGTAGGTGTGCCGCATCGCTGCGGTGCCGGCGTCCGATGGGCTCCGTGGGTGCTGCGGGGGCACCGGGTGCTGCACCCCGGTCCTGGGGGGTGGTTGAGCAAGGGGATGCGACTCAAGGCGGGGTTTTTGGGAGCGCGGGCGGCTCTGCCGGACTCTGCTCAGAGTGCGGGTCACGCTTCCCCTGTTCAGAGCCATGTAAACATTAACTAATCGATGTTGGTGCAATCCTTTCTTCTTGATAATTAACTCTTTTCGTGGTGGGGGTGGAAACTTGGAGCTGTGGTGCCCCAGAAGGCCTTTCCCACCCCCCGAACCGGCTCTGCCTGCACCGCCGTGCCCGGCACGTGGCCTGGCGTGTTTGAACTGGGACGGAACAGGGTCCTTGTCACCTTGTCCGCCTGACCCGACCCTGGTAGGGAGGGGACAACCTTCCTGGGGCTGGAGGAGACCCAGGGTGAGCAGAAAAGCCGTGAGACCCTTGTATGAATGAACCGGAGTGCGTTGGACCCTCCTCATGGGGCTGGAGTCTTCCTGGCAGTGGGAAGAAACTTTTGGTTTTAACTTGTTTTCTGCTGTAAGAAAAACAACCAGAGGTGTCTGGAGCCCAGCGCTGGGGTCTTGGGGCTTGAAGACCCTTTGCTGTGGGTGCTTCCCTGGTACGGGGGGGAAGCAGAGAGTGGGGGGGGCTCAAGAAGGAGCCTTGGGCTGTCCCCAGGGGTGGCTGGACTTGCGTGTCGCAGGTGGAACCGCGGTGGAAGGTGCCGTTTGGCCCGTGTTTGTTTTGGCCGACGGGGAAGTGAAGCTGATGGTTTTTCAGGCGAGAGGATCCACCGGCCGGCTTTCTGCTGCCTCCACGCCGGAGCCATCGTCACCCCGAGTGCCGGGCTGGCCTCACCGAGGGGCACGCGTGTCCCCCCGCGTCCCGCCGGCGTCCCCGGTCACCAAACCAGTGGGAGCGTTTGCGATTGCCATTGTTGTGCTGGCACCCCGCTAATGAACCAGGGGCTCCCGGCTGCTGCTTGTTTCATTTTGATGTGGTTCTGGTGCACCCCGGGGGTGCTGGGTGCCCGTGCACGGTGGCTGCACCCGCGGTGCCGCCCCGGTACAGGTGCTGGGACACGGCACCGCGCCGATGGTGAGCGCCGGGAAGCTTTGATCTGTTCTCCGCGCCCTGCTCGCGCTGTTCTCTCGCTCCTGTTCTCAGCACGCGTTCCCGGCCGAGCCTTTTCCTTCCCGGCTCACGCTTCAGGGCCAGCCCGGCGTCTTTGACCTCCGTCTGCTGGTTTCTGGCCAACCTCCTTTCCAGGCTCATCTCGTTTGTGTCAGCTAAGTTTAGACTGCTCGGGACGCACCGCGCCGGATGCCAGCGGCACGAAACCTCCCAGCGGGAAGTAGAAAAAGAGGTTTTGTTTGAACGTAAAGCGTCTTAACACCGTTGTTTGAATACCGGGGTGGTAAGTCCCTTTTATATGCACCTAAAACGGACAGATCCAGGCTATGGAGGCAGCAGGAGGGTTTCAGTTTCCAGTTTCTCCTGTCTCGTGCAGGGAGAAGCTGCACCGGAGCTCCAGGTGGGTGTGAAGGAGCTGCTGTGTGCTGGGACAAAGCCTTTTTTTGCTCCATCTCCTGCCCAGAGGAGCCGGGAGCTGCGGCCGAGCTGGTTCCTGCACGGGGCAGTGTTTCTCCGCTGGCTGCAGCCCGAGGGCTGGGACAGACGCAGGACAGACAGACAGACACGGGGCAGCCGGGAGGACGCGCCGGGCAGTGCTGGGATGCGCTGCAGCTGTTCTTGGGGCTCTGCTTGGCTGGGGGAGCCGTGGAAGGAGGGTTTGGGGGTGCTTCGATCCCACCCGAGGCTGAGGACAAGTCAGGGGGTGCTGGGGAAGCGGGACCAGCACCCAGGGTGGGATTTGTGAGCGCTCAGCCTTGGGCGTCGCGGCAGCTCCTGTTCGAGGACGGTGTCGCTTTGAATCCATCGCTTCCCCGGGCAGGAGCACACATACGTTCTCATGAATATTCCCCAGGGATGGTTTCCATGAGCGGCCTCTGGTTGCTTGTACTGGAGCGTGGGCAGGGCTGCCTGCTGCAGGCTCCGCTGCCTGGGGGCACGGGGACAGCGGTGTCCCCTTGGGCCACCCACGCCGAGGGGGGACCGCACTCCCCAAGCTCAGACCCAGCCTTTCCTCTCTGCAGATCAGGGTGTCCCTGCCTCGGGAAGCTCTGTGCCGTGGATGGATCCTGGCAGCACCGGCTGCATTTTCCAGGGCGGATGAGGCAATCACTGCCCGCGGGGCGAGGTGGTGCAGCCCTGGGTGCGACGGCACGTTTGGGGTGGGGGCGGCACGTTTGGGGGGCGGCACGTTTGGGGTGGGGGCGGCACGTTTGGGATGGGGGCGGCACGTTTGGGATGGGGGCGGCAGCTGGCCCTGCACCACAGTGGGAGCCCTGATTTCTGGGGCTGCTGGTGGCCGTCACCCACACCGTGCCCCCGGCGCGGTGGTGTGGAGCCAACCCTCACAAATCCACGGGCAGGACCCACAAACCGGCTCCTCTCCGCACCCCGACTGGTCGCTCACGCCTTTCCCGTCTTAGTCCGCGGGTGGGGTGGGAACCGGTGGAGCCGCTGGTGGGAGAGCAGGGGTGGTGGTGGAGTGCTGGGCTCACCGGCACGGGCGGCAGAGCGGCTTCCTGGTGGCTTTTGTCCCCTGCATCCCGAGCGTGGTCCCCGTCCGGCATCCTGAATGGCCAGGCTTGCAGCATCTCTGCTGCGTGCTGACATCGAGCTCTCCTCTCTCCTTCCAGACCCTCATTCCAAAGTCTTGCTGGAAGCTCCAGACTGAACATCTCGGCTCAGCCTTTGTCTGGGGAGGCTGGGCCCACTGTTGGGGTTTGGGGGTTCAAACAGGCTCCAGCTCGGAGAGGGAAACCGCCGAGGAGGTCCCGTGCATGGCGGCGTTTGCAAAGCACGGCGGATGCCTGTGTCAGTAAGCTGGGAAGTTTCATTTCCAAGCTCACGTCGTGGGTTTTTGTGCGTCCGGATGGATCCCACCCGGCTTGGGGGCTGCGGAGGGGGACCCTCCCCGTCAGCTTCCCGAGATGCGCGGTGGGGCTGGGCGGGTGATCAGATTTGGTGCGTGTCTGGCTGCGGCCGTGGTAAAACGAGTCCTCGGATGTGATCTGAGATGCGTGTCCCGCCGCCGGGTCAGATAAGCCCGGCGATTCCTGGAAGGGAGGATGTGGGGAGGGCTGCTGGGCAAGATGGTTTGGGAGATTTTGGGCAAGAAGCGGGATGCTGGTCCTCGCGGGTGGGCTGGGGCTCCCTGTCAGCAGCTCCGGTGGGGCTGGATCCATCGGTACCGGTGAGACGGGTCGGTCTGTGTCTTGTGCTCATGCCCAGTCCCTGCAGCACCGGGAGTGTCCCCCTGTCACCCCCCGTTTATCAGCGATCTGGATCAGTGGGGTCAGGGTGGCGGGCTGGGCACTGCCAGTGCACAATGTTTTCTGTTGTTTCCCTGTGCGTGACATGCTGCATTTCCATTTTTCATTTCCTGTTAGACTCTGTTTTTCCCCGCTAAGCCCAAGCCGGCTGGCGGGGCCGGCGCTGTGCCCGTGCTGCTCTCCCTGCCCTGAATGTTTGTTAGCGATGCAGTGAAGCTTTGCCAGCCTCCCGCCACCCATGGGTGCTGCGTTTTGCACCTCTACAGCACCTGCGCGGGTCTCCTCGTCCCCCACCCTCTGCTCTCACCCCCCTTGGCTCCTGGCGGCGTTGGGGACCGAGCTGCTCTGCCCTGTCCTGCTCCGCAGCCCTCGCTGCCTCCTCTCCTGCACAGCCCTGGGGCTGCCCCTCTGCTTCGTCCCAGTGGGACGTCTGTGCCAACTTCTGGTTGTGCCAAATCCGAGTGTAACTTCTGTCTGGGTCTTTATTAATTGCTATTCAGGTCCACGGTGGCCTTTGAGAAATGCTTTTGCTGGCAGCTTATTTTTCCCTGCAGGAAACTGTATACAAGGGCTCCCGTGGCGGTGAGATTCACCTTGACCTTGGGCGGTTTTGCTACAAGAGCTGTCCTGGTAAAACTATCCAGCGGGAGCAGCTCCTTCCCATGCGGAGCGAGGCCCGGCCGTGTCCCCATCTCGGCTGTGTCCCCATCTCGGCCATCTCATGCTGCCAGCAGCTTCCCCGCCAGCTCATTAGCACCAATTAGCAGCCCCTGCACCACCTCCCCAGCTCGGGCACTGTTTGCTTTATATGAGGATGGCTACAAGCGGTGCTGGGGACAGCTGGTGTGGCCATGGCCGTGTCCCCGCTGGGGTGGTGATGGTGCAGCCGTGCCGGTGAGGTTCTCCTAAAATAAATGCGTCCCGCACCCCAGGCTTGGTGCTGCCGTTGCCGTGGGTCGCGTGTCTGTGCCGTGGGTCGCACGGCACGGTGCGATCGGCCTCTGCGCTGGTGATGATGATGGTGGGGAAGGGCAGCGTGGTCCCCCGCTGTCCCCATACTCATGTGCGCGTCGGGGGGCGAACCCCCCCGGGTGACAGCCATGGCGCAGGAGGTTTTCTTGCAGGCGGCTCCAGCCGCTGCACGTGGAGATATTTCATCCTCGCCGGCTGTTTGGGATGCCTCTCGTTCTTGCCGTGGAGGGCGGTTGCTGGGCCGGGAGATGCCTGGGCCGGGTGTGCGGTGGCCGTGCTGGGATCTGGGGGCTCCCCCCGGCCCCCCCAGCCCCGTTGTGCTGATGGAGCCAGCTGGAGCGATCCTCCCCGTGCCGGAATTCCTGCTGTTCCCGGCGGGGAGAGGGAGCCGGGTGACTGTGGGTGGGTGCCGGGGGGGCCAGGGCTTGGCTGGGATTTTGGAGAAGGTGCCGTTTGCTGTGTCTGGTGCCTGGTCTCTCCCCTTTGCTGGGAAAGGGAAGATGGGGTTAAATAAAAGGGGGGTGTTCCAGCACTGTCTGCTCCCCGCGCTGGCCTCTGCTCCAGCTCCTGGCACAGGGGATGGAGGGGAAGGGAATGGTGTCCCGTGTCCCCTCCATGGGGCTGTTCCTCGCTTCCTTCTCACACCCCCTTTGTCAGCAAGAAGCATGGTGGTTTTTTCTTTTCTTTTTTTTTCTTTAGAGGAAAATTCCATTGTGCTATTTTTAGTGGTGACAACTTGGCTTCTCGCAGCAACTTCATTCTGCTCCCGGCTGCGCCGGCGGGCGCGGGGGGGACGTCTGCGGGAGCGGCCCCGCGATGCCGGCGATGCAGGGACGTCACCGCCACCGCCGACCGGTCCCCTCCGTCCCTGCACGCCGGTCCCCTCCGTCCCTGCATGCCAGTCCTCAGCAGAGTCCGCCACAACCGGGCACTTCCACATGGCCGCTCGTGGTGACCAGATCGGCTCCGTCGTGCCGGGACAAACGGCCACCTGCCTCGGCTGCTGCGGTGCCGCAGTCCCCAGCGGCTCGGGCAGCTCCTTCGATGGCAATGGGTCCTCTGGCTGTCACCTCCGTCCCCCCCCGAGCCCGGCTGTGTAATCGGAGTGTGGGGGGCACCTCGCCACCTGCCCCATTTCCCCCTTCTCCCAAGCGGTTTTGGCTCCCGGTTCCCGGTCAGGCAGCTGTCGAGGGCACAAACGGCAACTGGCCGGTGGGATTTGCTCCGCTGGTGATGGAAAGCGATACCCCTGGTGTGCGTCTGTCCCCCGAGAGGTGTCCGTCTGTCTGCAGAGCTGGGGGCTTTGTGCCTCTCTCCGGAGTCGCTTGGATGCACAAACTGGTTTTATTAATGTGGGGCTTGTTGCTCGGGGAACGGGTGGATTTGCTCCCCTGGTGTGTGGTGAAGTACCTGGGGATTTGTATGTGGGTACAAGGGGAATCTCCTCGCCCCGCTGAGACGTGGGGAGCTGCTGCCCCCCTTTTCTGGGGGTGATTTGGCTCGTGCAGCACGTCCTCGCTCTGGTTTCTCTCCAGCGCCGTGCGGGTGTGCCGGGAGGTGCCGGCTGCGCCAAAGCCCGAACGGGCAGATCCTGCACCGTGCGGTGGGTCTTGCTCAATCAGCTGGGATCTTTCTGGAGCGGCAGTGGGTTGATACAGGGAAAACAAGATCCGGCACCGTGACGAGCGTATTTCAACACTCCTGCTGCTGATGTTATTTATTATTTGATTTGACAGAAGTCCTGGGACGTGCCGGGTGGGCGCGGGTCCTGCTGTGGGGCAGCGATGAGCGGGGCGAGCGCTCGGATCCCCTCAGATCACTCTGGGCTGGTTCCCGCTGCTCAAAATTCCTTTAAAACGACTAAATCTCCTTTTCGGCTTCGTAGGCACCTCGCTGCCGCCGCAGGGCGAGCAGGGGGGCACGGCCAGGAGGGAGCCGCTCCTGGGTGTCACCTGCCTCCTCTTTCCACCACATTATGGCAATTTCCTGGTGGCTTCTCCCGAGTGTCAGAGTCACCAGGGTGACTTTTCCCATGGAGATGGGGACCCTGACTGTATTTTCCCCATCTTCTGCCTGCCGGTCTTAAAGCCTGTTGTGTGTTGTGGTTTTTCGCTTTTCCTTCCCCTCCCAATTCCCTCAAACGTGCTCCTTGCTGGAAATATCCCCAGGACATACAATCCCTGAAAGCCCCGGTGCGGAGCGGGGGGGTAAGAGATGCCGGAGCCGGTGGTGCGGGGCCACTTGCTGGGAGCACTGGGCTCATTTGCAAAAAGGGGGGTGGCCTCGGCCATGGGAGGTTTTAATACGCTTCATCAAATAAGGAAACGCGAGGGCCAGGCTCGCCGGTGGTCAAAGGGCGACGGTGGGGAAGCCGGCGGAGCTGGTGACGGTGACTGGGGCTCGTGGGTGCCCCGATGCCACCCAGCTGAGGAGCAGGGCTGGAAAATGAACCTGGAGAAGTACAAGAAGTTCCTGGATGGACTCGGCACCCTGAAAGGTATTTCTCACCCTCCGCGGTGCGGACGTGTGGCACGGAGAGGGGCTGCAGCCGAGTCCGGCCGTCTGCCACCGATCGATGGGCGATCGAGGCAAATCAGGATGCCGAGGAGCTGCCGGCGGGAGGGGTGGCGCTTTCCACGGCTCCACTTCACTTCCCGCCTTTGTCCTTTATTTGGGTTTGGAGCGATGTGTCTGGGCACAAAGGGAGCGCTGGGGCAGCGCTGACCCAGCCCCGGCCGGAAGGCAGGGCAAGCGGCTTCAAGAACAACTGGAAAAGGAATCGAGCTCAAAATCCTGAGAAAGGGAACAGAACCGGCCGGTGCTGCCGCGGGTCGGGGGCTGATCCGGCTCCCAGGGTCTTTTCTCCCGCGTGGCTCCCACCGGCTGTGGGTGTGCGGTGCTACCTGTGTGCAGATTGGTGCTTCTTTTCCTCCCCCCTGTTCTTTCCAAAACTCTCTCCCGATGCTCTGCCCTCTCTGTCCCCGGAGAGGACACTCGATCGCGCTGGGCCGGCCCCTGGCAGGTGGCCGGAGGCCGGTGGCCGTTGTCCCCGCCGAGCCGGCAGCGCGCCCGGGCGCAGGGCAGAGCAGCTCGGTTTACCTGCCGCTACAGCAGGCGACGCTTCCCCTGATTGTTTTCCCCTGCATTTCTTTATTTCTTTTCCCCTCCCTGCTGTCAGAGGAGCACTTTGCTCCAGGATTCCCGGCCGGCCTCGTCTTGCTGCAGACAGCTCTCGGGATCTAGAAGGAAGGCTCAGAGCAAAGCAGAAGGCACCCGGGATGCCGTTGCCTGTCATCTAATAACCCTCCTATTGACTCGCCCCTTTTTACAGCCCGGCTGGGCTCCACCAGCTGATCCCGCCGTATAACAAAGGTGAATCAATTCAATGTTTAATTTAGCAGGGAGCCAAGGGAGTTGTCACCCGTGGGCTGGCAGCCTCCCCGCCCTCCCGTGCCTGCCGCTAAGGGTTAATCCCGCAGCGCTGGGGCTGACAGCTGCCCTGACTTAGAGCGGCCGGGAGTAACATAATTCACTTTCTGATGCTGGCGCGGTGTCCGTCATAAATTTTTCCTGCGCCTCGCTGCAGCTGGCACTGGGAATCAAGGGGAGAGGAGCCCCCCTGGTCTCTGTGTGCTGTGCTGGGGTGGCGGCCGTCTCTGGCCCATGGCTTGTCCCTTGTCTGCAGCCCCTTGGCAGCTGGAGCATAGATGGGTGCTGAGCTTGGGTGCCAGTGACCCCCTCTCTGCATTTTGGGGGTGCTCCTAAGGCACCCGTGGTTACGCGAGGGGTTTTTGGGCCCCGTGTCCAGCTGCAGCTTGGCAGATTCCTCTCCCGCCTGCGAGAACGAGGTGCGAGGAGCCGAGATGACATTATTGATGGTGTTTACAAGGTGACTGGCTGCAGGAGCTGATCTGGCAGCCGAACCCTCTCCAGGTGCTGCCCAGAGCCCTGCCGGGAGCTCCGGCTCCCCCGGCCCGGCGCTCGCCGCGCTTTCTGCACTCGTGAGCACGTAACAGGAATGCGAAATCGCGGGTGGTGAGTCCCCAGGAAGCCAAATCTGCAGTCTTGGGTCTGTTTTGCTGCCTCTAGCCCTAGCAATGCCGACTCCAGCTGTGTTTACCGCAGCCCTTTGCGGCTTTAATGCAGAAAGCGGCACGGGCAGGGAGCCGCGGGAAACCGCAGCCTGGGCAGGGGATGCTCGGAGAAGACAAGACGGCTCTTTGACCAGGCACAGCCGCCTCTTTAGCTCTGCTGGGTGCTTCCCGGTGGCGTTTGAGCACAGAAGGGGTGCCTGCCTTTACAGGCAGTCATGATTAGCTCTGCCATGCCCCTCACTGTCGTGGTTTGGCATTTGCCGTGTGCTCCTCAGCGCCAAAAGCATCCCCAACCCTCCTGCCCTTGAGCTGCGGGGCTGGACAAAGCTGGGGGAAAGGAAAGGTTTATTGCTGGAGA
Source organism: Pampusana beccarii (assembly GCA_013399365.1). Classification (NCBI taxonomy): domain Eukaryota; kingdom Metazoa; phylum Chordata; class Aves; order Columbiformes; family Columbidae; genus Pampusana; species Pampusana beccarii. The sequence continues at coordinate 2,888,200 of VWYH01007286.1, forward strand.
GGTTTATTTTCTCCTTTCTCCCCCCCGCTCAATCTTTATTCATGTCCCCAGGGTGATGGAGGCAGCAGCGGATATTGGAGCTGGGCGCATTTCATATGTAAATGCCCCTCTAAGTCCAGGCCCCTGACCCCGGCGCGGTGCCAACATCCATCGCCAAGGCCTTGGAGAGCATCCCGGTCCCTGCGCCCGCCCCGTGGGGATGGGGACCTGCCAGATCCCTGCGGGGGACAAGGGACACTGTTTGGGGACAGGCCCTGCCCCAAGGATGGGTTGGGGGTGACCCAGCCTTTCTTCACCGTCTCCATCTCGGGTTTCCCGGAGCAGCGACTGTCACTGCCCCGAGGTGACGAGAGCCTTGGGCTTGGCTCAGGAAACCCATTTGATTACAAATTTATTGCCGGGTTAATTTTACCGGCAGCACGAGGACGGCTGGTTTCGCTTTCTGAGGAGTTTGTTGTTTGCTTGGCAGCCGGATGAAATCCAGCATCTTCTCAGCCTTCTCTTGTGCACGCCAGATAATCTCCCGGTTTCATCTGACCTTGTTGCCGCCGTGTGTTTTCCCCAGGGAAACTGGGCTCAGATTTTTCCCCGTGGCCAAGCAGCCACGAGTGGGTCTGTGCTTGTTCCTATCGCCTCTCCACAGTAGTTTCTGCTATTAAAAAAATAGGGATTTTTAGGTATTTTTAGCTGTTCTAGGGGAAACGGAGTGGGAGGCAGGAGCAGCGCCCGAGTAGTGCCGCAGCTTGTCCCTGTGTCCTGCTGTCACCGTTTGCTTTCGTCCCGTCATGCGGCGGCTTCCCCAAGGGGCTGCCCAAGGTGTCCGGGTGCGATAAGAGATCCGGGGCCACCATCTGCCCCGGCCACCGCGGGCGGAGGCCCCGGTGGGTTTCGGTTCCTTTGGCGTGCGGCTCTCCCGGCCCTGTCTCCCTGTGCGCGGGGAGGAGGACGCAGCGGTTGCTCCTGGAGAATGGTGGGTGCTTCTCCTCCAGCACAGCCACCCATGGGGTGTCCCCTGGGCCGTGCCCTAACTGAGGATCCCCTGCGATTTACAGCTCTTGTCTTGCTAGAAATGGTTTTTGCTCCGGAAAGGTCCAACTGAACCCTCCTGAGAGCATCTGGTGGGCTCTGGCCGGGCTGGTGGGACCCAGCAGATCTGGTGCTGCTGCTTGAGCGGAGCTGCAGAGCAGTGTTAGCGACTGGATTATTTCATTTGGTTTTTAGTGGAGATTAAGTTTCTCCGCGGGAGAGCGGGTCTCTAGGGAACAGAAGTTTCAGGCTCCTGCCTTCCCCTGTTTGGTTTAGTTATTTTCTTTTTTTTTTTTTTTTCGCCTTTTTAATCCCAAATTCCTCTCTGCTGCTGCATGCCAAGGCCGGCCCGGCAGCAACTGGGCTGAAGCATCGCGGTGCAGCCGTGAATAAACCGGTGGGTGTGATCCCAGGAGCATTCACACTACAGGCAAGCCAGGAAGGACCAGGGCCGCATCCTGACCCCGGGCAGGGAGCTCTGGGTGCCCTGTTTTTTTGGGGTGCTGGGACCCCTCATATTGGGTGCTGGGCTGGCTGGTGGAGCCAACTGTCGTCCCTTTGCCCGCCTCCGGCGCGGCGTTAATCAGGTTTCACACTGCTTAGTTTGGGACATCTAATGAGATCAGGGCTCAAGGTTGCTCACCCGCCCTCCGCTCGCAGGGGAAAACGAGGGAATCGCCTCCTTCTCTTTGACCTCCATTGCTAAGATGGGGCTTCGCACGTCTGCCATCCCGAGAGGCCTGGGGGGGCCGTGGGTCCCCCAGCTGTCCTCGGGTTTGCGGCGTGGCGAGGCCGCTCGAACCCTGGGATGATTTTTGGGGCCGGAGGTGGCAAAAATGGGGGGTGCAGCTGCCTACCAGCAGCTTGGGCTGTGAGCAACTCTCTTGCTCTTTTGCATCCCCATTTGCAGAAAGCAGGGCGAGGGGATCTGCAGCCAGGGGTTGTCACTATGGTTGTGACCGAGGACCCCGATCGGGGGGAACCCGGCCCTGGTGCCCCCACGAGCGGCTGCGTGGATCCTGTGCAAACACAGCGCCCAAGCGCAAACCGAAACAAAGCGCGGCCAGTTCCCACTAGCCTAACGTTTTCCTACGGCTCCCGCTGCCAAGCAGCCTTTGCTTGGCGTTGGAATAACAAGCCTCTTTGCGGAGACACCAGGCCTTTTGTTAGCCGGGAGAAAAGGGGTTTTGATGCGGGCCGGTCCCTCCGCCCCCCCGGCTTTGCTGCTCCCTAAGCTGTGGGAAGTGCAAAGCTTGGCCTTGAGTGATGATCCCAGCGCTGGGGTTCAGCCCCACGGTCCCCCCGGAGCTCTGCTGTGCTGGGTTCTGGCTCCTCTGGGAAGTGCTGGGCCCTGGGTCTTCGTTTGGGGGATTTTTCCAGGATTTGGGGCATTTACTGCCGCGCAGCGCCTGTGGATGAAGGATGCGGCCAGGGCTCGGGCTGCTCTCAGGCACAGGGCTCTGCTGCTCGCCTCCAACAAATTTTGTGGTGGGATTTTTTTGGCGGTGTTCGGTTTTGGTGTTGTTTTGGGGTCGTTTTTTGTTTGTTTTTGCACGATTCTCCCCCTGCCCGCGGTGCCGGCGGGGCGTGCTGGGAATGGCGGAGCGGGTGCGAACCCACCCATGGTGACGGTGGCTCCGTGGAGGTGTGCGGCGTTGTCCCCGTGGCCGCAGGGGAAGGGAGGGACCCAGAGATGGCATCACCTTCCTCCTCCTCCTCCTCCTCCCTCCGCCTGGGAAAGGTGCCACCTCGCCATGTCGGCACAGGCCCCTGGGAAAGCGCGCGGACGTGTGTGTGTCCTCATGGGCGTGCGAGCAAACCTTCCTCTGCGCCCAGAGACCTGCTGCTCCCTCCCAAAACCAGGAGTGTTTTCTGCTCTTCCTCCCCCAGCGCATCCCCGTCCTCCTCCTCATCTCCTCCCTCCTGCCCAGCAGCTCCAGGTGCATCGCGAGCCGCCCTCGCTGCTTGGCTGTCTGCCTCCCAAATGCCGTTTTTATCTGCGCCCTGGTACCCAGTTGCTGCCTGTCCTTGTCCCCTGTCCCCTCCTGTCCTCCCCTCGCAGGGCGATGCCACCGAGCTGATGCCGGCTTAGAGGGATTCGGTGCTTTCCCAGAGCCTGGGATACATAGCCACGAGTTTTATGGCATCACTCGATGAGCAAGCGTGGTCCGGCTCCCTGCCAGCGTCCTCGGAGGGGTGACAAACTGCTGAGAAGTGGGAAGCGATGAACTAATGCCCGAGCTGCTGCGTCAGCGCAAACCCCGCGGCCTCGGCAGGCGCCTGGGGAGGCTGCCGGGCGGATTGACGGAGGTTTTTAACGCGGGGAAAAGAGCGGTGAGATCACCCTCGCCACCTATTCAGCGAGACGTGCTTGGTTTCCTGCTGAGAGAGAGGGTTCCGGAGCCCGGGCGGTGTTGGGGAGGGTCTGAACGAGACGTGTTTAGGGTGGCATCGTGCACGTGGGTCGGCAAAGCCACCGGCTGGGCACGAGGATCTGCTGGGGTCCTGCTGTGGGAGGAGAGGGGTTTGGGGTCACTCTGGGGGGCACGTGGAGGGGAGGCACGCTGCCTGCCCTGGGATGGCTGCGCTGAGGGCTGCGGACACCCTGGGGAAAGGTGCCGAATCTGGGGTACCAAAAAGGCCAGGAGACAGGGCTCGGGGTGAGCCCACCTCCCCGCTGGTGCTGCCGAGGGAAGCACGCGCTCCTTTTGGGTCGTTTTGCAGTTTCTTGAGGTTTTTGGGCTCCTCCCGTTGGCTCTGTCCATCCCCGGTGAGTCGGTTCCCTTGACCGGCCCCAGCTGGGGTGTCGCATTCCTGCAGACCCCACAACTGCTGGTGTGCTGGGGGGTTCCCGCTCCCCCCGCCTGGGAGCAGCGGTTAACGCCGTGGTGCTAGGGAATGATTAAGCCGGGAGCAGGTGGCCGTCCAGCTCTGCTGTTTGCTCTGCAGGATGGAAAAGGCCGGGAATGATGTTTGTTTCCAGCCTCCAACCACCTCCGCTCTGCCCTCCGCCTCCATCTCCCAGTAGAGAGGTGGCCCTCGGGGTCCTGTCCCACGTCCCCCCCACCCCAAAGCAGCACCGCTGTGGGGGGGCAGCTCTGCCCTGAGAAGGGAAGTCTTTTTTTTTTCCTTTTTTAAGATATAATTCTTATTTTAGTGCCCAGACGTCTGCTGGAAAGGGGAACATCTCCGCCCTTATCCTCAGCGCTTCCTTCCTCTGGTTCCCTAGAGCTCAGGTTTTACCGGTGCTGGGGGGTCTGTGGTTCCCCCAGTGCAGCCCCCATCCCTCTCCCTTTGCTTTGCTGTGTCCAGCCGACCTTTGGCAGTGTGAGCGGCTCCTCTACTGAGCGATTTGCAGTTAAATATTCACTGGGGCTGCCCTCTAAGTGCAGATACTGCTTGGGGGGGGCTGGTGCAGAACAGGCCCCCAAGCCCTGGGCTGAATGGGGTTGCCCTGCTTGTTTCAGGTGAAACCTGGCTCGAGTCCCCCATTTTCTGTGCAAGAACAGGGCATTTGGAGCCTTAGCCCTTGCACAGACACTTCTTCAGGGCCAAAAGCCCTATTTGTACAAAAAACAGCATTTGGGAGTGTTTTTTTTTCCAGAGCGTCGCTGCCTGCGAGGTTTTGCAATCCTGATTTTTTTCAGACCTTTTGCAGCCCTGGGGTTCGGCGGCGATGCCGAGGAGGCCGGTGTGGAACCTGGCGGGCTTGTCCCCGTCCCTCTTGGCAGGGCCGCGGCCGCTCGGGGATGATGAAAGGCAGAAGGAAATGTTTAACGTGGGGAATGTGCCGGCTTTGCCAGGAGCCGGAGGCGCTGGGGCAGGGCCCGGCACCGGGGCCCGCTGGATGGCAAAGGGCTCGGCGGCTCTGCCCGCACACGCACGGGCGGTGATTCATTGGCAAGACGGGAAGGTTTTTAGGCCGAAGCCGAGGAGCTCGTCTCAACGGGGATGCGCCGGGCAGTGCCGGGAGCCGCCACCTGCCGCCTTCCACCTTGTTTTTTAATAGCCCGGATCACAAGAAACGTCATCTTTGTTCTCGCTTGGCTTTCCCATGGCTCCTGGCGCCGCGGGCAGGGTGGGGTGAGCCCCCGCGCCCCGGCGGGCCCTGCCCGTGCTTGCCGGCAGGAGGGGCTGCGCCGGCACGTGTGGGTGCAGCCGGCAGCCAGGGATGCGTCTTGCTGAGCTGTCTGTCTGTCTGTTGTTTGCGTGAGGGTTTAGCCAAGCTCTGGGTTTTGCAGGGGGAGAAGCTGTGGTTTTGGAGGCAAACAACCCTGAGGCGTGGGCTTGCTCCTCGGGCTCAGGGTTGGGAGTACAGCGGCTTTGCTCGAGCACCGTGTCCCCCATCCAGTCCCTGTGGGCGCCAGAGCCAAGCTGGGTCCTTGTCACACTCTGGAGTTGGTCCTGTGGTGGGTGCTGAGTGTCTGTGATTTACCCCAATCCAAAACCCGGAGTCTCCTTCCCCTCCTGGGCGATTCTCATAAGCGATCGAGATTTACCCTCCCAGAACAGAGGAAAAAACACCAGAACGAGGAAAGCACCGCAGAGGAAGCACGGCAGGAAACCCGGCTCCTGTCCCACGGCCGTGAGCTTGTGCGTGCTCAGCACCGCTGCCGGACAAGCCCTTTTCCCCACCCTGGGATCGCGTGTCCCTTACCCATCTCCAGTGCCATCCGGTGACACCGATTTTGGCGTTTCCACAGTGCCACCTGGCTGCCACCACCCGGGGCTGGGACACGTGTCCCTGGCTGGAGCCCGTGGGGCCTCCGGGGGGCCCCCAGCACCCAGGGGATGGAGCAGCATCCCGGGATGCAGGAGCATCCTTGGGCCATCACCCACCGCCATGCCCAGGTACCCCCCCGTGCCCCAGGCGGTGCCGGGGAGGTGTGGACCATTCCGGCTCCGTGTGCCGCTGCCCGGCAGTGTCCACGGTCATATAAGGAGATGCCGGAGCCGGCAGCCGCGGCGGGGCCATGTCGGCTGAGCATTACTCACCAGGGAGGCGCATGGCGGGGGGGGGATCGGCCCCACGAAATGTTTGGCCGGAGCCGGGAGTGACTCAGCTCCAAGCGAGAGGCACAGCCGGAGCGATGGAGTGTGGGGGGAGCCCCTGTCCCCAAAACTGTCCCGTGGGGTACCCTAAAACCCAGCGGGGGCAGCCATGGGGGTGACACCGTTTTGGTGGATGTGCAAGGATGGAAAACGCTGAGCAGGGCACCCCACGAAACAAGGGGGTGCCTTGAAAAGCGGGGACCCCCCCTCTTTAGGGGGAAGGTGCCTGATCCCCAAATTCCTGTGTGGGTGGGAGATGTGTATTCTCTCCCCCCCACCTTTCCGGGCTGCTGAAGCAGCTGCCTTGCAAGAAACTGAAACGAGCTGTTTGTGTTTCGGGTGCATGGGGCGGTTTCCATGGCGGCTGCATCCGGGGCTGGGTGTTCCCCAGAACCCCAACAGGTCACCCCGAAACTGCCATGGGCTCCCTGCAGCCGTTACCGGTTTCCTGCCGCGGCCGGAGGCCGAACATACCCTGGGAGGGTGGAAGAGAAGGGGGAAACCGGCGTGAGACTGAGTGGGATGCAGTGGGGGACCCCCGGTGTCCTGGTGCAAGGGAGGGATGTATTTATATATATATAAAAATAGACGTTGTTTATATATAAAAAAATATTTCTATTTTTATGTGACTGTATATATATTTATACATCTATTTAAAGAGTTTATTTTGCTGAAGGCGTTGCTCGGTGCGTTTTTTTCCTTATGGAACAGGTTTCCAAGAGAAACTGTGGCTGCCCCATCCCTGGATGTGTCCAAGGCCAGGCTGGATGGGGCTCTGGGCAACCTGCTCTAGTGGAAAGTGTCCTTTCCTTTAAGGTCCTTTCCGACTCGAACCATTTCCCGATTTTGTGGTTTTTCTCCATCCCTCTGACCGCCCCGCTCAGGGCCGCGCCGCGGGGCCATTTATGGTGGCCATGGATGGTGGCCATTTATGGTGGCCGCGGTGCCGGCTGGCAGGTCGTTCCTCCGCAGCGCTTCCCCTGCCCGTACACAAAGCAGATTGCTTTACGTGAAAACTATGTGGGGATATTTTTCATCCAGGCAGGACTGAAGCTCTGGAAAATATATCATAACAGTGCCGAGCCCCGGGGTAAATATCACTGTTTTCTGTCACCCGTCTTATTAGCTCGAGCGGCGCTGGGAGGTCGCGTGTGGTGCGGTGTTGGGGTCCATCGTGTTTTGCTTGATACGGATTTCACGGTGGGCCTGGCCAGCTTGCAGCTGTTTGGTTTAGGGAGCTCTAATTGGTATTATAAAGATAATATAAATCCCTGCTTGTGTCTGGGTTACACCGCAGACCGCGGGTGGCTCACCGTCCCGCGCTGTGGAGCTGGTGGTGCCGGATGGTGACCGGTCTGGCGATGGCCACGTGTGGTCCTGGGCTCTTGGCTTAACCCGTGAGCAAAGCCTGAGCCAGGCTGAGGTTTTGCAGGTCCGGCTTTACCTTAATGCCGTTGCCCTTTGCCGCCGAGCGCCAGCAGCAGAACAGACCCCTCCTGTCTGAGCCCTTCTGAGAAGGTAAAGGCGAAAAATGAGCGTTTTGTTCTGTACAACTTTCCGTCAAAGAGCAAGTCTCTTCCCCCAGGGGCTGGTGGTGGGGACAAAGCAAACGAGGCTTTGTAAGGAGCCTCTCTGCCTGGTTCTCTTGTGGTTACAACGGCAACAGGCCGGGGATGTAAGGGTTGTGCCGCGCAGGGCTCGCCGCTCTCGGTTTCCCTGTGCTGTTTCTCTATCTCCGCTGCCGGAAAAGGTTCTGATAGAAGCAAAACTGCAAAATTACTGCCTAGCACGGTGCTAACTGCTAATAAACAGCGTCGGGCTGCAAAGTGTCACCGTGGTGCTGGTGGCACCCAGCTGCAGGAAGGGCTGGGACATGGAGCAACCTTTTGCATTAGAGCAGCTTTTGTGGGTTTTTATTTCCCCCCCGGCTCTGGGGGTGTCCTGGAAGTTAATACATTTATTTCTGGGCATCCAGAATAAATGTTCTTGGGGTACCCAGCCCCCAGAAGCCTGAATTTGGTCACTTTTACCCATCTTGCTGGGGAGATGGTTTTGTGCGAGCGGACTGGTGCTGGGTCCAGCCCGGGTACCACCCGCTCCATCGTGGCTGCTCTCGGTGTGTGGGCATCACCGGGCAGGGGACGCTGGCTGGGCTGTCACCAGCTGGGGAACCTTCTGATTGTATGTATGCAGTATATATAGGTGCTGGGGGGGATAAGAGCTCGTGCCCCCGGTGAGGGCGTCGCGGTGATGCCGGCGCCGCAGCTGCTCCCGCCGATCCCCCCTCGCCGAGGCCGCCGAGGCCGGGAATGGAAATTGAGGAGATGACGTCTGTGCCCCCGACGCGGCGGGGGGGGACGAAGTTTGGCCGCGTGAATGCCGAGGAAAGATGTTTGAGCCGGCCTGACGCTGCCTTCCTCCCTCTACCCGCCCCCAACCCCGAGCTCCCGAATCTCCCTGGCCCCGTCCCGGTGCCGCTGGCTGTCCCCGAGCCCTGCCAGCCCTGGGGACACGCTGGGGACACGGCCCGCTGGAGGCAGAGGCGCAGGCAGGAAGTTTTCGGAAGTTTCTGCAGGCGGCAGCTCGGCCCCCTCGCCGTCCCCTCGCCCTCCCGGCCATGCCGGGCTCCGGGAGGAAGAAATTCGGGAGAAGGGGCCGGGAGTAGGGGACGATGCCGCTGTCGCAGAGCTCCTATCTGCCACCCGCCGCCTTTGTCCTGAGCCACGTCCTGGGCATCGCCGGCGTCCTGTACTGGCGCAGCCGGAGCAGAGGAGGTACGGCAGCCCCCGCGGGGGGGTTAAGATGGCCGGCGTGTTGCCGGCGAGGGTCACGGCTTGTTTTCCCCCCGCCGAGAGCCGCGGCGCAGGCAGGGACGGATGTGGCTGGCGGGGAGGAGGGAGGAGAAGGCAGTGACAGGGACCTGTCCCCACGCTGGGGGGTGGGCAAAGGTCTCGGTGCCTAAATTTGGTCTCGCCACCCATTCCCAGCGCACATGGGGGGTGGGAGCGGGTGGGGCGGGGGGGTGTCTTTCTGCTTTTTGTCTTGGCGCAAACCCGCGACACGTGGCTGGTGTTGCGCGTCCTGCCCCGGCGCGGGCGCCGTCCCTCCCGTCCCTCGTGTCCCTCGTGTCCCTTGCCACAGCACCGGTGTCTCGGTCCCCACCGACACCAGCAGCACCAGGACGCGGCTCCCTGAGCTCCTCGCGGCGCTGGCGCAGCCTCACCGAGCAGCTGGGGCTGACCCTGCCTCAGTTTCCCAAAATAGGGCTCGCACATGACTGCTGCTCGAGGAGGATGAGGGTTCGGTACAGGGATGTGCGGTAGCTCCGGGCCCCGTGCGAGGACTCAGTAGCTCCGTCTCCATCCCGACCGCTTTCTCCTGGGATTTGTTTGTTTTGATTCCTCCCTCTCTTTATTTCCCAGCAGCGCTTGTTCTCGCCTGTGCCTCCGCATGGGGCCTCTTCCCATGTCCGTGACCAATTCCCCCTTTTCTTTCGCTTTTTCCATGCAAAGCGGGGGGACCGCAGAGCCTGGGCAGCACACAGGGACTTTTCCCCAAATATTGCTTTGGGATACGCTTATTCCTTCCACCCCCAAAACTACCGGGAGAGGGATATTGAGGCTGAGTTGCACAAATGCGCAGGAATGCTCCCTGTCACCCACTAAACCCGGCCCTGCTGCAACTCCTCCTGCTGACCCGCCGTTCCTCGTCCACGTCATTAATCTCCCCAAACCGCTGCAGAAATCCATCCCTTTTGGAAAAAATCCTGGTGCGAGTGTTGCAAGCAGCAATTGTGTTCAATATCTGTTTTCCTTCATCCCTCCTTCCCAGCAGTTCTGGAAGACGAGGGTGATTTTGCAGCAGGTTTTCTTGCCCTGGGATGCTCGTCCGGCTCTGCCGAGCATCCACCCAGGTCTCCTTTGCATCACCAGGTGTCTCTCTCATTAAATATCGGGTGCTGCATAGTTTTCCACCGCAGGTATCTCTTGTGCATTCTTCCAGGCTGAATCAGGCGCCGTTTCCTCTCCCTGTTTCCAAAGGCTCCGTAAATCCTGCCCGCTTGTCTCTGCTGTCATGATGGATTATGTCAGCCCCCGAGTTGGCAGCCAGCACATTTTAAATACCTCGTGCTCCTGAGCCAGCCAGGATTTTTGCATATCCCCCATCTTAAAAGTACCGCGTTAAAGAAAAAACCCAACAAACGTGCATTCCCATTCTTTGCTTGCCTTGAAGGAGTTCAAAGTGAAAGCGATGGGTTTAAACTCTCAAAAACCTCGTTTCTAGGCATTTAGACATAACAAACCCTCCTTCGCCCCTTCGCTGTTTAATGCACAGAGCTGCTTTCACGCTGAGCTCGAGCTTGGAGACGTCTCCAAGATCTCTGTGCGTGCGCCCAGTGCAGGGGCCTGTCTGATGTCTCCCGTATTCCTCCAGCTTTAGCAGGAATCAATGAACAGGAGGAGGGAAAACGGGAGCTGCTTCCAGGCTTTATTCCAGCCGGAGAGGCTGAAGGAGCTGATGGGTACGCGGAAACCCCAGGGTCCCTCCTGAGGATGGCAAAGGGCTCCCTGGTCCCATTCCTGGGGTGTCTGTCCAGGCACCCCTATCCTGCAGGGATGGGGACAGGGATGGCACAGGGATGGGGACAGGGATGGGAACAAGGATGGCACAGGGATGGGGACAGGGATGGCAGAGGGATGGGCACAGGGATGGCACAGGGATGGGGACAGGGATGGGGACAGGAATGGCACAGGGATAGGAACAAGGATGGCACAGGGATGGGGATAGGAATGGCACAGGGATGGGAACAAGGATGGCACAGGGATGGGGACAGGGATGGCACAGGGATGGGCACAGGGATGGCACAGGGATGGGGACAGGGATGGGGACAGGAATGGCACAGGGATAGGAACAAGGATGGCACAGGGATGGGGATAGGAATGGCACAGGGATGGGAACAAGGATGGCACAGGGATGGGGACAGGGATGGCACAGGGATGGGAACAAGGATGGCACAGGGATGGGGATAGGGATGGGAACAAGGATGGCACAGGGATGGGGACAGGAATGGCACAGCAGCATCTCAGCTGGGCTTACACTGGTTTGTTCCCCGGCCCATCCAGGTTTTTGTCCCTGCGAGTCTCACCCATCTTGGGAAAGCAGCAATGCGGACACGTTTTGCAACCGGAAGCGTCCGTGTGGCTCCGATAGCATCCGTGGTGCTGGGAACTGTCACGTGGGTGTGGGACACAAGCGTGCCCAGTTAAGGAGTCTGGTTTTTGCTGGTGCCGTCCCCGTTTGCCGGCGATGCTCCCCGCATCACTGGCACCAGCCTTTGCATGGGGGGTTTGCAACAAGTTGCTCGTCAGGGTGACTCTGGAAAAAGATTAGTCAGGGAGAGATAAGCTTGCAATGCCTTAATATCGTTAGTAAGCAGTAACCGGGCATTATTATTAGTGCAGACGGTGGCGCGGGTGCGCGGCGGGGAGGTGTAATCTGGTTAGAACCCAGGAACCACCCGAAGGTGGTGAGACAGGGCCAAAAAAAAGAAGGAAGAAACCCCCCTATATCTGCAGGAGATGGGGAGAGGGAGCGTGCAGAGGAGCCGCTGGCCCACAGGCACCCCCGGGATCCCGCGTCGGAGGGGCCTCGCTGCAGATCGTCCGTGTGGGACTCGGTGACACGACCCCGTCCCCGTGTGCTCCCTGCGATGCTCGGGGACGCGCTCCCCGCTCCTCTCCCCCTCCCGGCCGGGGCTCCTGCCAGCAGAAAGGCTTCAGAGGGTCTATATTTAGAAGAAAAGGAAGAGAGGGGGTGATAAGGAGGCCCCTGTTATCTCCCCGCGTGCCGAGCGGGGCCGTGGCGGGTTCCTGGCTCCGGCGCTTCGGACCCGGGAAATGATTTGGGCAGAAGCCGCGGGCGGGCAGGCGGGAGCGGGGAGAACAGCCCGGCATTGTCCCTCCCGTCCCTGGTGCAATTAACTGGAAAACAAGACGAGGCAAAACAAGCCAAGAGCCTGCCGGCGGAGCGGTGTCCGGCTCTGCGGGGCGAGCCCCCAGCGATCCGCACCGCGATCGGCACCGCGATCCGCACCGCGATCCGCACAGCTTCTTGCTGGCTTGCAGGAGGGAGCAGCTCTGCCCTTCTGAGCTTCCTGAGCAGCTTTGCCAGCCGTCGGGACCACCGGACAGTGAGGATTTTGCTGGGACGGTGAGGATTTTGCCGTCGCGGAGCTGCTGCGCCCGCGGCACCCCCGGCTGGGAGCACCCAGAGGAGCTCCGGCCAAGCCACCCTTGACTTGATGGCGATGCCCCGGAGGAGGAACGGCCGGTGCCCGCGCCGGGCGCAGCGGGCGTAGGAAGTGGTGAGGTGGGAGGAGCCGCGGCCGAGAAGTCACCAAACTGCTGGGGACGAGGTCGGTCGAGCGGGTGGTGCCACCAGAAGACCCTTCCGCAGGAGGCAGCCGGCGCTGTGCCGGGACCCGGCGCGGTTCGGCCGATGGAGAGGCGGCATCTCGCCGGGGAGCGGCGGCGGCTGAGCGCCTGCTTGGTGTGCCGGATGTGCTGCATCGGTTCGTACCCGCCGCCCGCTCTTCCCGCACCGCAGCACAGCTCAGGCTTTATCCACCTCGAATTAGCGCCGGGGTTGGGGAGGGAGCCGGCACCGTGGCTGTGGGGGGGGTCGGGTGAAGGAAACGTCCCTAAAACCCTGTAGGGTGATGCGGTTTCCTATGGCAAGCGGCACCGCCGTGGTTTGGCTGCGTCGTGCCGGGGAGCTGTGCCGAGGCCGCAGCTCGGCAGGGTGGGGGGCGAGGGCGGCCGGAGTCCGTCCGGCGGATGGTTTTGGCACCTGGTGACATTTTGTGGCTGGAGGATGGAGCAGGGCCGGGGGGGGACACATGGAAGGTGTCACCGGGGATGTGCCACGTGTTTCACCGCGGTGCTTTCGGATGGGGAAGCCGTGGGGTGGAGGAGGAAGAGGAGGGGTGCTCGATGGCGCTCTCAAATCTGCGCGGGTTGACGTGCGGAGATGTTTTCCTGATGCCATGGGTGCCCGGCCGGTGCAGGGACCCCCACCCCGGGAAGGGGGACACGGGGCCTTCGGGGAGCCCGGGCTGACAGATGCTGGGTTTTTTTCCCTTTTCTTGATGTTTTTGGCTTAAAACCAAAGCGAAGGGTGCTTCTGTCGGGTGAAGTGGCATCAAAGGGATGTCTTGGGACAGTGGGTTTTGTCCTATCCCCTCTGTCCCATGGGATGGGGCAGCACTCAGGTTGTGTCCTGTGGGTCGGTACCAAGTCGCTCTCTGTCCCATTTGCTGCTCGGCATCACCACAACCCCCCCGCCGTGTCACCCCGTGGGGCTGGCGGCCACCCCTGGGCACAGGACCCCCTTTGTCACCCTGTCCCGCCGGCGTTCGCCGCTCCCGGTGTCCCCGGTGTCTGGGCAGGGCACCCCCGGCTGAGCCGTGGGACGGGAATAAACGTTAAATCCCGACAATCCAATGAACCAAAAATACAGCCACAGAATAAGCTGCTAATTGCACAGGCTGGTAGCGCCCGGCAGAAGCCTGTTCCGGGACATCTGTGGGGTTTATGTAAAGCATTAAACCTCTGGGGGGGCAGGGACACCCTCCTAAAGCGGGGGGCTCGGGTAGAGCCACCTCCCTCCCTGCTCTGCGTCCCCGAGGGGGACAAGGAGGCGCAGGGGTCCCAGCCGGTGTGACGCATTTTGGGGGTTCATTTCCCACTTGCAGCTGCAGCTATACCCATCCCAATCATCCACGATGCTTTTACTCCAATAACACTATTTCCCCCCGCCAAAAAAAATCGATGTGTTTTGTTTGAATGGCCCCATCCTGCACTAACCCGTGACTGAGCCGCCTCTGTTCCCGGGCGCAGGGTCTGTCCTGTGCTCCTGGCAGCGCCGGCGATTCCTCTGTCTCTTCCCCTCATTTCAAAGTCATTTGAGTTTCTGCATGAGAAACACAGACCAAGAGCCGCTTTTGTCTTCTTTCGACAGATGAACGGGACAGAGTCCAGAAGAAAACCTTCACTAAATGGGTCAATAAACACTTGATGAAGGTAAGATTCACATATTTCTTTGCAAGGCTGGTTAAGTGCCCATCTGTCTGTGTGTTCTGGCTCAAGACCGGCAGATAAATTCCTTTCTTTTAAACCTTTCTTTTCCGTCTAGGAGTTTTTGCATTGGATTGAAGTGTTCGTGTGTGTCTGTACTCAGAGCAGAGATGGTTGCGGTGGATCCGCACCGCGCCGGTGCCTTTGGAGGGCACTGTAACATCACCACAGGCTTTTTTTAATTACATTTGCCTCCTGAGAACCTGGTTCTTGCTTGATATGAGGCTTGTACATCCTCCCACCCGGGCCACAGGCAGTTGGGGTGAAGAAAGGGGTCCTGGCATGGGGCCATTCCCCCCTTGCACCCCTTTACCAGGGCAAAAGGGCTTTTTTGTCTTTCAAAGGATGCTCCTGCATGGAAAGGAGCCCCAAAGTGTGTGAAGGGAGATGCTTGCAGCTGTAGGTAACTGAACAGGATTAACACCACACCTGTTTTGCTTGGTTAATGCCAGGTGGCTTTTAATTAATTCTCCATTCGCCCAAAGATGAAGTTGTTCGGGCATTAAGTGTGAGAGCTGTGTTTTCTTGCCAGCTTTGCAAACCTCTGCATCGAGCTTTTGGCTCCTTTCTAAATCTGCGATGGGTACAAGTTACTCCTGGGGAGATTCTGGTTGGACACGAGAGGGAAATTTGTCGCAATGAGAACAATCAGCCCTTGGAATCATCTCACCAGGGAAGGGGTGGATTCCCCAACATCGGACACTTGTAAGATGCTGCTGGACCAGCTTGTCCAGACTGGGCTTTTGCCAAGAAAGGTTGGACCAGATGATCCTTGTGGTCCCTTCCAACCTGTTGTTCCATGATTCTATAATTCGATTAAACCGCCGCTTCAGGATGGAGCTGCCCTTTCTGCAGAGCGCGATATTGTGGGATTGCCTGGAGCACGGGTGGTTTAACAGATTGTTTTGGGGCATAAAATCGGCGTCCGCTTCTGTCAGGTCCTTTGGGAAACAAGGGGCTGCTTTCCTTAGTAATAATTATTGAATAATAATCCTGGAATAACCACGGGAAACGCGCGTGGGGCTGCGGCTCTGACGTTTCTCCCCCCGGTTCTCTCCGCAGGTGCGCAAGCACATCAATGATCTCTATGAAGATTTGCGAGACGGCCACAACCTCATCTCCCTCCTGGAGGTGCTGTCGGGAGTGAAGCTGGTGAGTCCCCAGGGCCGGTCGGTGACACTGCTGTCCCCTCAAACCCCCCTCTTGTCCCCCCTTGCTCCCCTCCGCTCCCAGCCATCACCCGTCATTTCTTATACCGTAGTTTTGTTTTCAAATGTCTCTCGTTGTTTCTTTTTTTTATTATTATTATTATTATTACTATTTTAACGTATTTATTATGATTATTATTTTATTTATTGTCGCTCAAACCCGTGTTCCCCAGGCTGGCCTCTCGGATACCACCAAAGCCTGTGATTAAAGCCGCTGACTTCTGGTCGAGCCGGCTCTTTGTGAAGGCTCACGCGCCTTCATCTCCTAGATTGGGTTCTGTATTTAAAATAACAGATAATAGCAGCTTGGGCCAAAAGTGTTTCTGTGACAGCGTGCCCAGCTGCTTAGCTCAGATTTGCCTCTCCTGCCCCACGCTCGGCTCCTGCACGAGCTGGGTTTGTAGCAGTCGGTGGCATCATCTTGAGCATCGTAGAGTTCCCCTCCTTCCTCCTCCTCCTCCTCCTCAGACTGACACGTTCACGCAGCTCTGGGAAGATCCCAATTGCTGCAACAGGGTAGCACAGCAGGAATTATTTTGGTTTTCCCCTAAAATAGGATCTGGGCAAAGATCTCCTTCAGTAACCCTCCCGAGATGCCAAATCCGTTTTTGTGGAGGCTGAAAAATTGGATTGAGCTGTTTGTGATCCAGGCAGTTTCCTCCTCGCTTCTCCGGCTTCCAAAAGCCAGGGGGAAATTTCTGTGCCGGAGCCCCAGCCGCCTTCATCCCCGCTCATTTTTGTTTTTCCTTTTACCTGGGTGTTGCATTTTGGTTTCCATTGTGTCTCCCTGTTGTGTCCCCCTCCCGTTGCCGCCGTCCCTCCCCTCCTCGTTAGCCGGTAGAGCCGCCAGCTCAGAGGAGCCTTCGCCTGGTGCAAGCGCCGGCCTGGTGCCGTGCAAGCAGCGAAGAGGAGGAAGATGATGATGATGAAGAAGTAGGTTGAGTCTGCCCCGGCCGCAGCATCATCCCGGTGGACACTGGAGTGACACCAGATAGCCCAGTGCAGCCCAGCGTCGCCGGGGGCTCCGACCTGCCCCTCTTTTCGTTTTGAGCCGGGGGTTTTTGATAAAACCCACCCAGGGTGGTCACCCCGAGCGAAGAGACGCTGCGATCCTTGTTGCTGGGCTGTGTTCTGGTTAACTGGATTATCTGTGTGCGTTGCAGTGTCCGCCTGCAGCCAGGGCATGCCAGCCACCCGGTGTGACAGCATGTGTCCCCTCCACGGGGCCGGGAGGGGACAGGGACGGGTCCTGCACGCTGTTCCTGGCCAGGTCCCCTTGGGGGGCTGCGGTGACGGCTGCTCACCTCGCACTGCATGGCACCTTCTTGGGGGGCTGGTGCCACCGTGGGGTCTGGGGTGCCACTGGTCACCACGTGCATGTGAGTGGAGGTGGGAGCACAACTGGGGGTTACCCCAAAGGGGCTGGACCCCAAAATCTTGCTCAGGTGTAAGAGAAAGGTGTATTTTCCATGCCCCTTGCTCCGGGCGACGGTTCCCTTGGACACGATGTCACCTCCTGGAGCAGCTGGGGCTGTCACACCTTCCTGGAGATGTTCCCCTTGGGGTTGGGGACAGAAGGTGACTCAGAGGACTTGGGGTGTCCTTGTGGGTCAGAGCATCCTGGTGATGCCTCTTATTGAGGCTGGGGTCAGGACTTAAGCATCGATCCTCCCCCTTGTGCTGATTTGGAGCAGACCCATCATCCCGTACCCTTCCCCGGGCCAGGGCTCAGCTACCGGGTACCTCGGAAAATCCCCTGGCAATGAGCGCAGCCCAGGGCACCTCATTTCTGCCCTCCCCGAGGGTCCGGAGCTGGTACCCGGAGCATCAGCCGCTGCTGGTGCACAGGAGGAGCTGAGCCCTGTCTGCAGGGGCTGGTGCTGAGGTTGGGGTTTCTCTGCTGGCAGTGGGGACACACAGACTGTCCCTGTGCAGGTCCCCGTGTCCTGCTGCCGGGCAGACCGGCTCTGATCCGCCCCACGGGTCGGGCTCTGTACCCGCTCGGGTAAATCTCTCATTACTGAGCCGTCTTCCCAGCTTATCTGGCTGAGCTTGGGCTGGGTGAGATCCTGCCCCGGGATTTTGGAAGCTGAGCCTGTCCTGGGAGCCGCTCTGTGCTCAGCTCAGAGCCTGGACCTGCACCCTCGGGGTCTCGGAGGTGGTTGAGATCTCAGGGTCTTCCCATTTCCATGCCCCACCATGGGCTTTTTGCCCTTTTTCAGCAGGGCCATGCGGAGCAATGACTTTATTTCCCTCCAGAGCAGGGCGTGTGGGGCACATGGGGGGTTCACAGCAGCGCACTGAGCGTGGGGGGCGGCTGTGCATGTGGGGGGGCTCCTGCCCGGCCCCCCGAGCCTGACCTGAACCCGCCTCCTCTCTCTTGCAGCCGCGTGAGAAGGGACGGATGCGTTTCCACCGGCTGCAGAACGTGCAGATCGCCCTGGATTTCCTGAAGCAGCGGCAGGTAAGGGCTCATTTCAGCTCAGCCAGAAGCCAAGCGGCACAAAAACTGGGATCAAAATGGAGGATCAGACTCTTGTTCTGGAAAGGGGTTTGCAAATGTTACAGATGTCACTTCTGAGCCCCGATTTGCACCACGGGAGGTTGAGGTTGGATTTAGGAACAATTTCTTCCCCAAAGGGCTGTGGGGCATTGGAACAGGCTGCCCAGGGCAGTGCTGGAGTCACCATCCCTGGAGGGGTTGGACAGACGGAGATGAGGTTCTCAGGACATGGGGCAGTGCCAGGGGTCGTTTAACAGTTGGACTCGATGATCTTGATGGTCTCCTCCAACCCGAATGATTGTGATTCTATGACTCCTCAGCCTCGTTGGCTCTGCGGGTGGAAGCCTCGCAGCCCCCGGACCGGCTGTCCTGTTCCGCCTGTTGGGTCAGGTCTCCCGATCCTCAGATATGCCGAGATGATGATGAATTGCAGCAGTTCATGCTGAAGCAGAGATTTTTCTCTCTCTGCTGGCCTGAGGGCACTGAATAAATTTAAGCACATACCCCACTCCGGGGAGGGTGAGCCGCTTCCACCCCCCTCCTCCCCAGCCCCTTGATAGAGACATTTTGCCGGCGGCTCTCGGGAGCTTGTTTCTCTACTTGGATGAAACAGCTTTTTCCTTTGAAGCCTGATGGCCTGGTGACAGTGACTGCGTTGGGATGTCTTACCCTGGGTGCTCCCGATAGAGATTGTGGGGTCCCCTTGAGTGCTGGGGAGCGGGGACCCCCGCTTGGGGAGCCTAATGGGGGGAGAAGAACCCGAAATAGGTGGCAGGTCCTGGGAAGGCGGCTGCAAGGAGATAGGAGCAGCAGCCAGGCAGCACCGCTGCGCTTTGCATCTGCTGGGAACACCAAGGTTTAAATCACCCCCAGAGCAAAGCAGCTCTGGGGTTGCTGGGGCTGGAATCTGCTGGGGCAGGGGCTTTGGGTGGGTGCTGGACCCTCAGCGCTGGTGTTTTTACCTTCGTTAGGGCTGATCGATTTGTTTTGAGCCCAGGAGGGAGTTAATAAAGCTCGGCCATCCTATTTTAACCATGCTCTGTGGTCTGCAGCTATTAAATTATGCACTAGTGCTCCGGGCTTCAGGGATGAGGCACTTCTCTGTGTGAGCTGAAATAAAGCCGTTAAGTGCTGGGAAAGCACTTCTAGATGGAGAGCGATGGAGACGTGAAAAATCCTTCCCGAACCGGGGCGTGGGGCGGCCTTGCTGCCTCTTTTAGAAGCACCAGGGTGTTTGTGTCTGTTCCCTGTGGAGTGCTGGGGGGGACCCTGGGGACAGCCTGGTTGGGGACGTGTACCCCTCTTCTCTGTGGGTGAAGCTGATGAGGAGCTTTGACCCTGTTGCTTCTCTTTCAGGTGAAACTGGTGAACATTCGCAATGATGACATTACGGACGGCAACCCCAAGCTCACCCTGGGGCTCATCTGGACAATCATCCTCCACTTCCAGGTAGGACAGGAGAGTTTTTTACTGAACAACGTGGGGTGAATGGTGGGAGTGCGTTGTCACCCTGGGGTGCTGGCCTCAAGTTGCACCAGGGGAGGTTGAGGTTGGATCTGGGAACAATTTCTTCCCCAAAGGGCTGTGTGGCATTGGAACAGGCTGCCCAGGGCAGTGCTGGAGTCACCATCCCTGGAGGGGTTGGACAGACGGAGATGAGGTTCTCAGGACATGGGGCAGTGCTGGGGTGGGGGAACAGTTGGATTCGATGATCTTGAGGGGCTTTTCCAACCCAAATGCTTCTCTGATTGTCCACGTGCTCCGTGGCGATGCTGGCACCGTGGATCGGTCTGGGGGATCAACACACGTTGCGGAGAGCGGTATCGGGGAATAGCAAGGCCCTTTTCTCATCATTTGCATGACAAAATCGTTAACGATGGGCTGTGTGCGGTGGCCTCCCGGTTGGCGCCAGGGCTGGTGGTGGTGACTGTTTGCTCAGCCGAGTCTCTGGAGGAGAAGAACAAACTCAGAGGGGGCCAAGGGGGCCGTGCTGAGCTCACACCGCACGGGGATGTTGTCCCGAGGTGCTCCCGGCCCTTTGGGTGGTCAGAGCATCCACAGGATCTTTTGTTGAGATGGAAAATATCAGCTACGTGACAGTGGTTCGGGTCGGGGATGGGAGAAGCTCTGTGACCCAGCTGGGGAGCGCGCTTTGGACTGTCTCCAGCAATCCTGTGCTATAGATGCTGTTGCAAAACAGGATCTTGGGGTCTTTAATAGCCTCAGATCATCTGTTTGCAGCTTTGATGTCCTCAGGGGGGACAATGCGTGGCCCCTCATGCCATCAGCGCGTTGGCACGTGGGGCTTGCTCAGCGGTGCTGCTGCCAGTGGCTCGTTAGCGATGTGCAATTAGCTCTGGGGCCATCACCGCCGTGGGACCGAGCCCATGAGAGCTGCTGCATCCCAAATCCCTCCCGTATCCCCGCTGGCATCTTCCGGACAAGACCAGCGCTGGCTTTGGGACCTCGTAAGGAAGATTTTCATGTGTGTGCCCCGTGCCAGCACAGCCATGCTGTCCCCGAGCGCTGGGCGAGCCGCTCCTGACCTGTATTTCTCAAGAAGAGGCTTTTTGGGGGGGAAAACATGGGGATAAATTGCGTGTGAGGCTGCTGACAATGCGCTTTGCCTGTGTTTTGGCTCCGGGAAGCAGCCGCGATCGAGCAGGAGCTGGATGCTGATGAGTCACTGTCATCGCCCGTGGGGCCCTGGCTGGTGGCATCTCGTCCCTGCTGTCCTCGCGGTGGCCCTGTCCTGGTGCAGGGGACCAGGGAGGGGACACGAGGAGGTCCTGGTTCCCCTCTGTGCCCTGGGGGGAGCTGGGCTGGTGCTGAGGCTGCGCGTCCTCCCCCCGCCTGCGCTAACGGGATTTTTTCTGGGGTTGTAGCTCCATTGTGAACCTCTTAATCTCCGAGTCCCGGTGCCTGGGCACAGGCGGCTGGGAGAGCCCTGGGGACACGCTGGGGGGGCCGGCGCCCCCTGTTTTCTGTCTCAGCCCTGCTTTTGTCATGTGTCACCCTGCTGGTCCCTCCGGGAGGAGCGGGGACGGGAGCACCGGTGCTGCCGGAGCCTCATGGGGACCCCACGACTGCGGCTCCTGAAGCGATGCTGGGTCCCCAGGGCACATTGGGGACACCCCTGTGCCCCCCGAGCCGGGTGAGCCTGGCGGGGGGGTGGGCACATGAACCGGCTTCTTGGGGCTCTCGATATTTAAGAATTAAGGAGCAAACCTCCCAAATTGGAGAGAAACACCCCTGCGGGAGCCGGCGCGGCTCCCCATCCCCATCGCGCGCCTGCCGAGCCGCTCTGACTCCTCCCTGCTTTTTTTTTTTCATCCTCCCCATTTCTCTCCCACCCCTTCCTTTATTCTACCTTTACCACCCTTCCCTGGGTTTTGTGTTTTCTATCCCCCCTTCCCCACCCTCCCTCCCCGCGATTCCTGCTCCCGGCTTGTGCTGGCGAGGGCCGTGCTCCAATTACCTCATATTTGGCGAGAAGGACGGCGCAGCCAATCCCCGCTCCCTCTGCTTTTAGGTCAAGTGATTTCTGAACTGCAGTGTAGATGCTTTGAATTTGTCTTCCGAGCAGCTCCCAGGCTGTAAGATGGCTGGCTGGAGCGGCGGCGACGGCGGCAGGGCCGGCGGCAGGGAGCGGCGGCGGGGGACGGTCCCCGGCGCGCTGCGCGGCGTGGCTTTGAGCCCATGAAACCCGGCTCGGGATTTATTCGGCGGCCGGCGATTCGCTTTAAGTGCGTCCCTGCCGGCACCGAGGAGGAGATGGGGAATTCTCTGGGCTGCGTTAAAGAGCAGAAGGAAAAAGCCGTGGGAAAAGCCCCGCTGTCTCCCAAAAAAAGGGTGCGCTTCAAACGGAGGCGGAGGGGGAAGAGGAGAGCGATGCCGGCGGCGGCGCCGCAGGAGGAGCCCCCGGCGCTGGAGGTCACTGAGGATGAGGAGGCAGCGAAGCGGAAGGCGGCCCCGCAGCAGGAGGGGGGACAGGAGCCCCCCGGGAGCCGGCACGGCGAGGGGGACCCCAGCCCCTCATCCCTGCAGCCCGGGCTCATCGTGCAGGTGAAGGAGCGGTTTCAGGGGGAGGTGCAGAAAGCTCGCCTGGTGCTGGAGCCGGCGGGGGCATCCCGGGAGGAAGGCACCACCGTCATCGCCCGCTTGCTGGAGAACCCGGCCGAGAAGGGCTGCGAGAAGGCGGTGAGCCGGCTGGTCGAGCTGCAGCGGAGCGGCACCGGTAACCGCCGGGCCGTGCTGCTGCCCCTGCGCGGGGGCGACGCCGACGGCCGCACCGAGGGGCTCCTGTCCCCGGTGAGCACCAGGCCCGGCGAGGAGCCGGTGAAGAGCCGGGAGCCGGTGGCCGGCAGCGCCCGGGGTGCCTGGGGAAGAGGAGGCAGCGACAATCCCAGCTCCAGCGCCGCGTGGACCTGCTCACCCTCCGCAGAGCCCGGCACCATTTCGGAGCTGTCTACGCCGTCCCCCATGGTGGATCAGCTGGAAAACCCCAGCGTGGGGACAACCTCGGTGTTGCCGTCGTCTCGGGATGGGCAGGGGCTGCCGGGCTCCCGCAGCCCGTCTTCCTTCAGCGGCGGCGCGGCCCAGAGCTCCTCGGGCTACGGCAGCGACCCGGCACGGCGGTCGGCCAAGGGTGCTGGAGCCGGTGGGACCGTGACACCTCGCGGTGACAGTGGCCGCGGGCTCGCTGCGGCGGGCCGGGCTCGGAGCGGGAGCTCAGGGGCAGCCGGAGGAATGGTCAGTGTCTGCGTGTGCCCTCGCTCCCCGTTTTGGAGCGGGGTGGGGAGGGTCTGGTTTGGCAGACCCCAGATCCTGGTGGCCCCCGGGGATGGTCACGTTGGCGAGGTTCAACCTCGTGCTGAGCGTAGGCAGCGCGACTCTGGTGCGGAAAGTTGCCTGGTGCCTTTTCCCCTCCGAGCGTCTCTGCTGGGAAAGCGTCCCCAGGACCGACCTGTGCCGTCCTCTGCTCCTGGCACGGGCGGCCGGAGAGCGGGTCTTGCTGGAGTCGCTTTTCGTGTTTGTTGGCAGTGGTGGCACGTGTGTCCCCGGTGCAATTTTGGGGTGTCCCCTTCCTGCTGCCCACATTTGGCTCCCAGGCAGTGTTTGAACACAGAGATGCGAGGGCTCTCCCTGCCCCGAGGTGGGTCTGGGAGGAGGAGGAGGGGGTGATGCTGCGTTTTGGAGCCTGTTGTTGCGGTTTGGGGGTCGCTCTTTGGGCGGGCTGAAGGTGCCCTGGGTTTTGACCGAGCTCTGCAGACCCCAGGACAAGCGCGTGGTTGGAGGGGCAGGAAAGGGCCGTGGCCCCCCACACCTTTGGGTTGGGATCGGTGTCACAGCCGCCCTCCGGCCTTCACCCTCCTGCCACCGGTTGCTTGATGCCGGAGGCTGATGTTGGAAGGGTTTGGAAGGGCTCGGCCCCAGATCCTGCGAGTTTCCCCTCTCTCTTCTCGCCGGTGCCTCCCTAAATCTTTGTCCTGGCACGGAGATGTGAAGAAAGGAGGGTGGAGCTGGTGCCGCATCCCGCACCTCCGTAAGCTCATCTCCAGGAGGGTCTCCTGCCACGATGCCCTCGGGGAAAGGCCCAGCGCTCAGAGAACCCCAGTGCCACCTGAACGATGAAAAATAAAGGGTTTATCTGAGCTGGGAGCTGCAAGGAGCTCCCTGATGGGCAGCGGTGCAGGAGAGCCCAGTGGGGCACTGCCGACGGGTGGGTTTGCAGGAGGTTTTATCCCACTCTTAATTATGAGCTGCTAGGAAATCACTAAGGGGGTGCTGGGCAGGGGTTTGAGGGTCCCTCCCTCAAGGTGCGGAGGGTCCCATCCTGCTGCTCGCCTGGTCCATCGCCCCATCCCGGCTCTGCCGATGGGCGCTGGGTCCCAGCATCCCTACGGCAACCCGGCCGCGGGGCTGGAGGAGTTAAAGGCAGTGCCGGCGGTGTGGCAGCGCCTGACAAAGAGCAGTTTTGTGTGTGATGAGCGGCTCAGGCTGGGGAAGGGGAGGTGAGCTGCAGAATACCAATGACACCATCGCCGCCGTGCCTCGGCAGCATCCTCCCCGCCGGCACGGCGTGGCTGCCGTCCCGCCGGTCCCTGCCTCCTGCCTGCTAAGGGGTCTCTGGCAGTGCTGCCGGTGCCCAACCGGGTGTATTTTTGGGGAGGAATAAAGCAACTGGGTGTTGTCAGGGCCGGGAGGGGCCGCAGGTGGGGCTGGGCGCTGGCACACACGTCCCTGCCGCGCCGGGAGGAGGAATCCGGTGAGCAAACAGCCCGCGGTGCGTTTCCACAGGCGCCCCAGAAAATGCGCGAGGCTGACACCCTCGCCTTTGTCTGCCCCTTAATTAAGGGGAGGCAACTGTACTAATTGGGGAGCCGGGGGAGGAGGCAGCCGTGCCAATCAGGAATACGCTGGCATGCGGGGACACGTGCGTTTTGTCACGTGCGAGTCTGGGATTCGCAGCCGGTGCCGTGTGTCTGTCTGAGGGGTCTGTGCCCGTCGGGCTCTTTTGTCGGGGAAGTGGGTCAGGGGCACCCCCTGGCACCGGCTCTGCTTCTTAGGTTGGTATTTTTTTGTGCCTCTTTCACCTGTCGGGATTTCCCGTCTGCCCAAACCGTGTGATCCAGCTCTGGGGTCCTCATCCCAGGAAAGATATGGAACTGTTGGAGAGGGGTCAGAGGAGGTCACAAAAATGATCCCATGCTGGAACAGGCTGAGAGAGTTGGGGTTTTCAGCCTGGAGAGGAGGAGGCTCTGGGGAGACCTTATTGCAGCCTTTCTGTACTTAAAAGGGGCCGATAAGAAAGATGGGGCAGACTTTTGAGCAGGACCTGTTGCGATAGGACAAGGGGTGATGGTTTTAAACTAAAGAGGGGAGATTCAGGCCGGACATGAGGATTAAATTGTTGGCCCTGAGGGTGGTGAGAGCCTGGCCCAGGTTCCCAGAGAGGTGGTGGCTGAACCATCCCTGGAGACATCCCAGGCCAGGCTGGACGGGGCTCTGAGCAACCTGAGCTGCTGAAGATGTCCCTGTCATGGCAGGGGGGACACTGGGGGACCTGGGGAGGTTTCCTCCTGTCCCTCCTGGCAGCTGCCAGGTCTCGGGCAAGTTCATGGCCACTGGCTGTGCCTGGTGGAGTCTCCTCCTCGTCCCACATCACCCCATGGCTGTGCGGCTTCCTTACAGATCTCCGACATCTACATCAGTGGGGAGTTGGGGGATATGTCGGCCAAGGAGAAGCTGCTGCTGTGGACGCAGAAGGTGACAGCAGGTTACATCGGGGTGAAGTGCACCAACTTCTCATCATGCTGGAGCGATGGGAAGATGTTCAACGCGCTCATCCACAGATACAGGTGGGGAGGAAGGAGCAGCAGAGAGCATCGTCTCGGTGGGGAGGAAGGGCTGGGGTTGGTCTCTTCCAACCAAAATGATTCTATATTCTGCCAGGGAGGGCTCGTGGTCCCAGCCTGGCACACTGGGCACAGAGGGCAGGTCCCAGAGGAGCACGGGGGGGTTTTCTTCACAGCCTGAATACCCTGTTCCAAAGGCGATGGGCTGGGGAGCTGCTGCAGCCCAGGTCCCCTTGGAAAGCCACCAGCCTGGGCCAGGGCCAGAGGCTGCTCTGCCCCGGGACACCTTGCGCTGTTTGCCTCCGTTGTGACTCCGGCGCGTGTCTTGCAGGCCAGATCTGGTGGACATGGAGAGGGTGCAGATCCAGAGTAACCGGGAGAACCTGGAGCAAGCCTTCGAGATCGCTGAGCGGCTGGGGGTCACACGGCTGCTGGATGCTGAAGGTGGGCGGCCGGGAAAGCGGCTGACGAGGGGGGACATCGACCCCTGCACCCCCTCCCGTTCCTCACTCCCTTCCTGCTTCCCTCTTGCCAGATGTGGATGTCCCGTCCCCGGATGAGAAATCCGTGATCACTTACGTGTCTTCAATCTACGATGCCTTTCCCAAAGTCCCCGAGGGAGGAGAAGGGATCAGCGCTATCGTAAGCATCGCTGCGGGTTGGGACAGCAGTTGGAGGCAGCTGGTTGTTGCAGGAGGGGTTTGGGGGTTCCCTGTTGTTGTAGCAGATGAGTGGAAGGGGATTTGGGGGAGGAAGGAGCTTCCCCATGAGCGTGTCTGCCCTGAGAACTGCCAGCGTGCCCCTATGTCCGCGGTGTTCTCCACACTCTGCGGGTTATGCCACAGTTTTTGAGCTGGTGGGAAAGCTGAGCTGGCTTCCAGGGAGCAGCTCACACGGAGGATCTTCCTCCATCTCCTCCTCCTCCCTCCTGGACCTGGGATGGCATCCCTGCCATAGGCAGCGCTCTGCAAAGATGCTCTTGCCCCGCAGGAGGTGGATTCGAGGTGGCTGGAGTACCAGAGCCGCGTGGAGTCCCTCATCTCCTGGATCAAGCAGCACACGATACTCATGTCAGATAAATCCTTCCCCCAGAACCCTGTAGAGCTAAAGGTAAGTCCTGGACAAGCTGTACCCGCAGTGTCCCTTGTGCTCGGTGCTGAGCGCTGGGTGGTGGCATCACCAGATTGGTTTCTGATGAGTTTTTCTCATCCCAGGCACTTTATAACCAGTACATACACTTCAAAGAAACTGAAATCCCAGTGAAAGAGCAGGAAAAAGGAAGGATAGAGGAGCTCTACAAACTGTTAGAAGTAAGTATCATCGCAGCTCCCCAGTGGCTTGTAGGTGGGAGTGTTGTGCTTTTAGCAAGACTAAAGTGTGCTCAGTTTGGGTTTATTTTGGAATGAGAAGTGGAAATAACCCTGAGGGTAAGTGATGTAGCAAGCAGGATGCTGCAGGAGTGGAGACAGAGCTGGTGCCTTATAGCCCCGCTTTCCTTGCTGTAGTTCCTCTCTACCCAGCTCGAGGAGGAGGTAGAAAATGCCATTCTGCTGATGCTTTCCCCCAGGTATGGATTGAATTTGGACGCATCAAGTTGCCCCAGGGCTACCACCCCAACGACGTGGAGGAGGAGTGGGGCAAACTCATCATCGAGATGCTGGAGCGCGAGAAGCTGCTGCGGCCGGCGGTGGAGAGGTGGGGACCGTGTCCCCTGCAGGGTGTCCCCTGCTCCCCTGGCTGCGGGGACATCCCAAAGCCCCTCTCTCATTCTCTTTCCCTCTGTCATCGCAGGCTGGAATTGCTGCTACAAATCGCTAACAAAATCCAGAATGGTGCTCTGAGCTGTGAGGAGAAACTCACTCTCGCGAAGAACACGCTGCAGGCTGTGAGTTGTGTGGGGGGGTGATTTTCCTCCTCCTAATTTTTAATGGGTTTTTGTTTGTTTGTTTTTCTGCCTCTTCTTTTCTGCGCATCTCTTCCCTTCTCTTCTGTGTGGGGTGGTGGGTTCCCTGGACAGTTTTCCTTTCTCTTCTGACGCTAAGCCCATCCTGGATGGTCTGTAGAGGTGACAGTGGATGCCTGGGAATCTATGACATGAGGATCTTGGGGACAGGGGACAGAGGAGTGGCCTTGTCGTGCAGCAGGCTGCCTCTGGGGATGCAGCTATCGAGGCTGGATGTCTGCAGAAGCATTGGCTTGGAGGAGAACTACAGTTCTGGGAAAGCTGCTTGTATAATGAGGCTTAAAACCCCCCCAATCTATTTTATTTGTCTAAAAGACTGGCAGAAAGGATGCAGCTGCAGGCTGCAGCTACCTGGGCAGGGAGCAGCTTTCTGAAGAGGGGCGTTTTGTTCTGGGAGAAAGAGATGTAAGGGTTGGGAGCTAAAATGGGTAAACCCAAGCAAGAAATGAGAGATGTGTTCATCCATGGGACTGACCATGGGACCCCATCCATCACCAGAAGCTCCAGTTCGTCTGCAGGAGCTTTTCTAAAGGGGATGTCCTGGGTGTGGTGTGAGTGACGAACTCATGTTCTTCTGTTCAAACCAAGCTTGTGGATCAAAAGGTCTGGGGGTTTTTTGGTCTTAAAGTCGATGCTGGGCTGCTCTCGTGTTCTCTCTGCCCACGTGCCCGGGGGAGCCGTGCCTCAGTGTCCCCTCTCTCGGTGCAGGACGCTGCTCACCTGGAGTCGGGCCAGCCGGTGCAGTACGAATCCGACGTGGTGATGTATCTGCAGGAGTGCGAGGGGCTGATCCGCCAGCTCCAGGTGGACGTGCAGATCCTGCGGGATGAGAATTACTACCAGCTGGAGGAGCTGGTGTTCAGGTGAGAGGAGCCGTGTGCCAAATGGTCTGTGGATGGAGAAATGGGGTGCACGGGGTTCCTCTGCTCTGTTGTGGGGAAGGAGGGAGTGTGTGAGCATCTTCTCCCAAGTAGCAAATGATAGGATGAGAGGAAACGGCCTCAAGTTGCGCCAGGAGAGGTTGAGGTTGGATTTAGGAACAATTTCTTCCCCAAAGGGCTGTGGGGCATTGGAACAGGCTGCCCAGGGCAGTGCTGGAGTCACCATCCCTGGAGGGGTTGGACAGACAGAGATGAGGTTCTCAGGACATGGGGCAGTGCCAGGGGTGGGTTAGCAGTTGGATTCGATGATCTTGAGGGTCTCTTCCAACCCGAATGATTCAATGATTCTTACCCGTGCCTTGCTCGCTTCTCCAGGATCATGCGGCTGCAGGACGAGCTGGTGACGCTGCGGCTGGAATGCACCAACCTGTACAGGAAAGGTCACTTCTCCAGCCTGGACCTGGCGCCCACTACCACGCTGAGCACGACGCACTTGAAGGGCGAGTCCCTGACCAAAGGGCTTCACACCTCCTCCGCCTCCTGGTTCCGAAAGCCCATGCGCAGGACGGAGCTGGTGGCCATCTCCTCATCCGAAGACGAAGGCAGCCTCCGGTTCGTGTACGAGCTGCTGGCCTGGGTGGAGGAGATGCAGGTGAGTGCTGGGCCAAATCACCTGTGGGGAGGTAGGGAGCTGGTCTGGGCTTTTTCCTGCCTTTATTTGAATAATTGCTTTGATGGTTCAAAGTTTCTGGAGAGCGCCGACGCTTTTGTCTTGAGTTGGGTTTCTCTCTTGTTATCCTGCTGATCAGTGGGTATCAGAAGATCCTTTCAAAGCTGGAAGCAAATCTCTACTGGTGCAGTCAGTCCTTTCGTCTTACGTGTGTGCAAAGCTTGTGGAGGTTGTCACAGAAATCATTCTGTGCTGGATCACTGGCTTAGCATCCTTCACAAGGACTGGAGGGTGTTTGTTCCCTCTTGAGTGACCTAGGAGGTTTCCGTGCCCTTGTGTCCTTTTGAGATACGCTCCTGCAGATGAGGAGAGCTGACTTGCTCCTCCTGGCCTGTTTCAGATGAGACTGGAGCGGGCAGAGTGGGGGACCGACCTGCCGAGCGTGGAAACCCAGCTGGAGACCCAGCGGCACATCCACGCCAGCGTGGAGGAGCTGGGCTCCAGCGTGAAGGAGGCCAGGGTGTACGAGGTACGGGGGCACGGGCTGGGTGACAGCGTGTGGCACAACGTGTGCGGGAAGGCGAGGGCAGCAGAATCGCCTCTTGTGGGTAAAGGTGCCTGGGGCAGAGACATTTTTTAAGGACAGAACGTCTCAATTGATGCTGGAGGCTGCTGCATCCTCTCCATCTCCTCTTGCTCACACAGGGCTGGGGAGAAAGATTAGGAGATGGGGTTTTCAAGTGATGCCGTCCTCCAGTGGGTAACAGGAGCGTGTTTTTCATCCTTCAGGGTAAAATATCTCAGAATTTCCGTGCTAGCTATACAGAGACGCTCGGCAAGCTGGAGACGCAGTACTGCAAGCTGATGGTGAGTGGGCTTGGAGTGGGTCCATCCCCGCATCCCTGCTCCCGGGTGGGGAGGGGGCCAGGCCCCCATTGCTTGCAGAGCAGGGAAGGGCAATAACGCTTCTTCGCGTTCAGGAAACCTCCAGCTTTCGGCTGAGACACCTCCAGAGCTTGCACGGGTTTGTGTCTCGGGCCACGGCTGAGCTGATTTGGCTGAACGAGAAGGAGGAGGAGGAACTGGCCTACGACTGGAGCGACAACAACCCCAACATCGCAGCCAAGAGGAATTACTTCTCGGTGGGTGACCGCGGGGCAGGGCAGGTGGGATTGGGTGCTCTCTGGGTGCTGCTGCTGCTTTTGATCCACTCTGGGACCTTCAGCTACCAACAGACCTCAAGTCCTCAGAGGTTTGATGCTCCCTCCCAAGTCGCTGAACTCGTAGCTCATGAGTGCAGCTGATGAAAGAGCTCTCCCTAGAGCAGAAAGTGCAAATAGTGTTTGTTCAGTTGAGTTTCAATCGCAAAGGCATCAAAAGATGGCTTTTTAGCACTATTTGGAGTTAAAGGCATCTTTAACAGGGAAAAAAAAAATCTGAGCTAAAGAGGAACATTGATTCCTCTTAAAAGCGATATAAATAAATTGCTGTTTTTTCACAATTGCACTGTCTGGAACTGAATAGGTCCCCGGGCAGGTTTCCCAGTGTCTGTGTTACATCTGCGTTTGGTGCATAGGAGGTGTCCTGATGGGAGCCGGCTGTGCTGCTCCCCTGAGCACCACTGGTATTTACTCCCAGACTGCACGTTGTGTTAGTTGGACACGTGCTCTGACTGAGGCTGCTCCACGTAGCCGAGGTTTGGACTTTGCTTCGGTCCTTCACGCAGGAGCTGACGACGGAGCTGGAGGAGAAGCAGGACATCTTCCGCTCCCTGCAGGACACGGCCGAGCTGCTGGCCCTGGAGAACCACCCGGCCAAGCAAACCGTGGAGGTGAGTGGGTGCCAGGAGGAGCCCCGAGAATCAGCTGGTGGCAAATCTTCTCACCTGAGACTGGGAAACTCTGTCCCACCCTTATGGGCAGCTAGGGCTGGTAAAGTGTTTTATGGTGATAGCAGAATGTCAGTGTGGTGATAGGGCTGTTTTATTCTGGGGAGTGCAGTGAGAAGCTTGAGGCTGTTCATAAATAATCCTCAGCTCACATTAAAGCACGGATATGCTTCCGCGGAGCATGAGCCTTTTCTAAAGCAAGATGATGCAGGGAACGGCCTCAGCTCGCTTGGAGTTATCCAGGCGTGGAGGAAAACTGCGGTGGTGAAGCAAAGGGCTGTGGGGACGTGTTTGTCCCTGGCGTTTCTCCCTGGGGAGAGAACAGACCTGTGTGTGCTGCAGCCCTGTTCCTGTGTTCCTGCTCTTTGTGCCTGTGTCCAAACCCTCCTGGTTGCAGCCAGATCTTGCCCGTTTCTGTCCGTCCCACCGGCTGTAGCCGTGTCCTTCCCGTGACCCTCCGGTTGACAAATGCTCGTTACTCATCACCGTTTGGTGCGTGTGTTTCTCAGGCGTACAGCGCGGCCGTGCAGACGCAGTGGCAGTGGATTAAGCAGCTCTGCCTCTGCGTGGAACAGCACGTGAAGGAGAACGCTGCCTATTTCCAGGTACCTGGGGAGGGGCAGCCCCAATTTCCCTGCTCATCATCCGCAGCGTCCCGTTGCATGAGCTTCAAACGCTGCTGTTCCCTTTGGGGAAGAGGGAAGGAGGGGTTTGTGGTGCTTGTGGGGGCTGGTTTCTCATGGCTCGTCTCCTTCTTCTTAGCTGCTCTCTGGGTTGTCTCATTGGGGCAAAAGGGATCAACTTCCACCTAATTCTGGCTGTCCATGTGGGATCATAGAATATTTTGGGTTGAAGGGACCTTCAAATCTCCCCCAGTGCCCCCCCTGCCATGACAGGGACATCTTCACCAGCTCAGGTTGCTCAGAGCCCCGTCCAGCCTGGCCTGGGATGTCTCCAGGGATGGTTCATCCACCACCTCTCTGGGAACCTGGGCCAGGCTCTCACCACCCTCAGGGCCAACAATTTAATCCTCATGTCCAGCCTGAATCTCCCCTCTTTAGTTTAAAACCATCACCCCTTGTCCTATCGCAACAGGCCCTGCTCAAAAGTCTGTCCCCATCTTTCTTATCAGCCCATTTTAAGTACAGAAAGGGCACAATAAAGGTCTCCCCAGAGTCCTGCTTTCACAGCTCCAAGGCCAGAACAACTTTGGGAGCCGCTGGTTGCGATGTGGGGGTGATTGTCCCCTGCCCGCAGTGCTGCTGGCTGCTCGGTGCCCTTTTGTGCAGGTTTCCATGAACCTCTTTGTCTTTCCAGTTCTTCAGCGATGCCCGGGAGTCGGAGACCTACCTGCGCAACCTGCAGGACTCCATCAAAAGGAAATATTCTTGCGACCACAACACGAGCCTGACGCGGCTGGAGGACCTGCTGCAGGACTCCATGGTGGGTTCTCTGGCATTCCGGCCACCCTGGGCCTTCTTGCTCCGGTCCAGTGGCGTTACTTGGCGCACCTCTTGCTTCCCAGTGACAACCGGGCTCGTTTTATTCCCACAACAATGCGGTTTCATGTACCGTGGTTTTGTTTGCCCATCGAGGTCAATGTTCTGCTTTTCCTTGGAGTTACTGCATGTGTTTGTAGGTGGCTGTGGGCTGTAGGTCGTGTGTGTGACCCAGATCTCAGTTGTTACAGCAGCCGATGGGTCACTTTTATTTAGAGACACCATCCAGCATCTTTCTGTGTCCTCGGGGTGAAGAGCAGGCGGTGCATGCTGTCTGTGCAAACTCACAGTTTCACATACAAACTGTTTTTTTCCCCGTCGGTGCCCATCGTGCCATCCCGCTCTGCACGGAGCCGGTTGTGTTCATCACGCAGAGCCCGTAGGATGCTCCTGGTTCTGCTTTGGAGCTGGTGCTTGCAAGGGATGCAGAGAAATGCCTGCGCTTTATCCAGACCAAATCCCCCGTTAATCCATCACGCTGTGCCGAGGGGGGGGACCCCGGCTGTGCATGGGGACGGGGACTCGGCAGCGCTGATCTCCGAACATGTGGCATGGCTTAGCTGCGGCGTGGCAGAGAGCAGACAAGGGGCAATCGCGCCGTGATCTTCTTGTCCAAATTGGCCTGGAAAAAAGACCAAAAAAACCCCAAAACAAGCAGCATAAAAACAAAACCTGAGGAGCAACATGTCAGGTGGTGTTTGAAACCAGGGCCGGGGGAGGATTTGGGCTGGGGGTTGACCGCTGAGCCGCTGGTGGAAGTGCCAGGAGGTGACACTGGAGTGTGTGGAGGCGAGGGGCTGCTTTGGCTTTGCTCTTAGTGCTCACCGGTGACATCCAACGTGTCCCCAGTGGAGCTGAGACACCGTTACTGGGCGTTGGTGACAGGGGGATCAGCTGGGTCAGGGCTCACCATCTCCTCCCCGGGGGGCTCCCATCCTCTGTCATTGTCTCGGGGTTGTCCTGGGCTGTCCTCCGGTGTCACCAGGACACGGAGCGGCCAGCCCGAGTCCCGGGGTCCGTGTTGGCAGCACCAGGGTCTGACAGGAGCCTCTGGGGTGGGAGAAGCTTGTTTGAGAGCGGCCACGATCGCAGCACTGAGCTCGGCTGTATTACTCTTTCTTACCTAATAAGTTAAAGTTGTATTTCTTCCAATCATGCTCCCTGGGACAGGCACAGGTAGTTTAATCATTTATTCTTTTCTTTTTCTTTTTCTTTTTTGCCATTAAATTATCCTCCATTGTTAGCACACTAACCAACCCCAAGAATACCAAGCATGAGGGAGAACGTTTTTCTGGGATCCTTTTTAAACTTTCGCAGCCAGAACGAGCTGAGCGGCCACTAATCACACGAGCTGCCGGTGTTGTGATGCGCACACGTCTCCATCGGTGACGGAGGCTGTTCCGGGGGAGCTTTGTCACCCATCACCAAACCTAGCAGGGACTTTATTATGCTGGATCTTCCTCCAACCGGCAAATTTCTCCCCAAACGCAGAGACCTGTGCAATCACTCCACCACGAGCCCCTTCTCCTGAGGTGTTTTATCCGCATAATTCATCGTATCGCCATTCCAGCCGTTGGTTTACACATCTGTCATCCTTTGCTGTAGAAAAGGGAGCATGCTTCTGGGGTGTCTCCTCCAGGCAGCTCAACATCCCCAGCTTTGGGCTGGAGCTTGTCCTGCTCTTGGCCCTTTACACCTCCTGGGATTTTAATTTTGCTGTATGCTGTGTTCTCTTTTCTTTTTTTTCCTTTAGAAATAAAATATTTTCTTGTCCTAGCAGCACAAGAGCCAGAGGCGTGCATGTGGCTTTGCAGGGCAGTGGGAGCAGTAGCGTAGAGGTCCCATCCTGACCCACCGTCTGTTGTCCCTCCCATCCCATCTCCTGCCCCCTCATCCCATCCCGTTAGGGCAGCAGGGTCCTCCTGCCGTGTTTGTTCAACCCTTGAGACCCCAGCAGGGCAGCGTTGGGGTGGGGGGTGCTGAGATGCCCGGGAGACGCCTCCTTTCCCCTGGCTCCAGCAACCCGTCCTTCCTCCTCCTCTCTGCCAGGACGAGAAGGAGCAGCTCATCCAGTCCAAGAGCTCCGTCGCCAGCCTGGTGGGACGCTCCAAAACCATCGTGCAGCTCCGGCCCAGGAACCCGGAGCACCTCGTGAAGAGCACGATCCCCATCAAGGCCGTTTGTGACTATCGGCAGATCGAGGTGAGGGCTGGGAGCACTTGGGAAGGGAAGGCAGGCACAAGGCGGAGGAGAAACCCCCGTGGTGGTTTAGGATGAGCTCTGTGGCATCTGTCGCTGGGAAGCAGGGAGTGGGAAGACAGGAGGAGGGAAATAGCGCGGCTGGTGTTCTCGGAGCAGATTTCCATGTCTCAGATTTATTCTGGGCAGGAGCTAAAGTCCTTTTCCCCGAAGAGGACGGGCTTCAGCAGCCTCAACCAGATCAGCACAGTTACCTCCTTGTCCCTTCCTCTCCAGACGTGAGCGTGCTGCACTGCCTGGCACTGTACCAGGCTTTTGCTTTGTTAAATAAATCTCTATATAACACTATTTCAAGGGGAGCTGGCAGGCAGGGCAGGCGTGGGCATCCCTGCTGCTGGTTTCTGACGGGGCGGGCGGTGTTGGTGCAGATCACCATCTGCAGGAACGACGAGTGCGTGCTGGAGGACAATTCCCAGAGAACCAAGTGGAAGGTGATCAGCCCCACGGGGAACGAGGCCATGGTGCCCTCCGTGTGCTTCCTCATCCCCCCACCCAACAAGGAGGCCATCGAGGTGGCCAACAGGTGACTCGCAGTGGGGGGAGTCCCCGGGGCACGGTGACCGGGAGGTGGGGAGGGGTTGGTGACACAGGAGGGGGCAGATCTGGGGTGGAGGAACAGGAGCGGGTGGAAAGCCCTTGAGGTGCTGGAGCGAGTTCAGAGAAGGGAACGGAGCTGGGGAAGGGGCTGGAGCACAAGTGTGATGGGAGCGGCTGAGGGAGCTGGGGTTTAGAGGAGGTTGAGGTTGGATTTAGGAACAATTTCTTCCCCAAAGGGCTGTGGGGCATTGGAACAGGCTGCCCAGGGCAGTGCTGGAGTCACCATCCCTGGAGGGGTTGGACAGACGGAGATGAGGTTCTCAGGGACATGGGGCAGTGCCAGGGGTGGGTTAATAGTTGGATTCGATGATCTTGAGGGTCTTTTCCAACCAGAACGATTCTGTGAGTGTGCTAGGTTGATCCAGGGCTGACAGATCCGCTCCTTTCCCATGCAGGGTGGAGCAGTTGTACCAGAAGGTGATGACTCTCTGGCACCAGCTCCACATGAACACCAAGAGCCTCATCTCCTGGAACTACCTGCGGAAGGACATCACCCTGGTGCAAAGCTTCAGCATGGAAAAGGTACGGTAGGAATTTCCCTGCCTGGCTCTGGGGCTGTGGTGCTCGTCCTCTGGGCTTCTTCGTGTGGCTGAGGGGGAAGGGAAGGGTTAAAGGGAAGAGCAGAGACTGCGAGGTTGGAGAAGTTCAAGGGTCTTTGTGCCTTGGACAGCATGAAGACCTGAGCTGGGGGATTCTTTTCAAAATGATTGCAGTTTTTCCCAATAAAGCATCAGGAGTTTGCTGCTGTTAAGGCATAAGAGATTGTGGACTTAGTGTTTCCTAGGGAGTGAGTGAGGTGTGAGGCCAAGACAGAGGAGTTTGCCTTTGCTCCTCTAACAAGAAAAGCCTCACTTGGCCGAGGAAGGCAACGAAGGCGGGCAGGGTGGCTCGGGGTGAAGTGTAGGAGGTCGTTCCCGGGGGTTAACGTGCCACTTTTCCACTCGCAGCTCAGATCCTTGGCGCAAGGCGAGTGCCAGCAAGCGCTGAAGAGCCTGCAGACGCACTACGAGGACTTTGTGCAGGACAGCCGGGACTCGGAGCTCTTCTCGGTGTCGGACCGGCTGCGTCTGGAGGAGGAAGTGGAGTCGTCCAAGGAACACATCCGGCAGCTGCTGGAGTCCATGGAGAACGGTGAGCTTCAAAGGGCTGATGGGTTCACCAGGAGCTGTGAGGACTCATAAAGACAGGATTTATGGGATGGCTTCATTTTCCTTCATTTTTTTCTGAGCTAGCTGATGGTGTGAGCAGCTGCTCTCCTTATTTCTCCATCCATTCAAGTGTTTGGTCTTTGTCCAGCGATGTTCCTGCAGAGAGGGCTTGGCTTCGCAGCTTCAGCTTAACCGCTGAGTCCTCTTGCCCTAATATTGCTGGAGGATTTGGTCATTGGGATTCATTCTGAGCAAGGAGTTCTTCCTGCGTTTAATCTTTAAGAAAATATACGTGGTGGTGACACGTGTGACACAGCAGCACTATGGGTCTCACTTCAAGGACTCCGGCTTTGTCATGCGAGGTCCCCTGTGGCTGGGCTCGTTCTCAGCTGCATTTGGACAAGATGATCTGATTAAATTACTTTCCGTCTGAGCGGAGCCCCCAGTGTCTCGGTGTCAGCGCGATGCTGCGCTCAGCTCCGGGGGTCAGGCACCAGCCAGGTTGTTTGAGCTGCTCTTTTTGGTTTGTGTCTCGCAGAAGACAAGGACGAGACCGTTGCCAGGACGTATCTCTCCGAGCTCAAGAACATCCGCCTGCGCCTGGAGGAGTGCGAGCAGCGGCTGGTGAGCCGGATCCAGAGCCCGAGCAGCGCCCGAGCAGACGGTGACACTATCCAGGAAAACACCATCCGCATTGCAGAACAGGAGGTCAGTCCTGCCGCTGGGAGGTGCGGAGGTGGTGGCCTTTGGTCTTTAACATGTGCCAGAAATAGCTTTAGCTGCCCTGGGGTGAGCGTGTGGGTGATGGATGCGCGACTGTGGGGTTTGAGGGGATCTTGCTGCACAGAAGGTGGCAAGGACCCTCTCCAGGTGGGCTCGCTGCTTCATTCCATCCTTTGCCAAGGACAATCTTGCTTTTTCTCTGCCTGCTTGGGCTCTCCTTTCACGTTCTTTCCCTTCCATCCTGCAGCGCATGCAAGAGGATCTGCAGCGGCTGCAGTCGGACCTGCGGTTCATTTCCGAGAGATGCTACAGCTTCCTGGACAAGGCGCCCGCGGGCTCCAGCACGCCCCAGTTGCGCTCAGAACTTGACTTGGTGGTGAACAAGATGGACCAGATGTACGGGCTGTCTTCCATCTACCTGGACAAGTGAGTCGGGACGTGCCTGTGTTCCCAAATAGCTTTTTGTATCTGCCCGATTCTGCCCAAGACCTTTCGTCTGCCCCACCTCGCGCTGAGCTCCGTCCCTCTCGCGATCGAGGGGATCTCTGTGAAACTCTGGATGTAATTGTGCTGCCTCTGCTTGATTTGCCAGGTTGAAGACTGTCGATATTATTATCCGTAACACCCAAGGAGCAGAGTCTCTGGTCAAAGGCTACGAGGTGAAGCTGAGCCAAGAGGAGGCCGTCCCCGCCGACCTGCCAGCTATTCAGTCTCACCGAGTGGCGTTACAGGTGGGTGCTGTTCCCTTCCCGAGGCAGAAACCAGCCAGCGTTTTGGCGTTTGGCAAGTGGGGTCCTTCCCTTTCTCTGCTGAATTTGGACCGTATGCCTTATCTTGCCTCGGTATAGCTGCTAGGAGGATTTTGTGCTGCTTACATGATCCCTTATTGCTTTGTAAAGGTAAAGGTTTGTGCTCGCTGTCGTGGGTCACATCAGCATCTTGGCAGCTTCATGTCCTGTTGCTGCAGGACAGCAGCTGAACCAATCTGACTTGTTTCAATCTCTGAACACAGTCCGCTCTGTTTTGCACCTCCCATCGTCAGCAGGTTGACGAGAGAGGAAAGATAAACCCCTTCTCAGGCTTGGCAGCTCTGGGCAGGAGAGCGTCGCTGACTCAACGTGCCTTTTGTTTTCCGGGGCGCTGAGCCCGTGCTGTCTCTTGCTGGTTTTGCAGCAATGGCTCGGGGAGGTGAAGGACAAGAGCTCCGTCTTCTCCGTGCTGGAGGAGGAGTTGGCCAAGGCGAAGGCGGTGGGAGAGCAGCTGTACCGGCTGAGGCAGGAGCGCAGCATCGACCTGGAGCGCTACCAGGAGAAGGGCAGCCAGCTATGGGATCGCTGGCAGCGCGTCTGCGCCCAGATCGAGACCCGGTGAGAAACCTCCCGCCTCCTCTCGCGGATTTGCTTTCATGTCTTTCTGACGTACCACAAGAAAGGCTGGACCAGATGATCCTCATAGTCCCTCCCAACCTGATATTCTGTCATGCTTCAGCTGAGAGCTTAGATCAGGCTTTTTCGCAGGGATATTCTTCCAGATGGGATTCCCACTGCTGGTTGGGATAATCCCTATTTCCTACAGTGGTGTTTTGCCCTCCTCTTATTTGTCTTGGTTCTTCTCACAGCCACACGGAGCTGGAGAGCATCCAGGAGGTGCTGAGCGATTACCGGCAGTGCCACAGCGCCCTGATCCAGTGGATCGAGGAGATCACGGTCCAGCAGGAGCTGATGAAGCCTGGGCAGGCGGAGGACAGCCGGGTGCTGTCCGAGCAGCTGAGCCAGCAGACGGTAAATTGTGTCTTGACAGAGCAGTTGCTGCTGTGACCCTGTCACTTCTTTTACTAAAATCTTTCCATCTGTGAGCTTGAAAACATGAAACAGAGGGGGAGAGGCTGCAGGCCTGAGCTGGGTGTCGGGGAAGTAAAGAAACTCTTGCTTAGCTTGAGGTAGAGATGGGGCCTCGCATAAAAAGTTGAAGAGGATAGAGACTATACTCAGAAGGAGAGGGATGGGGACTGAAATTCAGCCCGCCGCCTGACAACTCTTTTTACTTTGAATTTTGCTGAAGGCTTTGGCTGCAGAAATTGAGAAAAATCAAGCCAAACTGGACCAGTGTCAGAAATTCTCCCAGCAATACTCGGCTGCCGTCAAGGTACGGGTCCCCTCCCGAGCCTGGGTCGGGCTGGCTGGGCAGAACCAGCCCCGGCAGAGTTTGCGTCTCACATGCTCCGTGTCTCTCCACCCCTGCTTGCGTTTGCAGGACTACGAGTTGCAGCTCATGACGTACAGGGCGTTCGTGGAGTCGCAGCAGAAGTCTCCCATGAAGCGCCGGCGGATGCTCTCGTCCTCGGATGCCATCACGCAGGAGGTAGGAGCCGCCCGCCCGACCCCACCAGAGAGAAATTGCGTGGGGGGTTCTTCGACACCGAGCAAAGCGCCGAGCAGCCGCTGCAAAATGAGCTCCTTTCTGCTGAACTCGCTTGTATAAATAAAGCTTCCA
Source organism: Pampusana beccarii (assembly GCA_013399365.1). Taxonomy (NCBI): domain Eukaryota; kingdom Metazoa; phylum Chordata; class Aves; order Columbiformes; family Columbidae; genus Pampusana; species Pampusana beccarii. The sequence goes on from VWYH01007286.1 coordinate 2,927,603, forward strand.
CCCTCGCTGTTTTTTCTGCTAGCCAGAGAGGATGGCTTTGTGCTCTAAGCACCAGGTATGACATACCCAGCCTCCTGGGAACCCCTGGGCAAATCCAGCGGGGTCGGCTCAGCCCTTCGGCCTTGCGAGGTAAATAACCAGAGCGCCATGCGGCCTCAGTGTCTGTGGATCTTTGGGATGAGACCTTTAGGGACCCGAGGTCCTGTCTGCTCTGTGTGGACGTTAAAGATCCCACCAGCCCTTTTTTGTCAGAGTTGAGCACCCACCCCAGCGTCCCCTTCGCTCCGGTGTTGTGCAGCATGCTGTGCGTGGCCACAACCCTCCCCGTCACACTCGCTGTGTTTCATTGATGCCGTACGGGGGCTGCGAGGTGCTGGGGGGCTTCCCGAGCAAGAGATGGTGCGTCCGTGTGGTGTACCGTAAAGCGTGTCGCTGCGGATCCGCTGGTCGTGACTGACGGGCCCCGTTTCTCCCTCTCTCCCTTCGCAGTTCATGGATTTGCGGACTCGCTATACGGCTCTGGTGACGTTAACCACGCAGCACGTGAAGTACATCAGCGATGCTCTCCGGCGGCTGGAGGAGGAGGAGGTGAGGGTGTTGTTCGGAACCGAACTCTGTTCAAAATGTTGCTGGCTCATTTCCTAACATCCCAAGGATGCTCCACATTGAGGTTACATAGAATCACAGAACAGTTTGGGTTGAAGGGACCTTCAAAGCTCCCCCAGTGCCCCCCTGCCATGACAGGGACATCTTCAGCAGCTCAGGTTGCTCAGAGCCCCGTCCAGCCTGGCCTGGGATGTCTCCAGGGATGGTTCATCCACCACCTCTCTGGGAACCTGGGCCAGGCTCTCACCACCCTCAGGGCCAACAATTTAATCCTCATATCCAGCCTGAATCTCCCTCCACCTTTAGAAATCTGGGACCCCTTTGATGTGGTTAATCTTCCTCTCTCCTCTGTTTGCAGAAAGTCGTGGAGGAGGAGAAGCAGGAGCATGTGGACAAGGTGAAGGAGCTGCTGGGCTGGGCCCTGGGCTTGAAGCAGAGCGTGCAGGGCAGGACGGCAGCTGCTGGGAGCAGAGAGCTGGGTGACATCGAGAAATCCATCTCGGAGCAACAGGTAAACCGCGGGCAGCCATCGGTTTATTTAACAGCTGTTCTTCTTCCACAGCTGGTTTAAGCTTCTTTCTTTCTTTCTTTCTTTCTTTTTGACAGACCCTGAATGATGAGCTGGCTGCAAAGAAGGAGCAGGTCTCTGAGGCCATCAAAACTTCACAAATCTTCCTGGCAAAACACAGCCACAAGTGAGTGTGGCCAGAGGAGGGGACAGGCAGGGAGAGCAGTGGAAAAAATGAGATACCTTAGAGCTGGTGGTTTGGTGTCCTGGGGTCCAGTGCCCAATTCCTGTTAAAAACAATGATGAGCTGCATGTAACAGTTGTCTTCTTTCTTATCTGCAAGGAGAGCTATGAAATATGCAACCCATTTATGCTGTTGGGACAATATTAATCCCATTTAGGCATGATCCAGCCCTGTATATTTGGGGAATTGATCGTTATGATGCAGGTCAGCTTTTGCTGAGCCCAGTACCCTTGCTGGTTTTAGCTGAGCTGGGCAAGGAGTGGGGCAGTGGGAAGAGGGGACTCGTGGTGGGTTTGTCCTTTTCCTTCCCCAGAAGAACACGTCAATTCTGCAGAGCTGGGAGCTGCTTCGTGCTGAGAGATTTCCCCTTCCCCTTGCAGGCTTTCCCATCCGGAGAAGGAGCAGATTTCTGCTCAGATCGCTGCGCTCAAGGACACCTACCAGGTGCTGTGCAATGACTCCACAGAGCAGCTCCAGCAGCTCCAGAGCCAACTGGCTCAGGAGGCAGAGCACAAGGTACCAGTTCCTGCTCAGTCCTGCGGCTGCACGGACACAGGGGGTGACAAAGGTTTTGCTGTGTCTCGTGGCCACCAGCCACTCCCAGCCCGTTGACTTTCTTATTTGCACGTGGTTGCCCTCCCTTCTCTTCTGTCCATGCCAAGGCATCAAGGCTGGGGTTGGTCCTGTATACCTCCTGCCTTCCAGGGCGGTGAGAGAGTCATCTTTTGCGAGGGTTTTCGTCGGAGTTCTGCTCTGCACGAGGGTCGGCTTGTTCACGCTCAGTGGGCAAGGATGTAGATGGAGCTCTGGCCTGGGAACGGTCCCCATAGCAAATCCGTGTCCTCTGAGGAGCATCCTCTCGGTGGTTTAACCACAGAGGGCTCCATCTTGCAGGCAGGAGGCACAAGAAGGTGGTTTCTGCAGAAGGGCGTCTGCCCGTGTGGTCTCGTATCTCAGGGTCTGGCGAGAGGTTTGTCTCAGCTGTGGCTGAATAAAATTGCTTTTCCCAGTGGAAGGTGACCTGGGAGCCCTTCCCAGCCCTTAGCTGGACCCTGTTCACATCCACCAGTGCCCCCCACCAGTCCCCATCCTGGTTTTGCTGGGTAGGGAGGGCTGAAAGCGCATCCTTATTGCCTCTGTTACGAGCTGTCTTTGGTCATTCACAGGTGTACGTGTTCTATAAGTGTATATACATGTGTCGATGGATATATCTGTGTGTTTGCTTGCTGGCTCCCTGTACTCTGAAGCAACGGCCCGCTCAGATGTGGCTGTGTGACGCAGGTTTTGGCTGTCGGGTCCGTGAGTGAAGCCCTGTTCAGGACAATGGTGACAGGGCTGCTTGTTTGACATCTGCCCATCCAGCTTGCACCTAAACATAGAGCATTCCTCTCCAAATTGGACTCTATAGCAGTTTCAGGTGTCTTCATGCAGCAAGCGCTTTCTGTCACACGTCCCTTTAGCTCTCGTGCTTGCGGTGAGCAAACGGACTCATTAATTGCCATTAAGCCCTTGCAGATTTGCTGCTGCTTCTGCCAGGATTGCAGCGCAGAGCAACCAGCCCCTGGAAAGGCTCCTTCGTCCCTTTCCTTTCCCTTTTCCTCATTCCCAGGCAGGAGAATGACTTTAGAGCAAAAAGCCTTCTCCAGGGCTTGCCGGGTGGGTTTTGTACAGCATGAGGATGCTTTGGGGCTAGAACAGTTTTCACTCACGCTCTCGATGGAGCCCAGGACACAAAACAAGAGGTGGCAGCGGGGCTTGGCTGTAGATCCTGTCTGCGAGACGATCCCCGCAGCTCCTGTGCCGTGCGGTTGCTTCACTGTAGAGGGAGCATGAGGAACTCTTAACATTTGCTTGCTGGAAACGTTCAACTGCCAGAGAGAAGTTACAAAAGATGAAAACGCAAAGCAGAACGCGCTAAATTGAGCATGATGTGTCCCTGTACAGTTTGTGTTTCATGTCAACTGTTTTTTAAGATTAACTGACATCCTTGCTTACAAGTTTAACTAACCCTCCGAGATTTAAACACACAAAACACACAAAGGGAAAAAGAGGACGACCTGTGTGTGGGGTTCTTTTTGCAAACAAAACAGTCGCATGCTGGACGCTAACACCAAGCTTTACACTGTGTGTGATACGGCTGAACTGCTCCATAAGGCTCTGTCTTTAACTGCTCAAGGCACACCCTGCGACTCGGGTAAGTAAAAGCCTTTTACCCCCCATCTCCTTTTTTATCTTCCTCTCTTTTTTCCTCCCTCCTTTTCTCTGTCTTTCCGTGGCTTGTTCATCTCCGAACCTGCATGCCCAAGTCTGGTGATGGTGGTGGAGAGCTGAGGTTTTGCCAGCAGGTTCACCGGGGGAATCTGCAACCCAGCGCGGTGGAGGCTGCGTCCTCGGCCGTGCCGTCACCGCGGCTACGAACGCCCCAGCCTGGGTGCTGTGAGATTCACCGATTATAGAAAAATTAATCTAAGGCTCTTGGAGATGCAAAAGGAATTAATTCCACAATCCAAATTCCCTCCTCCCTGTCCCCACAAAAATCTTTTCGTGCTTGGGCCAGCCTCACACCCAAATAGTGGGACTGGGAGAAACCCAAACGTCCAGAGAGCTGTTACTGTTCATCATCTTGATTATTACCCTCCCGTGGGGATACCAGCAAGAAGAGAAAAGCCCCTCCGGAAACCCCAAAGGAAATGCTCTATTTCCATGCTGGGACCTCCAGCTTCTTATATTTCTCCCTGTGACCTGTCTGAAGAGCAGGTTGATTTGAGATGCTGGTGGTCGTGTTGGGGGGAGCTGCCCTGCACGCAGCGCTCCTGCCCTAACGCATGGCCGGTCTGTGCAGCTGGGGAGCTGCTTGGGCTGTTCCTGAGCCATCCTGGCACTTGGGATCTGCTTGGGAAGGGCAGGGTTTAAAGCATGGCAGGAGTCAGCGCGGAAGCTGCGCTGGGACAGGTTCCTAGATAAGGGTTTTTTTTTTTTCTCCTCTGGGTACGCAGTGGTCTTTGTGTTGTCTTGACTTTTTAAAACTGAAGCTATTGAAGGGCTTTGGTGTGCTTGGTGGTCTCCTTCCCTCTGTTTCTCCGTGGAGCACTAGGAGCACGTCTGGGTTTTGCCGCTTGCCGCTTTGCTGCGTTGCTGTTGGATGTTGGAGGCATCTCAGTGCTGCCCTGGGTGATGGGCTAGATGAGCGTTAAAACTTGCTGGCAAATGCACCGATTTGAGTGCTGTGATGCCTTTGGAGTTGCATTTCAAACACTTTGGGACTCCTTTCTAGCCTATTTAGGGTTTTAAAACTTTTTTTTTTTTTTTTTTTTGGAAACTGAGAGCTCCCTGGACCTCGTACAACCTGAGTGCTTACAATGCTCAATTTTGATTTAATGCTTTTCCTTCTCTTTCTGTTCTAGGGCAGTGAAGCAGTGGCAGGAGTGATCGATCTTGGCACAGTAGAAATATTCCCTGTCTTTGGTGCCATGCAGAGAGGTCTTATAGATCAGGACACCGGCCTCGTCCTCTTGGAGGCTCAGGTTATCACGTCTGACTTAGTTGTTCCAGAGACCAACGAGAAACTCTCCTTGGAGAAAGGTCTGGCGAGAAACATCATCGATCTCAGGACGTTCCAGGTGCTGCAGGAGCTGAAGGATGCTCTCCACCGGGTGGAAGAAATCAGCTGGGAAGGGAGGCAGCTCCTACCTGTCGTCGCTGCGATAGAAGAGGGGAAAATCAGCGAGAGCATCGGGTTGAAGATTCTTGAAGCTGAGCTTGTCACCGGTGGCTTTAAAACCCATCAGGGCAGAATCAGCATGGAGACAGCGGTGCGAGAAGGGCTCCTTCCCCCTCAGCTGCATTCCAGGCTTCTGTCTCACCTGGAGAGTGGCAAGGATTTGATTGACCCCAACACCGCTGAGAAAATCAGCCTGTCCGAGCTCCTGGACCGATGCATTGTCCACCAAGAGACGGGGCTGAGGCTGCTGCCGGTCACGCAGCTGGCGGGTGGGACGGTGAGCTTGAAATCGGGCAGGAAAGTCAGCATCTTCCGTGCCATCCAGGAGGGGCTGGTAGACAGGCAGGTGACGGTCAGGTTGCTGGAAGCCCACCTCTTCGCTGGTGGCATTGTTGACCCCAGGACAGGGCACAGGCTCACTGTGGACGAGGCCGTGAGACATAATTTAATCGACCAGGATTTGGCGTGCACGCTGCTCATCCGGCAGCTTCAGACGGGCGGCATCATCGATACCGTCACGGGAGAGAGACTGACCATTGATGAAGCTGTAAGGAAAGAGTTGGTAGCACCAAGGATTGCGTTGGTGGTCCTGGAATCCCTCTGGTCCTTCATGGGGCTCCTGTGGCCAGAGACAGGGGAGATTGTCTCGGTTGCAGATGCTTTGGAGCAAGGAATCCTGTCCACAGAATTGGTTTACAAGATTCTCAGCAAGAGGCAACTCATTAAGGCTGTCTTCGTACCAGAAACCACCGAGGTGTTGTCCTGGAAGAGAGCGGTTGAACACGGCGTCTTGGAGAGAGATGTGGCGAAGAAGCTGAAGTCAACAGTCATACCCGACGTCATGGCCGGCGTGCGGCTCGCCGGCTCTCCCGGCAGAACCAGGCACGGCCAGAGCTCCGCTGGAAGGAGTCCCACGGGTCACCAAGAGCAAAGTGACCCTTTGCTAAGGAGTGACGACGAAAGGCTGATGTTCCACCTGATGACCCACAGCTACATCAACATCCATGATGGCCAAAAGCTGCTCTTAGTGGATGGAGAGTTGAACAGTGTCACTAAAGCCCTACTCCAAACCCAAGAAAATGGAACCTGTGCACACATGTTGGAAGAGAGTGAAGGTTTTGAGGAGAAAAGGGCAGGTGCGGCTCTTGAGAGCGAGCCTTGCAATGGCTTGGCTTTGCAGCAGCTGGAGTTGCAATTTGCTCCTTCCAAAGAACAAAGCGAAAAGGTCCTGCTACCCAGAACTGCTTTGGAGAATGGGGAGGTGGTGATGGGACCTGAAAGGCTCCTGTTGGAGGGTGCAGAAGACAACCTGCTTGTGGAGGAGCAAGAGCAGATTTATGCCGAACAGGTCTCCATCAAGGGTGAAGCTGATGCTGAATTTGGAAGGCAGCAGGTAGCCTCTACAGGCAGGGACAAACTGCAGGTAAAATTATCCATGCCAGGACATCCTGATGACCTTGAAAGCAGATTCAGAGAACCAGAGGAAATGATGACTGAGGCGCAAAAGTCCAGATCTTCTACAGTAGATGGAGTGGAAAGTATGGAAGATCAGCAGAGGGCATCGGAAAGTGTGACAGTTGTTATGAAAAGAGAAATCTGCGTATCGGTGGATGTTTCAGAAAGAAGAGATAGGCTGGAAATCATGGCAGAGAGGTCTCAGGGTGTGGAGGAACCTGAACTAGAGGCAGAAGATGTTGGAGGGATTGATTTGCCAGATGAAGAAATAGTTGAGAATGGCATGCTGGGGGAAGAGGAGGTTGTGCTCCCAAAAACTGGAGAGGCCGAGCGGACAGAGAGGCAAAGTGAAAACATCGAAAGTGGATTGGAAGAAGTATTAGATGGTGAGAGTGTTGATGAAACATCCCCACCAGCCCCTGCAGAGCAGGAACCAGAGGACACTTTGGAAATGCTGTTAACGCAGCTCCAAAGCGGTGGCATAATCCATGAGCAGACAGGCAAGAGTCTTCTTCTGAATGAAGCCGTCGCCTGTGGAGTGGTGTCCAGCCACACCGCCGTGAAACTGATGGAGAAGATGAAGATGTTCAGCGGCTTCTTTGACTCTCAGACGTGTGAATCGTTGACCACCGAGGACGTCATTGAAGAAGGTCTGATGGATGAGAAGCTTCTCCAGAAGGTACTTGAGTCTGACAAAGCGATAAGTGGTGTTCTGGACCCGGGCAATAACTTTGTCTACTCTATCAAGGACGCCGCTGCCATTGGCCTTCTGGACAAGGAAACGGCGCTGAGGATCTTGGAAGGGCAAGTGGTTACTGGAGGGATCGTTGACTTGAAACGTGGCAAAAAAGTATCGGTCACTTTGGCTTCAAATCTGGGCCTTATAGAGCCAACGAGTCAGAAAGAGCTGGTCAAGCTGGAGAAGGCTTCCAAAGGGAAGGGCACTGATGAGGTGACCAGACAGAAGCTCGTTCGCTTACAGGCTGAGACCAGCGGGATTGTGGATCCTAAAACCAAGCGGCCTTTGACTGTTGCACAGTCTGTTGAAAAAGGGCTCCTGGAAAAGGAAAAAGCTTTTCAGCTCTTGGCCAAGCAGGTTGCTGATGGAGGAATCATCCATCACGTGTCTGGAATGAGGCTTTCGGTAGACGAGGCAATGAAACATGGTTTGATAGGTGAAGATTTATGTGACGAACTCAGGAAAGCTGAAAGCGTGTGTCTGCAGGACTTTGTTCATCCGGTCACGCAGGAGAAACTGCCCTTGTCCAAGGTGGTATCGTTAGGGCTCATTAGTCCAGAATTCCAGAGGAAAGTGCAAGAAATCCAGGCTGGGGGTGGAAGCATTTTAGATCCTGCTTCTGGCCAGAGGCTGGCACTCAGTCAAGCGGTCAAGGAGGGCTTGCTGCCCAAGCAGGTGGTGGAGAAGGTCCTGGCATCTTCAGAAATGAAAGAAGGCATTGTAGATCCCGAGACCTGCGTGATCGTTCCCTACTCGGAGTTCATCAAGAAGTGTAAAATAGACGTCGAATCTGGCCAGAGGTATCTGGAGGTCCATCCCTTCCGAGCCGTGGGGGATGAGGTGATGGGGAAGAAGCTGACGTGCGCCGAGGCGGTGAGGTTGGGGAAGGTGGACCCGCTGCCCACCCTGCGGCTGCTCCAGGCTCAGGCGGACGCCGGGGGGGTCGTGGAGGGGACGGTCACCAAGAGGTTGTCCCTGAGGGCTGCCGTGGAGCGGGGGGTGCTGGACGAGGAGATGGCGCAAGTCATTGCCACCAACCAGATGAGGACGGGGGGAATTGTGGATGCGAGCAGTGGGAAAAGGTTGAGTTTAAAGGAAGCTGTTGAAAAAGAGCTGGTTAGTCCCAAATTAGCTGCCAGCCTTCGGGAGGCGCAAATATCCGCGGAGAAATGTGGTTCTGAGGTGTGCAAAGTAGATAAACCCCACCTTTTCAAGGGAAAAATGGAAAAGTTATCTCCACAAGAGGAAGATGTTGTTGTCTCCACCAGTGCTGCTATGGAGTCTGAGCACAAAGCTGGATCTGAAGCCGTGAGCTATGACTTGGCTGGAGGTGCAGCCGCTGCCACCGAGAGACCCCCGGTGACACCGAGAAAAGAGAAATCGAAACCTCCAGAAACTTCAGAGGATGGTGTAACGCACCATCCCCAAAAACAGGCTGAACGGGCTCCGGAACACCCCTCAGCATCGGGTAAAGCGTCTCTCTCCGAAGAGACGGGGGTGGGAAGGGCAACGGGAAAAAGGATCGTGAAAAGCATCTTCCAGGTGGGAGCAGCTGGGGAGAAGGAACTGAGAGAAGCAGCAGATCGAGGGTCAGAGAAAGTGGAGGGATTGGGGTTGGAGAAAGAACAGTTGGTTTTGGACGCGGAGGTTCTTCGCAGTGTGGAGGATGAGGAGAAGGTGAGGAGGAGGTTTGGAAGTGCAGAGGGAATCGTGGCAGGTGGAGAAGGTGCAGAGGTGGCTTCTGAGCAAGAGGAGCGAGCGGGCAGGCCAGGCCGGGTGACACCGGCAGCCCCGAGGGAACCTGTGACTATGGGTCGAGGGAAAGGCGAGATGGGTCCTACAGAGCCTGGAGAACCCCCTGAGATCAGCATCCCGATGGAGCCTGCAGGAGACGAGCTTGCAGGTAAAAGAACCGTCAAGCACATCGAAGGAGAAACCCTGAGGCTGGGTGCAGAAGGTCCAGTCGATCAAGAAAAAACGAGTGAAACCGAGCCGAAACCTACCCAAAAACAGAAAAGCAGGAAAAAGAAAGCAAAGCAGACTGGTGTCCCAGGAGACAGTGCTCATCCAGAGAAAGCTGCTGTGGAAAAACAATCCCTTCCTTTTCCAATTTCCGAAGAAATTCCAGGGAAGAAGGAGGAGGACTTCGTCTCAAGCACGCCAGAACCAAAACATGAAGCCACCACCAAGATCGCTGCTGGGTTGGCAGGAGATGCAGCCGAACGCATGGGGAGCAGCAGGGGTGGCAAGGGAAAGAAAACGGTTTCCGAGAAGGATGAAGAAAACCTTACTGGGGGTCAGAAGTTCCCTGTTCCCCCAGGACAAGGGGAAGCTGAAGAGGTGAGGAAAGGTGGAATCAGAAATGGTCACGATTCCTCGGTGGCATTTAGCCTAGAGGAGGACACCAAGGTGGAAACCACAGGTGATGTGTCCAGTGCGGCCCCTGCAGCCGGCGAACTGCCCGAGGAATTAATTATCAGAGAGGAACCCAGAGAAATGCAGGAAACCTCCGCAGCCCTTGGGCTTGGAGAAGAGACACGGCGAGAGCAAACGCTGGAGATCAGCCCAGGCCAAGGAGCTGCCCCTGTTCCCCCAAAATCCCCCGGAGAAACCCCCCAGGAGAGGAGCCGGCAGCTGGGTCCTGCCGATCGGGGTTTGCTCTTACCAGTGATCGTGGAGGGGGAGCTGCTGGAAACCTCTGAGGAATCCACCAGGCCAGCCCAGGTAAATTGATGCTTTTTGCCGTTTTGACTTTATTTTTGACTTATTTGTGCCTGTTTGATGTTAAATCTGTCCGAGGTCCTCAGCACAAAGGACAAGAGGAGTGGGTGTTTGAGCTTGATGTTGCGGTGTGAGCTGCGAAGGATCTGGCAGAGGACCTGGTGATGTACGCCTGAAAACATGCAAGGCTTAGTCGTGGCTTCTTTTTTGCTAGAGCATTACTTGTAAATGACTAATAAATAGGACTCTTTTTTGGCACTTTTGCTGTAACACCAGAGATCTCTTGCCATTTATAAGCTTATGTTGGAAAAAGAGCTGTGTGTTTTATTTTTCCTGTAGTAAATTTTGTAGATAAGGCTAGCGAGTGGAAAGTCCCTGAGATTGAACATGATGAAGAGATTTCTTCTTTGCAACAAAACAATAGTCTATAATCCTTTGTTTTCTCTTCTGTCTAAACCTGCGGTTTTGTTTTACTGTTTGATTCTGTAGATCATGTTCACCAAGAAGATGTGTCTGGAGCACGACGAGAAGCTGATATCGTATCGCTCCATGCTCCGAGATATCGAGATGAAAATCAAACGGGTGCAGCCGGCTGAGCAGAACTTGGCAGCGCTGCATGACCTGCTGCGGCAGGCGGAGGTGAGCCGGGCTGGGCCGGGCTTGGCCAGCGTTAGGCCGGACAGAAGTTAGTCCAGACAAGTTAGGAAGGACAGAACTCGTCCCTCCTCTCCCCAGCTTCTTGCACAGCCCTTGCACCCCCTCCCTGCTCCTGCGAGCCAGCTGGGGAGTTTAGTCTCAGGTTTAACAGACATTTATGTGCAAACCCTGTCCCTCCCCACTCTTGTGCTGCCTCTGCCTCACCTCCTCCCTGCTTAGACAAGAAGCTAAGCTTGGCTGAAACAAATTTTACAGCCTGGAGAAAGACGGGCGAGCGCTTGCAGCTGAGCCCGGCTGGAGGATGGTCGTGAATCTTCCGAGGAGACAGACGCAGCGTTTGGAGCTGCTTCTCCAGAGCCTTTTTCCTCGGTTTTGGCAGCGGGAAGATGAAGTCACTGTATCTCAGACATAACGATGTTGTCTTGTCTCAGGCCCTGGGCGCTGAGCTGCGGGAGCTGAGCTTCCCCGTGAATCAGGAGTTGGACGCTGTGAAGCGGATTGTGGCCAACCCCCCTGAAGAAGTCCCTGAGCAATTACTGAAGGCTTTGGAGAAGGACGCCAAGAACCTCCAGAAGTCTCTGAGCTCCGCCAATGATGTCCTGGAATCCCGGCTGCAAAACCTTCATGGGGCTGCAGAAACCGAAAAGGTAGAGCTGGTTACTATCGCCACTGCCTGTTCCCCCCAGCATCCTGGTGCTCATTCCTCAGAGTTCTGCTTCTTCTTTAAATGATGCATTTTTAATTTTTTTTTAAGGCTAAAATCCTGGCACATCACGAGACTCTCCAGGGCAAACTCCAGGAGCTGCTGAGCTGGGTCTCTGGCACCGCGGAGTCGCTGGACGGCAGCGATTACCAGCACACGACCGATGCGAACAGCTTGAGTCGCTGCCTCCAGCACTACCAGGTAACCATGGCAATGCCCCTAATCCTCCTGCGTGATGAAGTTACTGTCCTCTGCACAGAGAAGCTTTTAATCCTGTTTCCCTCCTGGAGCCGACCGAGGGTTTGCCCTTATCCTTTGTTGCAGGAGGAGCAAAAATGTTGTATTTGCTCTCAAGTCTTTTGTTTCTGCAATAAACAAACCATTGGCTTTGGCTGCTTGGGGAAGGTGCTCAAACGCAGGTGTGTGATGGGGATTCCTGTCAGGGTGTTGAGGAAAAAGCTGATTCCTCCATGGGGGCTCTGAGAGATCCCATATCACACCCACCCTGGGCTCCATCGGCTGTGGTGGAGTCACCATCCCTGGAAGGTTTGAATAGGCAGAGATGAGGTTCTCAGGACATGGGTTAGAGCCAGGGGTGGCTTAACAGTTGGACTCGATGACCTTGAGGGGCTTTTCCAGCCAAAATGATTCTATTCTGTGATGACTATACCAAAAGCCCAGGTTGCCCTCCACGTTTAGTGATAGCTCTCAAGACTTGGTCAGTTCAGCATCTCCCATTTGCTGGTAGCACCTTGGTGTTGAGGTCAGGGGATCGAAGGCTTTGAGAGCTGCTGCTGGCACGTGGTGTCACCACGGACTGGTCTGGGTTGGTGGCAGCTTTGTGTCACCTTCAGGGCTCCCCCAGTCTGAACCATCTCTTGGGGACGTGCTGGAGGGCAGCACTGGAAAATTGCTGCGGTGAGATGCCATCACCTCGATGCTGAGTGCGCTTTGGGGAGCATTTGGGATTTCTGGAATATATTCTGGTGACAAAGCGCTTTTTTTCCATGCGTACCGCTGCCTGTCCGTGCCTGCCATCTGAAGCGGTGCAGAACAGAACCGCATTGCCTGACAGGTCTTTTTCCTCCCCGTTCAGGAGCTGCAAGAGCCCCTCGCTGACACCAAATCTCAGCTCGACGCCACCGCCTTTGACATCCAGCTCCTTATCTCCGAGCACGCCCAGGATCTGACCCCGCAGCAGAGCCGGCAGCTGCTCAGGCTGCTCAATGAGCTGCAGAAAGCTTTCCGGGACCTGTCGGAGCGGGTGACGGCTCGGGTGGAGGTCCTGCAGGTCTGTCTCCAGCAAGTGGAGCAGCCGGACCAGGTGAAGGTTGGGAGACATCTGCTGCCTCGCTGCATTTTGCTCGCTGAAGCGCTTCCCGGCCACAAGAACATGCGCTGAGACACCTCGTGTTTGGGATTTCATGTGCATGTCACTCACGGTTTACGACTTCTCATTGCACATCATGAGCTTCCTCTAAAGTCTGTCTTCTTCCTACCACGTAACTCCCAGGCGGAAAATCGCTTTCCTCCAGATAAATGGAGCTTTGCCGAGGTCTGGGCAGCGCCCTGTTAGACATAGAGTTGCTCTGGGCTGGGTGGAATGATCCCTGGTCTCTGTAACCCCACCAGAAAAATCCCTGTGCAGAGGGGCCACCAGGGTCACAGTTTTAATGTCTTATTTCCAGTGCCCAAGTCAGGAATTGCTGTCCCAGAGAAAGAGCTGATGATGTATCGAGGCAGCAGGCAGCTGCAAAAATAAGCCCTCAGGGCTCTGCTGCATTGCTGCAGCGCCCATCACTGCATGGATCCTCTGATTCCAGACAGAATTAATGTGGTTTTTTATTAACAATTGCTCTCTGTATCTCTTGCCTGTCCTCTCTGGAGTGTGTGTGTGTATTAACCAGTTTGCTTTGCTTTTTCAGATTGAGTGTGCGCCCATCCTAACCCAGGAAGAACTCGCTTTGCAGCTGGAGAGCTCTTAAGAAGGCTCTTTCAATTTGCTTCTGTTGTTTATCTTATGACTGGGAGCAACAAGCACAGTGTTTTGCACAAGTTTGTCCGTCACCTTGCTGAAATGCCCAGTGAAAACTCAAAAAAACCCTTTAATGTCCCCTGTGGAAAGGGGAACGGGAACGTTGCAGGGACTCTGAGGTCACATCATGCTCAATTGCTCAAACAGGCGCTTCTGTTTTGTGCTCTGGCAGCAAAACGCAGGAGCTGGATCAGCTACAGAAACGCTTTCTCTCTCCCGGGCTCCCTCTCCACCCCCAGGATCAAAAAAATCAGCCTATTTAGGTTGTTTGGGGCTCCACAGTGGTGCTGCCTGACCTCAGGTCATCACTACCTCTCATTAGATGAGTTTCTGCTGCATTTTTGATGTAAGGTTGCATGGAAAAGGCACAGAAACTTCTGGCTGGGCTCTCCCAGGAGAGGAGTGCGTGACCTGGAGCGTAGCTCCACCGTGGAGCTCCTCAGAGAGCAAATTCAGAGAAACCTGCTCAAATGATGGCAAATTCACAGCGAGCAGCTCGTGCTCGGCGGGGACTTGGCGTCTCAGCCCCGCAGCCGGAGAGGGAGCACGTGGAGTGCTGCAAAAGCCGTTTTCTGTGCTGCATCCTCACCGTCAGGAGATGCTCCAGCTGTAACCTCTCGCCTTTGCCTTTCAGCGTGAGCGGAGGGCGCAGCGGCCGGTTCTAACTGTGTCCCCTCTCTGTCCCCTGTGCCCGCAGACGCTGCAGGAGCAGCAGGCAGCCCGGGCGCGCAGCCTCGCCGAGCTGAGCTGCTGGCTGGGCCAGGCAGAGGCCACGCTGCAGGAGCAGCAGCGAGCAGCCAGCGAAGGGGGCCTGCCCGCCTTGCAGCAGAGGCAAAGCGACGTGAAGGTCAGTGCTTTAAAAATCAGAGGGCGGAGAGGGTCGGCGGTGCCTTGGGAGCGCACGGAGCCTTACGGCATCGTCTGCTTAGGAGCTGCAGAGGAACATGCACACCCGAGCCGCCTCCTTCGCCAACGTCCTGAAAAGCACAGAGGAGTTTTTGGAGGAGAACAAGGCGAAGATGGAGCCCGGGGAGCTGGCAGCGCTGCGGGAGAACCTCCAGCGTGCCAAGGAGCAGTATCGGTCCCTGCAGGAGAGGACGGAGGTGGCGCAGAAGGAGCTGGAGAGCGCTGTGACGGCCGCGGTGCAGCAGGAGACTGAAAAGGTGATGTGCAAAGAGCTGGAGCCCCCGGGCTCTGCTTGAGGTGGACAGCAAGGTCCAGTCGGTGCAGAATCATCTGGGGTCCTGGTATTTGTCTGGGTGGTGGGGTGTAAAGACATTTACTGTTCCTCTTGCCCTGGGTGAGGTAGGACAATGGTGCTGTGTCCCCTCCTGAGATGCCTTGAGAGCTGTGGCCACAGATGAGCTGGTTGTGGGGGAAACGGGGACCCTGGGCTGAGAAATACAACACAACCGAGAGGCTGAGTTTATTCACAGCTTCTTTGCACACTTCTCCCTTTTGGAGAGCCACAAGGTGTTCTGGATGTCTCTGAGTGTCTCAGGCGTTTGCTGTGGCTGGAAAACTGTTCAGGGATTTTCTGTTGTTTATTTTTGTCTCCCCTGGGCAGCAGTTTGCTGAACACGCATAAAATGAGTTCTTATCTGGAGTCTCTGCTTTCAGGTGAAAGCTGCCAAAGAGCTGGAGGAGAACAGCAATAAGATCGATTCCCTCTTGAGCTGGGTGGCATCGCTGGAGCAGAAAGGAGAGCTCCTGGAGTACAGAGCACACCCCATCGAGCAAGCGCCGGGGACGCGAGCGGGGACGGGCGCTCAGGATGTCCCTGACAGCCACATCGCAGGAGCAGCCAGCGCTGCCGAGAGCCTGGAGGAGCAGTACGAGAGGCTGAAGGTCAGGACAGACACCTCGACCCTCTCAAAGCTTTCTGCCCCACACAATGACCCTGCCTCTGGGAGCAGGGTGGGCTGTGAGATGGGTCTGGCCTCTAAAACATGTTCAGGGTGATTCTCCAGATGGAGGACTCAGGATTTCCTGGGCAGTCCCTGCCCAACGCCCTGGAGGACATGCAGTCCCTGGAGGACACGCGGTCTGTGTGTCAGTGGGTGGGTGCAATCAGCGTGATGAGAGAAGGTGCCCATCACAGTTAGACAAGGGGGGTACCCCACCTCGGGGTGTTCCCCACCTTGCTGGTGCTGCAGGAAGGGTGTGGAGGCTCCATCACCTGCGTGGCCTCACTGCACTCGCTGGGTGCTTGGTCTTCAGGTGTCAGAGAATCACAGAATGGTTTGGGTTGAAGGGACTTTCAAATCTCCCCCAGTGCCCCCCCTGCCATGACAGGGACATCTTCAGCAGCTCAGGTTGCTCAGAGCCCCGTCCAGCCTGGCCTGGGATGTCTCCAGGGATGGTTCATCCACCACCTCTCTGCCCAACCTGGGCCAGGCTCTCACCTTTGTCCCTTTTGCTCGTTGGCATCTTCCAGGCCCAGCACCAGGAGCTGCTGTCCCAGCAGCAGGACGTCATCCTGGCCACGCAGTCTGCACAGGCGTTCCTGGACAAGCACGGCCCCAGCCTGGCCGGGGAGGAGCGCGAGCGGCTGCGGGGCCGGCTAGCCGAGCTGAAGGAGCAGTACGCGGCGTCCCTGTCGCGGTCCGAGACGCAGCTGAAGCAAGTGCAGGTCCTGCGGGACGAGCTGCAGAAATTCCTGCGGGATCACGGGGAGTTTGAGGCTTGGCTGACGCAAGCGGAGCAGGATCTGGAGGGGATGCACAAAGGGGGCAGCGACCCCGCCGCTCTCCGGCAGCTGCTCCTGCGACAGGGGAGCTTCTCGGAGGACGTGATTTCCCACAAAGGCGACCTGCGGTTTGTCACCATGTCGGGGCAGAAGGTGCTGGATGCGGAGGGAGCTGCTGGGGATGCCGGATCCCAGGCGCTGGTGTCCGGGAGCGTGGTCAGGAGCAAGCTGGAGGATGCGACGCAGAGATACACCACGCTGCATTCCAGGGTAGGGGAAGGGCTCTGCAAGGCTGGGAGTTGAACCCTGGCTGCTGTTTTCCCTCCTGTATGTGTCTAACAAGCAGGGATGGCAGAGGGATGTTTCACTTCTGAGTGTATGGTTGGACTTTTAGCATATACGTAGATTGTAGGACAAGGATTGTCTCCTCCCAGGGCTTGGGCAAGAGTAACACCCTCTGTTGTTTCCTGTAATTCCTTTAACACATATGGCAAGATTGGTTTTGATATTGTTTTTTTCTTTCTTGATGATTTCTGTGCTTGTGTGCGTCCTCCCCTTGCTCTTTCTTTTCACCGTCCTGTTGCTCCTTCGCAGTGCACCAAGCTGGGCTCCCACCTGAGCACCTTGCTGGATCACTACCAGCAGTTCCAGGAGGTGGCAGAGTCTCTCAGGACATGGCTGCAGGAGAGTGAAGCCACCGTTGGGAAGCTGCTCGCAGAGACGGTTTCTTCAGACCCGGCTGTTCTGCAGGAGCAGCTCGCCAGCGCCAAGGTACGGATGGGCTCCTTGGGTCTTCCCTTGCGGGAGCGATGGCACCTGCATGGCGATTTGGCTGCTGCTCTGAGCAGTCAGCAGCAGGAAAGGAACTTGATCCATTTGCTTTTTTTGCTGGTTGAGCACGGTTGGACCTGAGGATCTTGAGGGTCTCTTCCAAACAAAACGATTCTGTGATTCTGTCGTTGAGTCCAACCGTTCCCCCACCCCTGGCACTACCCCATGTCCCTAGAACCTCATCTCCGTCTGTCCAACCCCTCCAGGGATGGTGACTCCAGCACTGCCCTGGGCAGCCTGTTCCAATGCCCCACAGCCCTTTGGGGAAGAAATTGTTCCTAAATCCAACCTCAACCTCCCCTGGTGCAACTTGAGGCCGTTTCCTCTCATTCCTCCCTATGAGGGTGGCACTGGGGCAGCCCAGACCCCCTGAGCCAGCTCTGTGTGCACCATGGGGTTGGACCTTCCAACCTACATTATTCTTTTTCTTTAATGACTTTGTGATTTAAGCGAACAGGCTCCCTCAGCAGGGTTTAAATGGAGCCCTGAGCTCCCCGCAGGCAGGGTCTCTCTTGCGTGTGACCCACTACTGATTTCTGCCTTGTCTCGTGTCCAAGCAGCAGCTGCAGGGAGACCTCGCTGAGCATCAGGTGCTGGTGGAGAAGCTCCAGAAAGCAGCTCGGTGCCTGCTGGAGGTACAAGGGGAGCCGGCTCCGGACCATGGGCACGTCCAGGAAACAACAGGTATGGAGCGAAGCGTTAGCAGGGATGGTTGGGGAGAGCCTGGAAACCAGCCAGGGAGGTGGGAAAGAAGAAATCTCCCACTTTTGGGGGAAGATGGGGCAAAGGTGCACAGCAACGCATCTTCAGCACGCTTGTGTTTGCCCATGGGGACGGCTGTGATCCAGTTTGGCTGTTTGCCTTGGGTTCCCAGTCTCGCTGCTGAGGTTGGGAATGGGGATTCAGCATTGGCGAGAGTTCGGCAGGAGCCACACGTGGTCCTCCCCGCTCTCCGAGCATCGGGCGAGAAGCTCTTTGCCGCTGATTCTCCTTTTGTGCTGAATTCCGCAGATGCCATCGTTGGCCGCTTCCAGAGCCTCTCCCAGCAAATGGGCGAGCGCTCGGACCTGCTGCAGAAATCCATCGCCCAGTCCCAGAGCGTCCAGGAGAGCCTGGAGAGCCTTCTCCAGGCTGTGGCTGAGGTCGAGAAGAGCCTGGAGGGAGAGCAGCCAGCTGCGCTCTCCTCCGCCTCCATCCAGGACTCGCTTGCCACCAGCACGGTAAGGCCGGTCCCTGCGCTCCCTCGCCTCGAACGCGCCTGTGCAGGACCTGAACCGGGCAGGAGTTTAGCTACAGCATTCTGAAAGCACAAAAAGCCTAAAAAAGGGATACGAGCAGAACCTTTACTTAATTTCTTTAAGCCAGGACCTGTTGGAAGTCTTTCTTCTGTGGACGAACAGGGCTTGGATATCAGGCAGCAGGGCAAGGCAGAGCGGGCTGGGGAGATCAGAAAGGAAGACAGGGATAGAAAACGATTCTTGCTCGGCTGTTCTTTCTCAGCCTCTTCACCTCTTCGTGCCCGTCCAGTTTTGCTCAAGAGCCTTCCTAAAATGGCATCCCTGTCTGTGTGCCTCCCGCAGAAGCTGAAGCAGGACATCGCCCGGCAGAAGAGCTGCCTGGAAGCCACCCGTGAGATGGTGACGCGGTTCCTGGAGACGGCGGACAGCCCCACGGCCTCGGCCCTGCAGGCCAAGCTGGCCGAGGTGACCGAGCGTTTCGGGAGGCTGTGCCGGCAGCAGCGGGACCGGGAGGATGCGCTCAAGAGCCTCCTCCCGAAGGTCGAGCAGTACGAGCAGCTCTCGGAGAAGCTGCAGCAGTTCACAGAGAGCAGAGCACGGGTGTTGGCATCTGGGAATCGGCCGGACCAGGATATCGCTCGCTTCTCCCAGCACATCCAGGTGAGGTGCAGGGGGAGAAGGCTCCACCTTGGTGTGAGATTCCTGGGATGGGGGCATTTTGCAGTGATTTCTTCCTGGACAAATAGCCCCTGGGTCGCTCCCGGGCTGGCAGGGTCCGCAGGACCAGTGCTGGCTCTTTGCCTGGGGAAGAGAGCGTGGCCGAGCAGCGGAGGCTGTTTGCATCAGTGAGAGAGGGGAATGGCATTTCCTCGGGGCCGGGCTGGTTTTCGGAAGAGATCTTTAGCCAGGCTCTTAGGGGCCGCTCCAAATATAGCCAGGTTTTACAGATTAAAGACTCCACAGGGCTAATACGGCAACACACGCGAGCGCTGGCAGCGAGCGCGGTGCAGGATGTGACAAAGCCCTCGGAGATGCCGCGGGCACCGGTCACTGCTGCGCCTGGATTCCCCGCTCTGGTTTCCTACCAGGCGGGAGGTTTGGCCGCAACCTCAGCAATGCTCTAAGCTGGTCTAAAACCGGACACTCGTGCTGCGGGGGGTGTGATTTGGTTTGGGCTGGAACCCCCATATCCCATTCCCTGTGTGCTGGGGAAGGTGGAATTTGCACCTAGAGCTGCTTGAAGTATTTTCTGAGCTGGGGAGCAGGTGCTGGTGCCATCCATGGCGCTGCCCGCAGAGACACACGGGGCTGCCCGGTTCTGCCCCCCTGCCTCAGTCTGCTGGTGGGGGCACAGTTGCCATCACCCTTTGCTCTTGGCAGGAGCTGAACTCGGAGCTGAGGCAGCAGCAGGAGGAGCTGACGACCCTGGAGCACCTGGCTGCGGAGCTGAGCTCCTGCGGCTTCGCTCCCGGCGCTTCCCAGCAGCAGGAGAAGCTGCAGAGCCTGAAGAAAGACTTTCTGCAGCTGCAGAAGGTGGCGAAAGAGAGGTGAGTGCCAGGGACACGGCCAGGGGAGGTGAGTTTGGGGGTCAGAGCAAGGCCTTGTAGAGATCTCCTTTCCATGGCGGGGCAAGAGCGAACTCCTCCTGCTTCCCTCCTCCCACGCCGGGAGATGTGAGGCAGCTCGCTCCAGCTGATGCGTTAAAAAAAGCCTTTGGCCGGGGGCGTCGCGAAAAATTCCTGGTGCTGCAGGAGCCGGCGCTGGTGCATTTCCTGGCGTGTGGGCTGCCACAGCTCCCGCCCGGAGCGTCGTGGCGGGGGGAGCCTGTCCCGGGGGTGCTCTCCGGGAGGTGACACAGCAGAACAGCCTGTCCCCAGAGTCCCCTTCAGGGTGGGGATACAGAGGAGCTTTTAGCAGCAGCCTGGGCTTGAATTGGCCAGGGTTGGAGCGATAGCTCGCTTGTGTCCCCGAGGGGCTCACACCTCCTGGGCTGTATCTCCAAAAACTCCCTGCTGAATACAGAGAAGGTGATGAGGAAAAGCAGATGAATCTCATAATAACCGCGGGTCATTCAGCGCTGAGCAGAGAGCTGCCTCCGGCCAGCAGCTGCATTGGGTGAGCGCTGAGCCGGGGGGGCCCGCGGCTCCTGCCCAGGGCCGCCTTGTTCCTCGGGGATGGGCTGAATAGATGAGGCTGCAGCTGGCTGGGCTGAGACAGCATCAATGAGCCTTGTTTTCCCAAAAACTTCACTCCCCCCAGCACAAAGGCCCCGGCGCAGGTCAGCCGTGGTGGTCCCGGGGCTATTGGCCACCACGGTGATGCTGGAGCGTCCCCAAAAGTGCCACCGGCCACGATTTGGGGGGGCAGGCTGCGGCGTGCACCCCGCTTTTGGCTGGCGCTGCTTGCGCTGTTCCTAAGCAACATCTAATAATAATAATAATAAAAAGAAGGGCTCCTAGAGACACAACTGTGCGACATTCAAGCGGGGGTAATTGCGAGGCAAAGCACGAGCTCTGACTCTCCAAAAACCTTTTCACTCGCAGAGAAAAGGATGCATCGTCCTGCCAGGAGCAACTGGATGAGTTTCGGAAGCTGGTTGGGGCCGTGAGGAAGTGGCTGAAGGAGAGCGAAGGCAAAATGCCGCCGGCTGAGACCTCCCTGGGCACCCAGGAGCTGCACGAGCGCAGGCAGCAGATCCAGGTGGGCAGCGGGAGCTGGAACCGAACTGGGAAAGTCGGCAGCTGGTGTGGAAATGCTGGAACGTGGAATAAATCCCAGGAAGTGGAATCCTTGGAGGTGTTCTATGGTCTCAGGAATCCTGGGCTCCCCTGTGCTTGCGGGGCTGCAGCCCCTGGTGTGTGAGCATCCCGTTTTGCGGAGGAGGGAGCATTGCCGAGGTCCTCGTGGTCCCTGCCTGGTGCCCCATCCTGCTCAGGGGGATATTTGAGGGCGGGAGACCCGAGTACATTCATTTTCCCTGAGTGTTTCCCCTTGCTAGACGCAGAAGGCGGCCTCCCATCATCCAAACCCCCGCTCCGCTCCGGCACAGCGATGCTTTAAATCAGGATGTGCCGAGGGTTTGACTCGGAGGCGGCTGCTGAGTCACCACAGCCGGGCTGTGCCGAAAGCTGCGGGCCCGGCCTCGCGTCGGGCTGGGTCGCGGCAAAAGGAGGAGGGATGTCCCCGAAACGGTGGGAGGGATGAGGAGGTTTCCTGCAGCAAACCCGTGAGTTAGGGAAGAGCTTTTCACTCTTTGATTCCCCCGATAAAAATAACCATAAAGGCACCCACTTTGCCGGTGCGGTCTGCGCCGTGTCCCGGTGTCACCGCAGAGGTGACAGATGAGGAAGGAGGGCTGTGGCGGGGCAAACGCAGCCTCTGAGCCCCGGCGTTTGCTTTTTGAGCAGGATGTCCTGGAGGAGTGGACGGGGAAGGGGGCCCAAGTGGAGGAGATCGGCCGCAGAGGGACCCTCCTGGAGAACCTGATCATGGAGATCACGGCCCCCGACACCGCGGCCAAGGCAGGTGAGTCGCAGCCCAGCTCTCCCGAGGATGCCTCCTTCCTCAGCACACTGTTTGCTCTCACTGCTGTCTTTTCTGACCCCGCTTCAAGTGAAAAATGTGGTTATTTCCTCCTTTTAACAAATTTCAGAGGGCCCGTGGTGGTCCAAGTATCATGTGGCTCAGCCCAGTGGTCAAGTTGCCGCTGCTCATTGAGTTAATAAACCAGCCGAGCTGTGGGAGCCCACCAAAGTGGCTGAATTTGCTGTGGTGTAACAAGCACTGAATTACTGGGCCTTTGCCATGGGGACGCGTTATCGTGCTGTGGATGGAGCTTCAGGCTGCAGCAGCACCGGGTTCGGGCGCTTGGCCCCGCGGGAGCTCGTGGAGGCGGCTCCATCATCTTGGTGATGTGCTTCAGCCTCCCGAGGGCTGGCACGTTTGAGTCAAACTCTCGTATTTGTTTCCTAGCTGGATGAAATTTAAGACTGCGATAGTCAGATGTGATTTACTAGTCTCCTTTTTGGCTTCAAGGCTGTGAAGCTATGAGATTATGTCTGGTTCGTTTGGAAACCAACTACAGGATGTCTTCCAGCTCGTGAGAACGAGTCCCTGGGCTCTCATTGTTGATGGGCATTTATGGGAATTCACAGTCTAGAAGTATTTGTCGGGATTAACTCGATGGGAAACCTCCAAGGGGAGAGGCTTGTTGTGGGTGACCCGAGCTGCAGCCTTTTACATCCATTAAAGCTTTAAAATGTGTGCTTAGATAGGGAGAGACTTACCTGATAATGTTTCTGGTGAATCCCCCTTTGGTTGTGAATGTATCTGTGGTGTCTGGTGTCCAAGCAGGGGACACGGTGCGTCCTGCATGGAGCCTCTTGGCAAAGAGAGCGTGTCCGTGCACCAAAGTGGGGTTTAAATAGCTTCAGCCCGTAAGAAAAGGAGAATATGGGGGAGTTAATAACTTCGGGGGAGTTAATCTCTTCAGGGAAGGCATCCAGCAGTCTCACTTGATATAATAATTCACAAAGTCATGCTTAGGGTAGCAGCTTTCCTGGGGTGGAGATGTGGGTGGTGTGATGGTCCAGGCAGGTGCCACATCCACCTTGGGCAACGCTGGGAGAGGTGCCCAGCTCCGGGTGGCTTCAGCTCTTCTGCTTCTGGTCCAGCGAGGTCCCAGCACCTCTGGGAAAGTGATGGGCGCGGGTGTGTTGGGAGGAGGAGAAAGAAATGGGTTCCGAATTGAATTAAGGCTGATGCAGTGAGTGGGCTCGTGGAGACGTGGCCGGTGTGCTCCGTGTCCTGGAGGATGCTGTCTGCGTTCCTAATGCGTCTGTCTTGTCTGTCTCCATCCCCTCGGCTCAGGTGCCGCTCTGCCCGCTGCGGGAGGCTCCAGCAGCGTGAACGGATTCCACACGTGCAAAGGTGAGCTGGCCGTCCCCGCCGTGCCATCACCGCCGTGCCATCGCCACCACGCCATCATACGCGTGCCGCGGCCGCCTCGCCGTCTCCCCATCCCTTTCTGTCCGTGTGTTTTCCATCCGTAAGCGTATAAAGCACAATGTGACACCAGCAGCGTCCCGGTGCAGGGAAATGAGGCTGCAAATAGGCTGGCGAGTTCCCAGCCGTGCCGCAGGACGGGCAGGCGCGATGGAGGGTGTAGGTCAGGCTGAAGGACGGGGAGGGACAGCACCCCGACACCCCATCAGGTGGTGGTAAAAGCTGATGAATGAGAGGTCGTTTTAAGGCCTGCAATTAAATTTATTAGTTCTAAGGGATTATAACCCATCCAACCCTTCAGTTTGAACAGCCATTTTAATTATTGCCCGTTATCTGCTGTTAGTTCGCCAGTTCAACGAGACAATAGGTGCATAAAAGCGGCGTTTATGTTTTGGCGTCAAATTCTTCACCACTGTATTAGCAGTGACATTGCGAACGGGGGGCTCAGCTCGCATCAGTCTCACAAATACGGAGGCATTTGCTTTGTTTGCAAACTGTCGACATCCATACGTGATGCAGCTGGAAAGGCCCCTCTGGGCATGAGAGGTGAGGGCAGTCTGACATTGCTCTGCAGACAGACAGACAGACAGACAGCAGCATGGCCTCTTGCTCCTCCCGCCCAGGGCTAGACTAGAACCTGATAGTCCAGCTTAAAATGGGCCAGGCGGGCAGCGGTTCTTATCTCAGGCTGGTTTTTGGCCCCAGATCTGACCGAGATCCAGTGCGATGTGTCGGACGTGACCCGGCAGTACCAGGCCCTCGGCGCGGCGCTGCGGGAGCGCCAGCAGCAGCTCGCGGCCATGCTGGAGAAGATGCAGGAGGTGCAGGAGGAGGCCAGCTCCATGCTGAAGTGGCTGGAGTCCAAGGAACGGACGCTGTCGGAACTGGACGCCTCCTCCTCGCCCACCAAGACGGAGACGATGAGAGCCCAGGCTGAGCACAACAAGGTAACATCTCTTCCCGAGGAGATGGGGGGTCTGAGCATCTCCCAGAGGGTCTCGGAGATGTGCTTGCTTGCTGCTCATCCTTCTAGCCCCACTGCAAAGATCTGCGCTGGGGTCAGGAAGGGTTTTCCACGGGCAGGTCACTGTGCTCAGCCTCTTTTTGCTTTTAGACCTCTTGCTTTCAGGCTTTTGGCTCCGGGAAAAGGAGCTTTTATCTACAGTCCTTGTTGCTGGGTTACTCCAGCTTCTCCTGGAAAGCAATTCCCGGCTTTTCGCTGCTCTCAGAGCCAAGTTAGCTCACAATATTGCTAATAAAATGATTTCATTAAAGAGCAAAGAGCAGAAATTGCCCAACTCTGACTTGTGGCTGCTGCTTCATTCCTGCTTGGTGATTTCATTCTTTTGCCCTGTGTCTGAAGAAGGTCCAATAACTATTTTCCAGGCATTTCTGGCTGAATTGGAACAAAATTCAGGGAAGATCCAGAAGGTAAAGGAAGAACTTTCTGACTTGCTGGAGAAATATCCAGATTCTCCGGAAGCAGCAAACTGGAAGAAGATGCAGGAAGACCTGAGTAAGTGCCTGAAGCACTTTGCGAGGTTTCTGTCTTGAAACATCACGTTAGAAGCGGTTCAGGATTGCAGGGCGATTCCAAAGTCACGGCAGAGCAGAGTCACTTCTAATTAAAATTCAGTAAATAGCGAACTTATCTCCCAGCTGTCTGGTGTACAAGGTGTTCCTGAGACGAGCACTGTCGTGTTTAATGAAATCTCTATGATGGATGTATATTGTAGAGATTTGCCTCCTTAAATTACTTCTTTAAAAAAAAAAAAAGAAAGAAACAAGCTTTAGCACATGGATTGATTATTTTGATTAAAAGCTTCACTGCTTGATATGAAATTCTAGTCATTAGTAGGGCTATCCTAAGTAATTAAATGTTGACTAAACAAGACTGTGTATTTAAAAAGGAGCCCAGAGGTTCTCTTCTTTGAAATAGCAGGAACGCATTTATGGAGTTCTCCATCCAGGAGGTGTGAGTGTGCTGTGTGAGGACTGGTACACATGAGATAATCCTCATTTTTCGAGCCAGGGATGTGAGATGGCTCAGCCAAGGTCAGCCCAGCTCGTGACAGTAGTGACTAGAGCGCAGAAATCCTGCTTGCGAGGATTTAATTTCTAGGAGCTTCAAGACCACGTAGCCGTTAGAAATGGGTAACAGCTTATTAGATGGAGAGTGGCTAGAGCCACGCTAGTTTTATTGAAAAGCTGAGCAGGTTTGCCATCGGGAGGGTGAAAAACCTTCTCACCGGAGGGGTTGGCCGGTCGTGAACACGAAGCTGGTGCTTCAGATTGCAGGTGGGAACGAGCCAGCCGGGCGACGGCCGCGCGGCAGCAGAAGCTGGAGGAGTCGGTGACCCAGCTGGCCACCTTCCAGGCGGCCGAGGCCCAGCTGCGCCCGTGGCTGCTGGAGAAGGAGCTGATGATGAGCGTGTTGGGACCCCTCTCCATCGACCCCAACATGCTGAACGCACAGAAACAGCAGGTCCAGGTGAGCCGGGAGCTGTGTCCGCATCCCCGCTTGGGGGAGTGAGGATGTGGGTGAAGTCGTTTGGTTTATTCAGCCTGGAGAAGAGGAGGCTGAGGGGAAAGCTCATTGTGGTCTGCAGCTTCCTTGCAAGGGGAGAGCTCTTCTCTCTGGCAACCAATGATAGAACCCAAGGGAATCACAGAACAGTTTGGGTTGAAGGGACCTTCCCAGCTCCCCCAGTGCCCCCCCTGCCATGACAGGGACATCTTCACCAGCTCAGGTTGCTCAGAGCCCCGTCCAGCCTGGCCTGGGATGTCTCCAGGGATGGTTCAGCCACCACCTCTCTGGGAACCTGGGCCAGGCTCTCACCATCCTCAGGGGCAGGAAGATGTGCCAGGGGACGGTCGGGTCAGACGTTAGGAAAGGTTCTTCACCCAGAGGGTGTTGGACGCTGGAACAGGCTCCCCAGGGAGTTGTCACGGCCCCAAGCCTGACCGTGTTCAAGAAGCAATTGGCCGATGCCTTCACACACGTGGTGTGAGTTTTGAGGTTACACATCTTGCAAGTGCTCCCACAGCACTGGGAGACCTCGCGGCTCCTCTCCCGCGTCCTCCAAACCCCACTGGGCACAAACCACTGTGAATAACTTAAAACGGGTGCTGTGTTTGAGCTGCCTTCCCTGCATTGGATTGACTCATCGCTGAATCACTTGGCCCCTCTCGGAGAGTGAAATTGCTTTAAACAAGACCTGTGCTAATTCTCTGCAGGACTGGCCAATGCAGCTTTCCTGCGCTTCCAAACCCCAACATGTCCGTGACCATCCACGTCATAGAAGAAAATGCCCCAGTTAGCATAATTATTTTTCCTTCTCATCCAACTGGTTTCTGTTACATTACACAGCAGCACAACAAATAAGAGAGAAAGTCCTGGAATCGCAGACCCCTCCCAGCTTTTTAAGTTTCACGGTCACAGTAAATCCCCCAATTGTCATCCCACCCCAGGGCTTGTTCCTACTGATTCCATGGGCTGGATGAAGCCCCTGAAGGTCTGGTTTGTTTTGACTGTGTGTACTCGGAGCTGTCAGTTTTATGCAAACATTTTTATGTTATTTCTGTTGCAGTTTATGCTGAAGGAATTTGAAGCTCGCAGACAACAGCACGAGCAACTCAACCAGGCGGCTCAGGGCATCTTGACTGGCCCTGGAGATGTTTCTCCATCCACCAACCAGGTGCAGGAAGAGCTCCAAGGGGTTAACCAGAAATGGTCCGAGCTAACGGAACGCCTCAACTCCCGCTCCAGCCAGATTGACCAAGCCATAGTAAAGAGCACCCAGTACCAGGAGCTCCTCCAAGGCCTCTCCGAGAAGGTGAAGGCGGTCGGGCAGCGCCTGAGCAGCCAGTCGGCCGTCAGCACGCAGCCCGACGCCGTCAAACAGCAGCTGGAGGAGACCAGCGAGATCCGCTCGGACCTGGAGCAGCTGGAGGAGGAGATCGCGGAGGCTCAGACCCTCTGTGATGACCTCTCGGTCCTGATCGGGGAGCAGTATCTCAAAGATGAGTTACGGAAACGTCTGGAGACGGTGGCTCTTCCTCTCAAAGGGCTGGAAGACCTGGCAGGTGAGACAGCGTGGAGATGTTGGGACGTCCAACTCCACGCCTGCTTTCTGCCAAAGGGCTCTCCCATCAATGGGTTTCTAAGAACGATAGGAAAAGCACCATTTGTCATTTTTTAGGGTGCTTTATGGGTGTTTTATGTGGGACTAAAGACAGGAGAGTTCACACTCTAGACATACCTGAGCCTGGGGAGTGAGCAGAGATGTTTAGTCCCACTGATGTGGCTCTTCACCAAGCCTGCCTGGCTTGGGGAAAAAAAAAAACCGGTTCCTAAATTGAGAACGGGGCATGGAGAAGACCCGGTGGCCACCCTTTAATCTTGGGCTGCCTCTCCTGGTTTCTGAGAGGTTGCATTCAGAGACTAAACAGGAGAACCAAGACCTCTGTGTTACCGCTGCCTGTTACTACTTGAGAAATTCATGAATCAGGGAGCAAAAAGGCCGGTGATGCAACAGAAGGCTCCTTCCTGTTAATCAACACACAGTTGGTGCATCTGAGATGATTTTAAATAATTGCACTTTGCTTATTTGATTTCAGCTTAATTGTCGCGTTCTAATCTTGTTTCCATTTCAGCCGATCGGATGAACCGGCTGCAGACTGCGCTCGCGAGTTCCCAGCAGTTCCAGCACATGTTTGATGAACTCAGGACCTGGCTGGATGACAAACTGTGCCAGCAAGCTCAGAGCCAACCGATTTCTGCTAAACTGGAGAGGCTACAGAGCCAAATTCAAGAGCAAGAAGAGTTCCAGAAGAGCCTCAACCAACACAGCGGCTCCTATGAGATGATTGTAGCCGAGGGAGAATCTTTGCTGCTTTCTGTCCAGCCTGGGGAGGAGAAGACCACTCTGCAAAACCAGTTGGTCACCCTCAAAACCCACTGGGAAGAGCTCAGCAAACAGGCTGCTGATAGACACTCTAAGCTCAAGGTCTGTTTGCAGAAAGCCCAGAAGTACCAACGGCACGTGGAGGACCTCCTCCCGTGGGTGGAGGACTGCAAGGCAAAGATGTCCGAGCTGGAAGTGACTTTGGACCCGGTGCAGCTGGAGGCGACTCTTCTGAGATCAAAGGCTTTGCTGAGCGACGTGGAGAAGCGTCGCTCCTTGCTGGAGATGCTGAACAGCGCCGCCGACATCCTGATCGACGCTTCTCAGACCGACGAGGATGACATTCGGGATGAGAAGGCCAGGATCAATCAGAAGATGGATGCTGTCACCGAAGAGCTGCAAGCCAAGACGGGCTCCATTGAAGAAATGTCACAGAGGCTGAAGGAGTTTCAAGAGAGCTTCAAGAACATTGAGAAGAAGCTGGAAGGGGCGAAGCACCAGCTGGAGATCTATGACGCCCTGGGGCCTCAGGCTTGCAGCAACAAGAATTTGGAGAAGCTCAGGGCGCAGCAGGAGGTCCTGCAGGCCCTGGAGCCGCAGGTCGATTATCTGAAAAACTTCACTCAAGGTCTGGTAGAAGATGCCCCAGATGGGTCCGACTGTTCCCAGCTCTTAAGCCAAGCTGAGGTGGCTCAGCAGGACTTCACAGCTGTGAAGGAAAAGGTGAACGACTGCTGTACGCTCATGGAGAACAAGCTTGAAGGCATCGGCCAATTCAATAGTCGGGTGAGGGAGATGTTCTCTCAACTGGCCGATCTCGACGATGAGTTGGACAGCATGGGCCCCATCGGGAGGGACTCTGACAGCCTGCAGTCCCAAGCCGAGGACATTCGCACCTTCCTGGGCAAACTCCACAGCCTGAAGTCTGACATTGAAGCTTCTGAAGGTGAATGTAAGAAGATGCTGGAGGACGAAGGGAGCCCCGACTTATTAGGGCTGAAACGTGAGCTGGAGACGCTGAATAAACAGTGCGGCAAACTGACCGAGAGAGGCAAGAACCGTCAGGAGCAGGTGGAAACGACGCTGGCTCGTGTCGAGGACTTCTACAGCAGGCTGAAGGAGCTGACCCACATGACGACCGCGGCGGAGGAGAGCGAGGCCTTGCAGTGGGTGGTGGGGACCGAGGTGGAAACCATCAGCCAGCAGCTGGCAGACTTCAAGGTAAGGCCTTGTGTTCGGTGTTTGAAGGTGTTTGGTGTTTGAAGGTCCGTCTGGCGTTGCGGCGTTTTGTGTAGGACCTCTGGTCTTCAAGCTCTGGCGGCATCGTCGTTTGTTGCTGTAACGTCAGCGGTTTTGGTGTGTAAAATATCCTTAATCTGCACTTGATGGTCAGCGGTGAAAAGGGGCAGAAAGGTTTTTGTGATTGGAAAGAAAACAACTTTTGCCTGTTCCTGTGATGTGTCATGTTGACGTGCCAGAGCCTTGTGGGCTTGTAGAGGTGGTTGGCATTTAGGTTTTGGGGAGGGAAGGATGTTTTTGAGTCCATCTGAACTGTAAATTGGCTTCATCTGAGAGTCTAGTCCAGATCAGGTCATCCCGCAGGTTTTTCTACCTGCTCTACCGTTCCTGCTTGTTGTTCCCTTCATCTGGGACATTTATAAGTCTATTTTTGAGGTCGTTGGCTACAAATAAAGCCACAGATAAACTGTGGGATGACACACACAGGGAATAAAACCAAGGCAAAGTTTTGCTGGGGGCTGTTCATGTTTCCAGCAAAGAGCTGCTAGAGACCATCAAGGCTTGCACGAAATGCTGAGAGAGGGAAGAGTTGGTGTTTGATATTTTTTTTTTGTACAGTATGATGGTGTTGGGTCATGCTGTTACACTACATTAATTATTTTAATACTGCTTAGAAATTCTCTTGCTGTGAAACTTCTATTACTGGTGTGCTCGGTAGCTGATGATTGGGCTGATTTACATCTGGCTGCTCGTTTCCTGGTGTTAATGGGGGCTGGGAGGAGGAGGAGGAGGCATTTTTACAGCCATTTACTTTTCATCTCATGGCTAATTGATCCCGTTCCACCACTTAGTAGCTCTGCGAAACCTTCACCAGGACAAGGTATTTCTGTTTTGGGGATTGCTCCTCCAAAAGAAAAGAGTTTGGAGGTGTTACAGGACGAACTCAAACTCATCTGCTCGTGTTGCTGTTAACTCTTGTGTCGGGCAGTCATTTGCATTGAGCTTGTATCGATGGGAAGGATTTAACTTCCTCATTAAACACTACACAGCCGCTTGGAACAAATATAGCCAAAAAGGAGTTTCTAGTCTTTAAAACCAGGGGAACTTTCCTGCAGAGCAAGAGATTATTGCCGGCTGAGCAGCTCTCATTAGCAGCAATGATGGAACGCGGCGTCGGTGCAGATTGCTCGGTTTTCCAGGCTGGCGGGTGCAGCTTAACCCGTTAGAGCATTTGCAAATGGTCTGTGTGACAGTGACCTTGAGGGTGACCCTTTAAGACAGTGGTGGCCTGGGCTGCAGGAGCCAAAGGCGCTTTGGGAGGTGACGTGTCCTCACCAGGAGTCATTCGTTGGCCATCGAGGCCACGCGGTGCAGCTGGGGTCGTCGTTCACGGCAAGTTTAGTGCGGAAAAGTGCAAGTTGCAGCAGCGAGGGTGGGGATCTGCTGTGTGATCACCGAGAATGAAACGGGGGAGAAGCGAGAAGGGAGGATGGAGCAATCGCGGCGGTGCGGCGGCGTTCCCCCCGCGCACGGTTCGTCCAGGGAACAGGCGTTTTTGCACGGAATCGTTAAACGTCGCGGAGCGGATCGTTGCGAAGCCTCGGCTTACCGTTCTCTCTAAGGGGGAAACGCGATCGCAGATACGGATCTGCACGTGGAAAGGGCATCGCGGCGGCCGGGCAGGGACCGTCTGTGCTCCCTGCGTGCGGAGAGCGAGCGGTGGACGAATCTGGCGTGTGCTCTGGGGCAAGCGGGGAGCGCGGGGTTGTGGGGGCGTTTTTTTTGTTGCATCAGGCTTTTATTTCTCAATGCTTAAATATCACAACTGCCTCCCGTCTTGGATTGCGAACACAACGCGTGTCCGTGGGGACATGGGGCAGCTCCTCGGCCGGGCCGTGCGGGGAGGGGATGGGATGGCCGGGGCTCTCCAGGGGCGGTCGTGGTCCGTCTGTCCAGAAGGCTCCAACGCGGGCAGATATATTATGTCTTCAAGGCATTAATTTTAATGAACATCTGTGTAAATGAGATGCAAATTAGGCATGGCCCCAGGGCTCCGGGCAAGTTGCCAATGCAGGCCTGACAAAGGTGGGCACTTCTGGGCTCATTGTGTCCAGATTTTAATAAAGAAGATATATTGAAGGCTCTGACAGAGCCCGTGAACAGATGACTTTCGAAGCAGATAATACTTGAAACTTCCCATCTATTTCTCTTTTCCTGCCTCTTTTCCTCCCCTCAAACTTGCCCCAAAAGGCCACCAACTTTTAATTTTTGGAGACCTGTCCCCCCGTGTGTTTCCTCTGTCCCCTTTCCCGGGTCACAGGGGGATGGATCCTGACTATGGGAGGGATGAGCATCTCTCGCTGGATGTGCTGAGCATCGCTGGGTTCTTTGGGGCCGGGAGGCTGGGAAGCAGCTGTGGGATCTTGCTCGGGGGGAACCTTTGGTCGCGGGAGGTGTTTTGGGTCAGCGAGCGGGTGCGATGGGGGGGTGGATGCACCGAGGGGCTCCGATGGCTCCTGTGGCCATCAGGAGCCAGGATGGGTACATAGGGTGGTCCTGGCCTTTGGGAGTGAGGGAGAACCACGTAGGGTTCAGAGCACCGCGTTGTTAGAGGGTTGTAAGAAACCCATCTGGAAGGACTTGAAGGGGTCGTCTAGTTTAGCCCTTAGTTTTATGGTGAGATCAAGTGCAGCTGAAAGGCATTTCTGTGGTTTGGAGTCTGTGCTTATATGGACATCCTGATGGATGGCTGCAGATCCGCCGTGCTGCAAAAACTGCACGGGGTTCACTTATGTGAAGCTGTCGGAGCCAAAGGACCTCATCCTTAACTCCTGCTCTTCAGCCTGAGCTTAACCCAAGTGAGTCTTTCTATTTCTGCCTCGCCGAAAAGCCCCTTTTTTGTATAAAAAGGCACTAAAAGTTGGAAGACTCTTTCAGCGCCGTCTCTGTGAGCTCTTTGGGCTCTTTGGCGTGGGGCACTAGTGGCATCTCCTCAGTGGAGCTTTCTGGCCAGGGTGTTTCTTCCCCCGTTGCTCTCTGTGCTGTCAGCTCAGGTTTCTCAAAGCTTACGCTAATATTAAATTTTAATGACTGGAATCAAATGAGCAACAGTTGAAATGTTACTAAACATAACAGCTATGTTGATTCAGTTTAGCAAACGGCACAATCCCCCCGGGGATGCGATTCCCTGGTTATGATGAGAGATGAAGGGTCACACAAAGGGATTTTCTCCATCCCATGTTCTCCAGCATCAGCAACCCCTGAGCTTTTATAAAGTGGATTTTGCACTTGGGTTTCAAAGCCTAGCTGGTACTTGGTGTTTGCAATTCTGAGCTGGGATCCTCTTTGATTCACCGTGTTGGTTTTGGACAAACTCTGATTTTGCCAGATTTCACCTACAAAGCAGAATGTAACACTCAGCCCTGGCTCTAAGGCGCCAGCGGATGGTTTTTTAGGCTTGCTGTGATACAAAGTGATGCTCAGGAGCAGAATGATGCCGCTGCCTCCCCAGCTGGATCAGGCCAGAGTGGTTTTTGGTTTGCTGGGGACGCTTTCCTCCCCATGTCGAGGATGAGATCAGGAACAGGGCAGCCTGTTTTCCTTCCCAGTAGCGCTCAACGACCAGAGCGTATTTCTGCGAGAGCCCGGAGAACTCGACCCAAAACGCAACCCAAGAAGAAGCATCAAACTTCACATAACCAAACGCCCCCTTCAAAGGGGCACGGGCGCCGTTGGCCGAAGGTGACACCTCCGCGTGTGGCTGGACCCCTGTTGAGTCATTGTCCCCGCGGCCGCGGGCGCCGGGGCCCGGCGCAGGAATGCCGGCGAGCCAGGACCTGCCGCAGCTGGCACACGCCGCGCCGCTTATCCGCGATCTCGCCTCCCACTGTTAATTAAACCCCACCCTTGCCCCAGCCGGGGAGAGAGGAGGGAACAAGGGACCTGCCACGTCCGACCCTCACGGGCTTTGCTGTTGGGATGGGATTTGGGGCGTTTTGGGGGAGGTGATTTGAAACCGGAGTTGCTCAACGTGGTGAAGGCGGGCAGCGCTCCTTCACACCAATAAAGCTTTTATGCCGGAGGATGGAGACGGGGAGGGAGGATCCCTAGACAGCAATAACTGAAGCTGCGCTCCTATTTTATTTTAGAGCAGGTCAGATCGTCCGGGTTTTCCCCTCGTGCCTCCAACACCCTCTTTGTCTACTTTAATAAAAAAAAAAAAAAAATAATAATCAGGAAAGCAATCACAGGAGGGGTGATGCAGTGAATGAGTAAAGCCCTAAACAGCGTTAGTCATCTCGCCATTCAGACGCTGCTCTGTCTAATCCTGCTCCGGGCCCTCCCGCTTCACCCCAAGCAAAAGCAGCAATTAGCCGGCGCTCGTCGCGCGCTCCTGCCGCTGCCTCCTTTGCCGCGGCTTTCTTTGGTGCTGGCTTTATGACTCTTTTAATTCCCCCAGCCTTTCAGATGGGAGCTGACTCAACGGCCGCTGTTGCTAATAAGCGTTCGCCTCGTGTCTGGTGTCCCTGGGTTGCTCCCAGGTGCTTTTTGGGAGAGGGACCCGCGGCCTCAGGGGGCACAAGGGAGCTCGTGGTGGGCATCGCATCCCCCTGTGAGCTGTTGTCATCGTGTGGGACATCGGTGGCAGGGAGGGACGTGGGATGGGGGCTTGGTGTTTTGCGGTGGTTATTTTGCGGGAGGACTGAAATGGGGTGGTTTCTTCCCAGAAGTTTATCCTGTTTGCGGAACGAGCTCCTCGTTGGGCTGGGGACGAGCGCGGTCCCCGATTGCGCGGGTGGCGTTTTGTCACCGTCCCTTGCAAGGCACGCGTGTGACGATCCTAAGGGTGGGTGGGAGAG
Source organism: Pampusana beccarii (assembly GCA_013399365.1). Classification (NCBI taxonomy): domain Eukaryota; kingdom Metazoa; phylum Chordata; class Aves; order Columbiformes; family Columbidae; genus Pampusana; species Pampusana beccarii. The sequence continues at coordinate 2,961,759 of VWYH01007286.1, forward strand.
GGGAGGTGGGTTTCTGGGATGGGCCAGGGAAGGGGACACTGCCACTTGCTGTGCCCCAGCCTGGCCGAGGGTATTTTTAACCCTTCCATGCCCCCGAAGGAATGCGTGCGGCTCCCGACAGTCCGGTTGGGAGCAGCTGGGTGGGACTGGGAGCGGGGACAGGCTGCACCACGGTGTCTTCTCGTTGAACGCTTTCCAAACCTACTTAAAGTATCTCTGGCTCGTATTTTCAGCGTCGGCAACACACGCAAAAATGCCTCCTCTCTGACAGCTGTTAAGCTGCCTTAAAGGCACCATCTCCCCTCGTTGGAGAAGAGGATGATAAATGGGGGGTGATAAGCGCGGGCTGCGCCGGGTGACAGGGCTGTCACCAAGCCTGGCTGGGATGGGTGGCCCGAGCAGAGCTGCAAAGGCGTTTGGTTCAAACCTGGTCATCGGGGGGTTGTTGTGTGATAATAAATAAAGGTGTTTGCACCGTGACTGTGATCCTGTGAAGAGGCACTTGAGCGCGAGCAGCCCGTGCAGCCTCGTTGTTCCTTGGAAATAAATTTTATCGCAAAGGGAAGAGCAAACGTGCCCCCGGAGCTCGTCCTCCCCCCAGGGAGCATCGCGGGTGCTTTTGTTCATCAGCGAGAGCCACGGGTGGGTTTTGACCTTGACTCGTCCGTGGGTGGGCAGAGAGGGCCGAGCACCGTCCGGGTCCCGAGCGCACCGAGAAGAAGAGCAAATTAAACCGAGAGCTGCCGAGACCACCCACACCATAGCCAGGATTCTTTATTTTAAATTTTGACCGTGAAACAATCAAGCTGTGATCAAACGGTCCCTTTCAGAAGCTGGCGTGGGTCGCCGCTCCAAAGCCACCCACTTGCCGGTGCTGCCGTGGCCCTGCCAGGGAGATGATGGCTGCAGGAATGTCCTCTCGTTGGCTGGTGGTGCTGACACTTCGCAGTGTTTCCAGGAGATACTAAAAATACCGGCTTTGCACAAGAGCGGGAGAGCTGAGGATCCGAGGGAGGAGGCGGGAAGGTTTTTGTCTGCAAAGGGCTGAGCAGAGCAGGGGGAGAAGCCGGGTTCTGGTGGGACACGGCCATGGAGGAGGGGATCCATGGGGAAGGACGTGGTGGAGCCAACCCTGGGCTGTCCCATCGCCCCAACCCTGGGCTGTCCCATTGCCCCAGCCCTGGGCTGTCCCATCGCCCCAACCCTGGGCTGTCCCATTGCCCCAGCCCTGGGCTGTCCCATCACCCAACCCTGGGCTGTCCCATCGCCCGTGGTACCCAAGCAAGTCCCCATTCTCCTGTGGGGAAGGGAGGGACAGCGGCCGCTGGGTCTGGGGCAGACGGGAGCGTCTCCGGGAAAGGGCTGGGGCTGGGATTAGTCACCGCAGCCTTTCGAGAACAATTGCCAATTCTTCTGCCGAAGAAGCGGTTTAAAATGTCTCCCATCCAGAGGATTCTCTGGATGATAACACACTTACCTCACTTCCTTACGAGCCTCCAGAGCAGTTTATTAATCGCCTCATCCCTCGGCTCTGCCCCGTTACTGTGACACCAGGTGAGGAGCAGCTTCTGCCATTGTCCCTTTCCCCGGGTACAGGGGGTGGCAGCTCCCTGCTGCTTCATCCCCCTCCCGCAGCACCGCAGCAGAGCCACGGAGGGGGATTTGCAGGAAATCTGGGCAGCTGAGGACAAAAATGGGCATTTCAGCAGGTTGTTGCCATGAGGATGTTGGCACATGGCTCTACCCTTCGCTCGCAGCCCCAGCTCAGGTTGTTGCTGGGATGTTTGGGGGTGATCTGTGCACATAAATGGGGTTCTGGGGGAGCCCCAGGCTCCGTAGCCGTCGAGCGGCGAATGCTGGGGTGTGTGGCTGTGCCCGAGCGCTGCTGTAACACGTGGCTTCAGTCGGGAGAATTATTTATACCAACGTCTATATTGGCTGCCTTGCGGGGAAATTGCTCTAGTGCAGCTCCCGCACCCTCGCAAAAAGAAAATGAGTTAAAAAACCGCGGCGCTCGCTGCCTCTGTACATCCAAACCGCAGAACGTTTCTCCACGAGGTCGGTTTTTAACCTCTTTCTAAAACTTTTCCAATGGAGGTGCAGACCCCCGTGGAGCCAACCGAGTTTTCCTCCCCCAGCCCCATGGAGGAAAGTCCCCAAATTAAGGGGCTACAGGTTGCAAATGGCTGTTTGGAAGGGCTCCCTGCGTCACCCGCCGCCGGAGCCTTTGAAGGGAGGGATTGCGTGGTGGCACAGAGTGACGTGAAATGGGTTTGAAGTCAGCTGGAAGCCAAGGGCAGGGGCGGTGGGATGGGATTAGGCCGGGCGCTCTCGCCTGGCACAGGCTGGGAGCTCGGCGCTTGCCCACGCGGCGCCGAAACGACAATCGCGGAGATTTGGCAAAAGGAGCGACTTTAGGAGAAAAGCAACAGCGCTGAAAGGGAGATAAAGAAATCCCTCAGACCTTCCGACAAACGCAGCAAAGGCTTTAAAGGACGTGAATCCTGCAGTAAAAATCCCAGCAAAACCTAAAAAGTGGTTTCTAAGGCAGATTTTGAGCGTGCGTGATTTGGCTTTGCGCTTTTATTGTGGTGTCTGAGGGAGGCTGGATCCCTCCCCGAGTCCCTCTGCGGCACTCGGGGCTCATCTCCTTGGCCTTGCTTGGATGTGGCAGCGTGTTCCCAGCCCCGTGGTCCCTCCTGCCGCCGCTGTGACCTTCAAGGACTCAGACATGGGGCCATGGTCAGGCAGACCCATGGGGACAAAGTTCATGGTGCAAAGCCAGGAGCTTTCGTGCATCCAGCCCTTCACCATGGGTGAGGCTGGGTGAGGGCTGGAGGGCACCAAGGTGAAGATAAGAAGAGCTTTGAGGATGAAGAAGCCCCTTGGTTGTACCCTGGGCTCATTAGCGACCTGTCCGTCAAAGATCTCGAGCTGTCTCTGGGCTCTTTTGCTCGTCACATAACACAGGTCCCTCATTTCCAGCTGCTGAGATGCATTAAAAGAAAGCTAAAAATATATTGGTTTCCAAATATTGCTTTCCCATGTAAACAGCGGCGGCAGCGGCGGGCGGGATGTAACGCAGTCGTAAACAGGGTGACATCAGCCCGTGACGGGGAAGGCGCGTGTCCCCGCGGCTGGTGGCCATATGAGGAAAGCCTGAAACCTGCAGGTCCGGGAGATAAATGAGGATGCTCCTACTTGGAGCAAATCTGGGAAGAGCTCCGGGCGAGTTTTAGCTGAAGGTCTTTGTCTAAAGGACATGGTTGTTGGGCGGACCTTCTCGTCCTGCCCCATCTTTCCATCACGCCAATGAAACGCTTGAGCAAAGCCCTGAAGTTGCAATGCCCAGCACCCTTGGGCTTCTGTCCCCATGGCAGGGGGTGGCACTTGGTGGCTTAAAGCCAAGTGACCCGTGACTTGGGGAACCTGTGGGAGCTCCAGCTCTTCAGGCCAGGTTTTTAATTGGCTTTAGTACCTGCCGAATCTTTCCCTGATGGTTTCAGGGATAGGGGGGATGTGTTGGAGGAAGACTTGGCTTGCTTCTGGCACGTGACTCGGTGAGGAAATGGGAAAAGAATTTCTGGCTGTGAAACAGCAGCTCCACGTCGAGATTCGTTCCTTCTTCGCAGTGGAACAAAAAGCCTCCGCGCCCCAGCCCGGATGCCTGGGATTCCTCGCGGAGGGGCCCCGGAGCGGTAACGGTTCTGCTGCTCCTGCTCCGCCAGCTCCCGGCCAAGGTGGGAGCCGGGGGCGGCTTTGCCGGAGTGCCGGCATGGCACGGCCGACCTGCTCTTGTTGTTTCAGCTGCGCCGGATTAATAACTTGGACCAAGAGCTGGTGTGTCCCCCACCAAGTATCAAAATCTGGGCTTGGGGACGCTCTTGTGGGGTTGGCAGTGTGGGATGGAGGAGGCTGTAGGGCCAGTCCTGACTGTCCGTCTGTCCATCCAGGAGGGCTCATGGGGGCTGCTCCTGTTCTTTTCCTTGGTCGTATTTAATGATGGAAATAAGAAAAGGGATTCAGAAAGATTTCCAGCATGCCGTCAGCCCCGCCAAGCGCTTTGGGCCGTTTCTCCTCCATAGCCCTGCAACCTCCCCTTCCACAAAACATCCGTTCCCGTCTCTCCAAAAGGAAAAAGCCCTTCAGGGAATGCGGTGATGGAGCTGCTGTGTGTGCCATTGGGGATGAAGGCTCCAAGGGCTGGGGACGAAGGCTCCAAGGGCTGGGGACAGGGATCCAGGCTTCCACCATAGCTGTGCCATGACCTTGGCCAAGCCACCATGTTTTCAGATACAGCAGGCACCTGCTGTGCATCCGAAATATCAAGCTTTTCACCTTTCCCTCGGCTTCATGGCAGAGCAGGAAGGCTTTTGGTGAAGCTGTGGCACAGCAAAGTGCAGACCAGGATCACCATCTCCCAGTGTTGGCACTGTTGGGGTGCACAGTGTGTGCTTTTGTGTATTACCCACCCGCCCGGCCTCTTGTATTTTTATCCCAGTGTTCGAATTCATCCCCGAAGTAGCAGGCAGGGTGGCTGGTGGGGCGGGTTGTTGCCTGGAGATGCGTGGAGGCTGTTTCAAGCCCTCTCCTGTTTTCTCTTCCCAAGTCTGTGACTTCCCTCAGCATCACTTCACAGCAGTGATTCACATGCTGGGCTGCCTCCCTCTCCCAGCCCCACGGCAGCCGCTTTAAATGTTCCCATCCCTTAAACCAAGGGATCGAGGGGGGGAAAAGAGAGTGTTGGGGTGGGGGGAGCATGATGCTGACCCAGAGATGGCGATGTAAAATTTAGTTTTTTTGGAAAAGGAGCCGGCGAGCCATGCGGTGGCAAGTCGCGGGTGGGTTTTTGGCAGAGCGCTGCGGCTTCGGGAAAAGCAAAAATGGTACTTTGAGGGGGGGTTTTTTCGGTGATTCAATAACTCGGTTCTTTGTGCAGGGGTGGCTGTGAGAGGGAAAGGGACCCGGCGGGGCGGGCCAGGCCCCCTCCCTCGGTTGGGAAACGCCTGAAACCGCCGAGATGGGGGAAGAGCCGGGGCCGGGCGCGGACAAAGGGCCGGGGGAGCGCGGCTCGGCGGGGCCGGGGCGCGGGGGGAGCCGGAGCTGAGCCGAGCCAGGGCGTTGCTGCTCTTTGTCGGGGGCTGCCGCCTCCCCCCGGAGGAGGGGCCACCCCGGCGGGGCGGGGAAGGGGCAGCCCCGGGGCTGCTACCGGCCGCGGAGACCCCCCCCCCATCCCCACCACCGCGCTCCGGTCCCCCCGTCCCGGTGAGGCGGCGGTTGGGGGGGGGGGTGGAAGCGGCCGCTGTGCCCGGGGAGGAGGCGGCCCCGTTGCTCCCGCTCCGCCCCG
>VWYH01007286.1:2967113-2982863 GCA_013399365.1 Pampusana beccarii
GAGGAAGAGGAGGAGGAAGGCAGCAGCCCGGGCTCGCCATGCATCCCGCCGCGCCGGCCGGGGGCTGCCCGCGGGGGCGACGCGGAGCCCCCCCCCGCCCCCGGCCCGGCCGCTGAGCCGCGCACAAAAAGGGGCGAGAGCGGCGGGGAAGGGGAAGAGAACGAGAACGGGAGGGCGGCCCCGGTGTGTGTGTGTCTGTGTCTCTATCTGTGTGTCTGACCGCCCCCACGCCACCGGGACCGGCCCCCGCGCCCTCCCCGCCATGGCCGGGCAGCCCGGGACCGCGGAGCCGCCGCCGCCCGACACCGGCCGGGAAAGTTAGTGCGGGAGGAGGAGGAGGAAGAACCAGCTGCCTCCAGCCGCGGCTGTTCGCCGGCTCCCCCCGCCAGCTCCCGGCAAGTTGGGGGATTTCGTGCCGCTCCGTCCCCTTGCCATTTTTGGATGCGTTTTATAGCCTTTTTTTTTTTTTNCAGCCTTCCTCCACCGCCACAGGACCCGGCGGTGTGCCCCGGGCACCGGGCTGGATTTTGGGGGTTCGGTGGCTCTCGGTGGCTCCGGGCATCACGACAAGGTGGCGGGAACAACAATGCCATCATGTTTTTGAGACAGGAAACCTCCGAGTTTGCCCTGAATGAAGAACTTCCTGTGTTTAAACTTGCACGAATATCCGCTGACAAGCTCAGTTCAAATGAAAACACGAGAGTCGGGGGGAGAGGCTAATTCAGACCAGCTGGACTTCCATGGGACTTAAAGCTGGGCAGAAAAAAATGCGAGGAGCCGCTCGCCGCTCGGGCTGCGAAACGTGAGCGGCCGGGACAAGCAGTGCCTTTGTTATTAAAGAAGGACGGACAGGAGAAATTAAGAGCTTCAAACTCTTTTCCGTGGATTTGCTGTCGCTAACGGCGATTGGGAATATTTTATCGAAGCGGTCGGATTTGGGTGGTTTTTGCCGATGGATGCGATTTTTTTAAGGGGGTTGGGGGGATGAGATGGGTCGTTTCTCCGCTCGGGACGGCCGGTCTGGCTGCTGAGCCTGCGCGGTGCTGCCGGTGCTCCCTCCCATCCCCGTAGTGTTGCTGCTTTGGGATTCGAGTCTTTCGCGGTGGGTTTGGGACCTGCTGGCCGTGTGATGCTGCCCGCGGTGGCGGGCGAAAGGTTGCCGGGGCGGTTTTGTCACCCGTAAGGACGAGAGCATGGGCAAACCACTGAGCCGGCCAGACTGTTTACGGCAGAACCGCACTTGCCTGGGGAAGGGCGAGGAGGAGGATGGTTATATAGAGGATTGCTACGTACCCCAGAGGTCGATATACGACACGATGAGAATTAACGAGCAAATCGATCAGGGATCGAAGCTCAACCAGCTTTCCAAGAGCACCCTCAGCAAGGGGGATGGCAGCACCATATCCAGCAACGGGACACTGGGAGCTGGCAACGTCTTCGAGTCCAGGGCGCCAGAAACAAAAAAGTTGGATGAGCGAGTCATTTTTGACGCGCTGAAGCTCAGCAGCGATGTCTCCAAGCCCGCTCCGGCTCCACCGAGGAGACGACCGAACCCCGAGAGGAAGGAGAATGTCAACCGGCGGTCGTGGAAATCCTTCATGCCACCCAACTTCACTGAATTTGCAGAAAGGATGGGAGCTTCACTGAGCGAGGTGTCGGAAGCGGGTGCCTCCAACCCTTCCCTGCGGGATAAGCGGGAGTCGAGCGCCATGCTCGCCGAGCACACCGGCCAGCCCGACCATGGCGAACCCATGTCCGAGTCCCTCACCTTGGAACACGTCTCCAAGTCATCTGGCACGACAGAGGTTCTGACGGCCAAGCAGTTCAGCATGGATGGCTATGGTGGTCCCCGGGATGAGCACCAGCCCCTGCTGGACACCGGCGACGGTCGCGGTCGCGCTGGGGACCTGGCCAGGGCTCGCCAGATCCCCAGTGCCACGTGGCCGCGAGCCAGGAAGAACTTCATCAAGGGAAACCTCAACGACGGGCGCCAGGAGACCCTGGAGGCCTCTGAGTCGGACTGTACGGTGGAGAACGTCAACCTCTCTCCGTGCCTTAGCGAAGAGCTGCTGGATGCGGGACTGGATATTCTCATCACCTCCAATCTCAGGGAGAAAACGGAGTCTGAGCTGAGATTTGAGGAGGACGAGCGCTGGGTGATGATGGAGGAGTGGGAGGAGGCGACGCTGTCAGAGAGAGGAAAGGCTGTTCTGGTGGCAGAGGAGAAGAAGAGCTGTTGCTTGGCAGATATTTCTGAAGAAAGGGAACAATTTGCTGCTCCAGGGGATGGCTCTGCCCCCAGCCCAGGGACCTCCCAGTCCTGTGTGTCCCCAGGGGGTGCCGGCAGCCCCCTCCCCGGCAGCACGGGCTGCACTGGGGACACAGCGGTGCCGTGCGAGGCCGAGGACTTTGCTCCAGGTTCGGAGCGTTCAGCCAGCCCCGCCGTCCCCGAGTTGTCCGACACAGACTCGGTGCAGATGTTCCTGGAGCTGGAGGAGCAGTGTCTGAACGAGGACGATGGGGCCGTCCCTGCCTGCCAAGAGGTTCAGGTCTCCCCGATGGACTCGGAGGGGCTGGACACAGATTCGACCAAAGTGTGCGGGACGGCGGTTGAAGCGTGTCAGTGTACGGCCCCTTTGGACATCAGCGCTTCAGACTCTGCCGTCGTGTCGGATCTGGAAGACTTTGATGTCACCTGCAGCTCGCAGGTGCTGAGCACGCTGGAGCCGGCGACAGAGCCCTTCTCGGAAAGGGACACGTCGGCTGTCACCCCGACAGACTCAGACGGAGGGACGTCCCCCAGCCCCATGGCCGCGGTGGGGCCGGGCTCCCTCCGGCCGTGCTCTCCGGCACCGGAGGATGAACCTGACCCACTGGTGGACCTGGAGCTGGTGGACAGTTGCATGGTGGCCGTGCTGGTGGCTGGTGGGATGTCATCTCCTGAGCTGGGTGTACATCCAGCCTCTGGCTTGGAGGGAGCTGGTTACCCCAGTGCTCCGGTGGGGTGGGGTGAAGATAACCAAGACTTGCCGGACCACGACGGTGAAGTATCACAGCTCCCTGAGGAGACCTGTCCTGGCCAAGTGTCCCCGTGCCACCTCCCAGCTCCTGACACGATAGCAGAGGAGCCACAGTCCCCTCCACAGCACCACGAGGATGATGTTGAGGGAACAGATCCATCAGGAACCTGTCACCTTCTGCCTGGAAGGACAGAGCTGCCCAGCTGGGATGTCCCAGAGCTGGTTTCTGAGGAAGAAGCCACAGATTTGGGATCAGAGAGTGATGGAGCTGAGGGCCAGACTCATCTGCCAGAAAGCAGGGATGCTCACCAGGCTTCTCTGCCGCCCTTCCACGCCGGCTCTGCATCAGAGCCGGGCTCCGAAGCTCCGACAACATCCCTGGTGCCTGCCGAGGACCTTCTGTGGGATGTGGTTCCCCCGGGGCTGGGCCTGGCTCTGGAAGGGGCTGCCCACGCCGAGGGGACCCCTGCGGAGGGGACCCCTGCGGAGGGGACTGTCACACACGGGGAGGCACCGGCGGCCGTCCTGCAACCAGGAGACCTGGACTCACTGTTTGCCTGCAGCTGGGGGGACCGGCCGGTGACACGGTGCCGGCCCACGGTGCTGGACCCCCCAGAAGAACTTCCCAGCATGTTGTCCCTTGCAGAGCAGCCTGTCCCCGATGCCACCCCATGGGATGGTGAGGGGCTTTATCCCCCAGTTGACCCATCAGCACTGGAGGATGTGGCTGTCTCAGAGCCCCTGGGGACACCACCAGCCACTGAGGATCCTACCACAGATGCCGAGGAGCTGTGCGTTGAGCACCTGCCTCCAGATGCCACCACCATCCCCATAGCGGTGGCAGAGCTGCTGGCTGCCCCGCCGCCGTTTGCTGACGTGCCTGTTGCCACCGTGCCACCCGAAGCGGCCGACCCGCTCGTCTCCGGTGTCGGGGACCTCGGTGGTGTCCCCGCTCCGCTGGCAGCGGGGGGGCCAGCGGTGGCCTCGGGAGATACAGATGACTTTGCCAACGTGGTCCTGCTGCCCCTGGGGGAGCCTGGTTCCACCAAACCGCTGGCTTTGGAGGGTGACCCCATTGCGACAGCACCCGCAGTGGAGGTGGCAGCTTGGGACAGTCCCCCTTTTGCCTTCCCACCCCCCCTAGAGGGACCCCCCACCCCTGAGCTGCTCGTGCTGCCGGGTGCACCCACCGCACAAACCCCCCGTCCCCCCAGCCCCGGGGAGGTGCCCACGGGCGCGGGGGGACCCTCCGCCACCGCTCCCATCGCAGAGGGGCCTCCTGCTCTGCCAGATGGATTCGTTCCGGATAACGAGGTATTTGTTGCTCAGGCGCTCGCAGACGGGGGTTCCAGGTGCAGAAATCGCTTTATTTTGCACTCGGGGTGGGCGGGAGGTGGGACCGTGCTCGGTAACTCACGGCCGCGATCTGCGGGGTTCAGGCTTTGAAATCCTCCCCCTCCCAAAACCGGCTTGAATTTGGCAGGCAAAAAGCTGGCTGGGGGAATTGTGTGTTTTTATAAGTAGAGGAGGCAAAAGGCTATCGGCGATTATCTGAACTGTTGTCTTAAACTTTTTTGGCTTATAAAGTACGTTATGGTCGCTCAGATGTAAATCACAGACTTCAGAAAAACCTTCTTGCCACATCCTGGCAAGGTGGTTCCCGCCTTTGAGGCAGAAAATATATTGGAAGAGAGAATCCTGCAAAAGAAATTAAGTGCGAATAATTCCTGTCCTGTGCGGTCACCGCTTTCTGTAGCTTTTTAAGCGAGCAATAAGGTGCTGAGGCTCCGAACGTGCGCAGGAAGGGGCTGAAATTCTCCCCGGCGTTTGGGGATTTGCTTTCCCGTGCTGTGCTGATGGCTTTTGCCTGGAGAGACCTCGGCGCTGGAAGTTCCCACAGCCGAGCGCTGATTTACTGCCATCTGGATCGGGAGAAATATCACTAAGGAGACATCAGAAGTTAGTCAGTCAGCGCCGAAAATCCCGATTCGGTAGCAATTACTCATCCTTTGGGTTGTGTCACTCTTTTAAGAAATGCGTGTGGAGGGACTTGGGGAGATGCTTTCACATGGGGGGGTCCATGTGAGCACGGGCTGGGGCACCCGGTGTGGACCATAGCGAGGCAAAAAAGAGCTTTTGGGTTCTTGCCGTTGTACGTCTCTTGTCCAAAATTTGGTGTCGGCGTTGGCCTCGCTGGAGGGATATTTTCCATGTGGTGTCTCTGGTTGTTAACTCTGTAAATCTTCCCCCTTGTTCAGATGTTGTAGAAGCCGTTGGCGGCCCCGTGTTGGGCAGCACTGGGGTTAAGGACCGCGGCCGCTGGGGGATGAGGGGAGCAGAAAGCCAGGGGATGCTTTAGGAAGCTTTTGTGGGAGCGAGGAAGAGGAGGAGAAGCGGTGGAGCAGATGTCCCTGTGCTCACCGAGACGCCTGTCCCAAGCAGGCCACCTCGCTCTCTGCTTTCCCTTGCGAAAGGTGTCCATTAAATACTTGTTTCAAAGCTGAGCCACAACGAGGCTGATGAACTAAATCGCTGGAATCGTTCGCAAGCAGAGAAAAAAACGAGTGTATTCAACACGCTCGCTCCTCAGGCTGTTCGTGTGATGACCTTTGTGGCTCTCGCGCTGTACGGATTCGTGTTTTGGGTGATTCCCGTTATGCAGGTACCCATGGCCGGGCTCTGAATCCCTCCTGTCCCGGCTGCTTTGAATCCCTGCCGTTTGTTTTTGCAGCGTGAGCAGGGCTCGGCCCCAGCCCCGCATGCCAGACTTATCAGCCCACTCCTTTTGTGGGTTTGGCAGCTCTTAACAGCCAACTCCATATATAAACAGTAAGGGGAGAAGCGGCCGGGGAATCGGTGATTTCGTGTCGCCATTTACTTTTTTATAACCGTGGCATAATTCTCCCTGAGCAAACAGTTCTGGACAGTGGCTGCCAGCACACCCTTCGCTTTGTGTCCCATAGTGATGCCTCCCTGCCCTCGGGGAGCTGAGCTCCGGTTGGAAAATACCGCTTTTTATTTCAGAATGGCACAAAGAAAGTCTAGGAAACCTCTCTTGCTCAGGCAGGGAACTTTTTGTGTGTTTTGGGGGTTTTTTTGGTGTGTTTGGGGGTTTTTGCATGCCGGGTCCAGGGAGCCTTGCCATCCCCAAGCCGCTGCTCTGCAAGGAGAGGTCTCGCATCCGAATGGGAATTTCTCGATGTGTTCTCGGGCACGTTGGGAGGAGGACGCTTGAGAAAGCAGCATCTGGCTGCGATCCCACCGCTTTCCAAAGAGAAAATGATGCAACAGGGCCGAGGGCTCCGGCGCTGCCCGGGTGACCTGTGCTCTGCATGGACCAGAATAAGTGATGAAGGACTCCGGTCACTTTTCTGCGGGCTTGTGCTGTTCGCTGTGGTTTGTCCCTCGGTGTCACAGAGGGACCGTGCACGGGTGGTTACAGCAGATCCACAGCTCTGATAACACTGATCTCCCTCGCAGAAACAGGATTTTCCCTGCTGCCTCTCTTTACAATGAGGAGCTTCATTCACTCTCCTCCCCCTTCCCTATCAAATCTCTTTTGGTTTTGAAAAGCTTTCCCCCACAGGATTCCCAGGCAGGATCATGCCAAATATGTGGTGCGGTAAACGACTCGCACATTAATTGCCTATTGCCTTTGTCTTTCGAAACACAGCTAGCTTCTCGGTGTCTGTAATTTCGTGGTTAACAAAACTCGGGTGATGTCAGGTCTCCGTTCTCAATGGCTTCACTGTGCAAATCGCTTCGGGTTTTTCCCCAGGAGCATTATTTCCTGATCTGGTGGCTGACCAGAGCCAACACACTCATTTTTTCCCCAGTTTGCTCTCTCTGCCTTGCATCAGTCCTTGGAAAAAGGGGATTTACCTGTTTAAAAGCAAAGGTGCATCCTTATTAATCCCGAGCTGTGCTTCGGACTAGCGAAAACCTGCAACATCCATGTTACTGGGTCAAGGCAAGGGTGTTTGGAAAACTTGCGCAACTCTAATAAAATCAGTGCAAGTAGCTACTGCGTATTCTCTGTGTTTCCTGAAGGATGGAGGGACCGAAAGAGCAACAGGCGGGTTATAAATACCTTTTCTGTCCCACCCTTCCCATCCCTAGCTGTTCCAGAAGGAGCAAGTGGATCCCCTCCAGCTCAAGCTACAGCAAGTCAATGGGGTTGGCCAAGGCCTCATCCAAAGCGCCGGGAAAAACTGTGACGTCCAAGGGCTGGAGCACGACATGGAAGAAATCAACACCCGCTGGAACACCCTCAACAAGAAGGTCAGAGCGCGGGGAGGGGCTGTAACGGGGTTTTCTCAGCCCCCTTGGGGTCTGGTAGAAGAAAGGGGTAGTGGGTGGGGAGCTGAGGCTCCGGTGCGGATGCATCGCTGCCCTGATGGTGCAATGGGGTTGTTTTTGGGGTGCAGGTGGCCCAAAGAGTCGCTCAGCTGCAGGAGGCCCTGTTGCACTGCGGGAAGTTTCAGGACGCGCTGGAGCCGTTGCTGAGCTGGCTGGCGGACACCGAGGAGCTCATCTCCAACCAGAAACCTCCCTCGGCCGAGTACAAGGTGGTGAAAGCCCAGATCCAGGAGCAGAAGGTGAGCGAGCACGGGGCGAGCGGTTGGAGGGGGAGCTCTGGGCAGCCAGGCAATATTTTGGGGGTCCAGCTCTACAGATAAAGCATAGCTGGGATGTTCACAAACACGCTTCTTCCATGGTTGCTCTTCTACAAGTTCCCCACATCCCAATATCATAAAAACACAGCTCGTTCGCCCTCACGTTGTTTAAATCACCAGCGTCACTTTGTTGTCCCGTTGCCTCCTGAAGTTTCCTGCTGGTTTTGCTGGTCGGCCGTGTTTTTCCAGCCCTGGGGTTTTTTTTGCACTGGTAATTCTGCTGCGTCAGGAACAAACTGGCGTTGTGGGTACCGGTTTGGGTGTTTGGACAAAACGAATGTACAAATGGCGAGAACAAACCCGAGGCGTGCCGGTGTTTGCAGAGATAACAGGCGGGCTCAGCGCCTGCCCGCGTGAGCCGGCGGATGGAAGTTCAAGTGTGGTTGTGGTCAAACGTTTTAGGAACGAATTCTTAGCAAGGCTTGGTCCGATGTATTGAGACTTCGAAGAGGAAATGTATTTAAAGTGCGACTGAAGAACTTGATAAGTTTGGGGGGTGATAGGGAAGTCTCTCTGGCACGGAAGTGCTTTGAATCTCTTTTAGAAGAGACTGTTTCAGTTGGAGTGGATCTATGAAGATCATTTGTCCAACTGCCTGACCACTTCAGGGCTGACCAGAAGTTAAAGCATATTATTATTATTTTCTTTTGAACTGGTTTTGGTGGTGGAGGCTTGCTTTGGTCTCAGCCCCGTGCTTACGGCGGTTTTCAGCCACAGTTAGAGATTGGATCTCTCTGAGGGCTAGAAGAGGTTCTGCCTGATCCAATCTGGTAACTTTTATCTCCTCCCGTGTTCCGTTTCTGATGCTAAAGCTGCTCCAGCGACTCCTGGACGATCGCAAAGCCACCGTGGAGATGATCCAAGCGGAGGGCGGCCGGATCGCGCAATCGGCCAAGCCCGCGGACCGGGACAAGATCGTGGGGCAGCTGGAGATGCTGGAGCGTCGCTGGGCCGGGTTACTGGGCCGGGCGGCCGCGAGGTGAGGGGGGAACTGTCCCACCGGCCAAAAACCGCGGCGACGAGCTCGTCCGGCAATTCACGGTGCCCCCGGAGCCTGGGGTTACAACACGTGGGGAGCTGGCGGGGATTTCTGTGCAGATACATCCTGGAAACAGCTGGAAAACATGAGAAATCAAAGCCTGTTTGGGGAGCTGAAGTTGATAGCGGTGGTTTACAATGGCAGGGAAGAGCTCAGATTAAATAAATTCCCTGCAGGGGATGGGATGTTATTTTTATTCCTTTAAGCGTTAATGTTTAGCTTTAGCGGCAACATCCTGTTGACACCTTTCTGCTGCCTGAATCTCATTTATGGGTTGCTGGTTGCTACATAAGCTAATATTTGAGGTTGTAAAGTGACTTTTGAGGACCACGTTTGACCTCCTAGTGTTTAAATCACTGCCAACTAGATGGATTGTCCATCTAGGACTTGTACCGGTGCTGGGCTGTCGTTGAACAGAAGCTCTGAAACACCAAGAGCCACAAGGACAAGGGGTGATGGTTTTAAACTAAAGAGGGGAGATTCAGGCTGGACATGAGGATTAAATTGTTGGCCCTGAGGGTGGTGAGAGCCTGGCCCAGGTTCCCAGAGAGGTGGTGGCTGAACCATCCCTGGAGACATCCCAGGCCAGGCTGGACGGGGCTCTGAGCAACCTGAGCTGCTGAAGATGTCCCTGTCATGGCAGGGGGGGCACTGGGGAAGATTTGAACCCAAACTGTTCTTCCCACAGGCAGAAGCAGCTGGAGGACATCCTGGTCCTGGCGAAGCAGTTCCACGAAACCACGGAGCCTGTGTCGGACTGGCTGTCGGTGACCGAGAAGAAACTGGCCAACTCGGAGCCCATCGGTACCCAAACGGCCAAAATCCAGCAGCAGATCAGCCGGCACAAGGTGGGACCTGCGTGTGAGCAGGAGCTGCTGGTGGTTGTTACTGGGTCCCACTGGGGTGGGTGGTTCTGCCTTTGCTTTGCAACTTGGGAGTCTCAAAAGCTAATTCCTATATTGACAAAATACCCTGTAAACAGTACGTTTCTTGTAAACAACATCTTCAGCCAGGCAGTTCAGGCACACGTCAAGCCAAATACAGATGTTCTAATTTTATTTATTATTATTTCTTTAGTATATTTATTGTTGTTATTTAGTTATTATTGGGGGGGGGGGGGGCGGTACAAACCAGTATTCAGGCGTTATCCAGGCTTTATGTACAGAGAAGGCTGCAAACCCTAAGCCACCAGCGTGGGTAAATATTAAACCGGTGTCTTTACACCTCCGCAGAATCACAGAACGTGATTCACCTTGCAGCGAACATATGTGGCTCCACATACAAAACCCATTCCTATTCTTGTGTTTCTTTTAAACCTTTTTTATTTGATGCAGTTCGCCCGTTCACGGGTGGGTTTTGTGTCTCCATTCCTTCAGTTGCGTTCATTACTTGTTTGCCTTTTTATGTTTGTTTTTTTATTGTGTTCTTTTAATTTTTATTTAAATCCATTTGTTTCACTCATTTTTATTTTTTTTTCCCTTTCTGTTGTCCGTTTTATCCTCCCGGCATTCAGGCTCTAGCGGACGAGATAGAAAGCCACGCGGCCGACGTGTCTCGGGCGGTCGGTGTCGGGCAGTCCCTCTCCTCCCTGAGCTGTGCCGCTGAGCGCAGGCTGCTGGCAGAGAAGCTTGAGTCTCTGCAGAGCCGCTACGGCGAGGTCCACGACCGGTGCTGCCGAAAGGCCGCGCTGCTGGACCAGGCGCTGTCGAACGCCAGGCTCTTTGGGGAGGAGGAGGTGGAGGTGCTCAACTGGCTGGCTGAGGTGGAGGACAAGCTCAGCCTGGTATCCGTAAAGGATTACAAACGGGACGTCCTGCAGAAGCAGCATGCCGACCAGCTGGTATTTTCCGTTTTGTTGTTTTGTTTTTTTTTTTTTCTTCCATCGTTTATGTTGTTTATTTTGTCGCATTTGTCTGGTTTTATTTTAGTTCCCGGCCTGACTTTAATTTTGCAAAGCTCGTTCGGCCCCTGGGTCTCTTCTAGGCTTGGAGGAGTGTAAAGAGATTTCATGTGTTTAAAAGAAACCAATAATCGTGGCCCTAAAAAATGGGTTTCCCGGGGGAAACTTCAAATGATTCATTTGCTTTGTGAACAATGCCCGAGCAAGCTTGGCCACCCCGCGCCTTTAGAAAGCTGGATGCTGCTTCCAAGAACAAGAGCTTCAAACGCCCGGTGGGTTTTCCAAGCCGGGTTGGCCACCGAGGAAGCCGTCTGCTTCCGCTGCCCGGTGGCCGTGCGAGCTCTTGAAAAGAGGGAGATGATGTCTAATACGAGGGCAAGTTGTATGCAACACATATCCAATGGGTTTACTCTAAGATTTGAGCCTTTGGGTCCCACAAGTCCCAACAATTCCCATAGCAGGATGACTGGACAGGTTTGCTCTAAGATTTGGGTCTTTGTATCTCACAAGTCCCAATAATTCCCATAGCAGGATGAGTGGACAGGTTTGCTCTAAGATTTGAGTCTTTGGGTCCCGCAAGTCCCAATAATTCCCATAGCAGGATGACTGGGCAGGTTTGCTCTGAGATTTGAGTCTTTGGGTCCCACAAGTCCCAATAATTCCCGTAGCAGGAGAAGGTTGGCTGGACAAGCATCAGATCTGTTGTCCACCCTCCCGTGCTCAGTAGGAGCAGCTCATGTTCTCCGTAGCATCTCTGGCCGGTGGGACATGTGGACCTGCCCGCAGAAGGATAACTAACCCAAATTTACCGTTCTCTGCAGGCTTTGAATGAGGAAATTGTGAACAGGAAGAAGAACGTGGACCAAGCCATTAGAAACGGGCAAGCTCTTCTGAAGCAAACCACAGGTAACACAAATTGCTGGGCACCCCCTGACCCATCCAAGGGGTCTGGGAAGCACCCCCGTCCTCTGCAGCAATATATTGTTCGGGGGATGCTGTTCTCCCTCACGTCTAATTTCCTTTTGGATGCTCCCAAAGCAGCTGGTTTGCATCCAGAGCCACAAGCACTCCAGCTTAGTAAATCCCAAGTCTCAGCCTTCGCGAGCGGGTGATTCCCAGCGCCGGTGTGGTGATGCTCAGCGCTGAGCAGCCCCGCAACGCAAGGGAGGGTTTTCTCATTGCATCCAGCTGCTCGATCACATGGAAAGAGGTTAAAAATACACCCAGCCCTTTCCTAATATCGCTTTCCCATACAGTTGCTGCTGTTGCCACGTGGGTGTGAGTTTATGTTTACGAGTGGGAAGAAAGGTCGGGGCGATGCGTTTCCTTCAGATGTGGTTCTCGGAGCAGATGCACGGACCTTTGTCCTTGTGGGAGCCGCGTAGCAGGAAGAGCGATTACAAAGAATTTGGCTTGCAGTTTCTTGTCCTCTCGGAAATAGCAGTAAAGAGCAACTTGGACCTTTTCTCTGGGAGCTGTGACACTGTAGTTGGGAGCTGAGTTGTGGTGGCTTTGAGGCTTGTGGCAAAGCCAGGTTTCGCGGCCCGCTTCCATCCTTTTCCACGGAGGAACGGACGTTTACGCTGGTAGAAAATGTCAGCTCTAAGAGTAGCTTCCTGGCTGTAAAAATAGGCTGAGAAGTTGCACTGATATCAAGAAAAGCGAGGCTGAAAATAGCTATTTAAAATGTGGGGGAATGGGGCAGGTGGCTGCTTAAACCTTCCTGCAGCCTCCAGCCCAACGTCGTTTGCCCCCGGCAGGGGAGGAGGTGTTGCTGATCCAGGAGAAGCTGGATGGAATCAAGACCCGCTATTCGGACATCACGGCCGCCAGCTCCAAGGCCCTGCGCACGCTGGAGCAGGCTCGCCAGCTGGCCACCAAGTTCCAGTCCACGCACGAGGAACTCACCGGCTGGATGAGCAAAGTGGAGGACGAGCTGGCTTCTAGCGGGGGACAATCCCCCGCCGGCGAGCAGATCCCCCAGTTCCAGCAGAGGCAAAAGGTGGGAGCTGGCAGGGACGGGGACGTGAGGCCGGGAGCTGGTTGGGGTTTGCTCGCTGTTTTGGGGAGCTGGAGAGGGGGTGACACGTGCGGAGCGCTGAGAAGGACACGTTTCCACGGGTCCCTTCCACAGGAGCTGAAGAAGGAGGTGATGGAGCACCGGCTCGTCCTGGACACGGTGAACGAGGTGAGCCGAGCTCTGCTGGAGCTGGTGCCCTGGCGAGCGCGCGAGGGGCTGGATAAACTCGTGTCGGACACCAACGAGCGCTACAAGCTGGTCAGCGACACCGTCAAGCAGAGGGTGGAAGAAATCGATGCTGCTATTCAGAGGTCTCAACAGGTAATTTAATAACCCGGCCGGAGGCTGATGGGGTTTCTCAGCAGAGCGGGAGTGGGCAAATCGGAACTGCTCCAGCCCGATGCAAGGGCGAGATGCCATCAGGGACACGGAGGCATTAACTGGTCCCACCAGTGGCTTGTGTCAGAGGGGCTGGTTTCTGACCCATCCCATCGCGTGTGGTTTGGAGGGGACAGCTCCAGGGCAGCACCATGTTATCCTGCCTGTGGGCTTTCGCTCGCATGGGTGATGTAGATGGTGTAAAACTCATCACAGGTGACATTCAGGCCTGGAAAAACATCACCCTCTGTTGTGACAGCACGGGGATTTGTTCCAGGTGAATGGTCCTCTCAAAAAAGTCTTGTTCTGCGCAGACTGGAGGCTGTGGAGTGTGGTGATTAACTGCCCTCCCTGGCTTTGAGCGCAGACTCCACAATGCTGAACGTGCGAGCAAAATCAGCGCATAAAATAGAATCATCCCTTTCCCCACGGGCAGGGAGGGTGTAGAGAAAGGTGGTGGCTCCCCCGTGCTCCGCTGCCTGTGCCGCAGTGATGCTCCGTGCCCCTAAACTAACTCCAGGAGCTGTGGGGCAGCTTTGCTGCTCCCCTCGGAGGGGAGTGTTGAGTCAGGAACCTGTGTCCACCCCAAAGTCCCCACCACTGCATGTTTGGGTGAGGAATTTGCCCCCTGCATCCCGCTGGGTCCCCCCATGTCTCCCTCCATCCTCAGCTTGCTGTGTGCTCTAACCTGCGCTGTGTGTCCTCTCGCAGTACGAGCAGGCGGCCGACGCGGAGCTGGCCTGGGTGGCCGAGACCACGCGGAAGCTGATGGCTCTGGGTCCCATCCGCCTGGAGCAGGACCAGACCACGGCCCAGCTGCAGGTGCAGAAGGTCCGTGCGCACTCGCGGGCGGCGAGGAGGGGTGGACGCGGTTTGGGTTTGGAAGGGGTTGGTTTAACCCTGGAGAAGCTTCTGGGGTTTGTGTGGCTGAGCCCAGGGCTCTGGGGGAGATGCAGCGTTTGTCCTTGGTGAGGAAAAGGAAAAAAATGAGGGAGAAAAAGGATTTAGAGAAAGGAAAAAGCCTCCTGCATGTTTGCAGGAGCCAAAACCTTTGCCCGGTGGGTTAGGGCGGATGGATGCTCAAAAGAGAGCTGCTCCTTCCCAAGGCTTTTCCTGCGGCCGCTTGAACAAGCTCTGCCTGGGCAGGGTTTAGGGAAATGTATATATTGATTAATGAGTGTGCTTTTACATTTGCTTTTTTGCTCATTGTTCCTTGCAGTGGGGGACTCCTCGTTTTCCCCCCCGGCAGCCTGACGTGGAACAAATTGACGCTGGGGTGTTTTTGTTTCTATCTTTGAGATGAGCTCATGCCTGAAAGAACGTGCACTTTAAATAAACGGCCCTTTTCTTCCCTTCTCAGCTTCGGCAATCAGAGCAGTGTACAGGCTTATTGGATTTAAAAAAAAAAGAAAAAAAAAGACATTATTATGAGGGAGGGGGACTGAAACATCGAGCATTAAGTTAAATTGAGCTCAGCTTGGCTTCCCGCTGTTAATCGCGTGGACCTTGGGAATGGCAAAATTATTGGAAGATGCAGTTCTGGAGAGCATGGTTTGGGTGGATTAACGTGGTCGCTAACGAATGGGTGGTGGGGCTTTTGAGGACCCTGGCTGTGGAAGTTGACTGATATACCTCATTCCAAGAGCCGTTTTCAGGCCTTCCAAAGAGAGAGAGGTTGATGTAGACGAATCATGAGAAAAGCATGCAGCAATCTGCATTTTCAGCCAGATTTTCAGTGCGCAGCAGGCCGCCTGTGCTGAGTTTTGCCCGGTCTCTGCTGGCACAGGCCGGGGGGTCCCACTCTGATTTCTTCCCTTTCTTTGGCGGTTTCTGCAGGCTTTTTCCATCGACATTATCCGGCACAAAGACTCCATGGATGAGCTGTTCAGCCAGCGCAATGAGATCTTCGGGACGTGCGGCGAGGAACAAAAAGCCGTTCTCCAGGTGAGCTCCCTCTGCTCTTTGCCGTGCTGGGGAAAACGAACGCTCGGCTCTTCCGCAGGCTGAACTGGTTTAAAATTACTCCATTTTCAGTAATTCCCACCAGCGCTAGCAGAAATCTCTTTACATTTATTACTCTCCTTTATTGCATATTTTTATTGTAGCATTTGAGGATGGGGTGGGGGGATAGCAGGAGTTTCTGAGGCTGCTTTAATTAGAATTACAGCTTGTGCGCATGGAAAGCCACCAAAGGCACCTCCTGCTCTTCCAGCTGGCGCTTTTCCTGGGCCCTTTCGCATCACTTCTTAACCTTTTCTATTTATTTCATTGTTGGTTTTTAGGAGAAAACCGAGTCCCTGGTGCAGCAGTACGAAGCCGTGAGCCAGCTCAACTCGGAGCGTTACGCTCGCCTGGAGCGCGCCCAGGTCCTGGTCAACCAGTTCTGGGAGACCTACGAGGAGCTGAACCCCTGGATCGAGGAGACGCAAACGCTCCTGGCGCAGCTGCCGCCCCCGGCCATCGACCACGAGCAGCTCAAGCAGCAGCAGGAGGACATGAGGGTAAGAGGACGCGGGGCTCGCATCTCCAGCGCCGTCGGTTCTTCTACCTTAGGTGGAGGTGTAGTGCTTGTGGGGTGAGAGCACCTTTTTCTGGTTTGTTTTGGTTTTTTTCTGATTTTATTTTTCTGATTTTATTTTTCTGATTTTATTTTTCTGGATTTTTTCCTCTGGATTCTTTTTTTCCTCTGGATTCTTTTTTTCCTCTGGATTTTTTTT
>VWYH01007286.1:2982916-3008326 GCA_013399365.1 Pampusana beccarii
ATTTTTTTTTCTCTGATTTTTTGCTTTTTGTTTTCCCCGATTTTTTTTTTTTTTTTTCCTGATTTTTTTTTTGTCCTGATTTTTTCCTGCTTTTTGTTCCCTGATTTTTCCCTCATTTTTCCCTGATTATTCTTTTTCCCCCCATTCTCTTCTTTTTTTGGGATCCTGCCCATGTCCCACAAGCGTGCCGTGAGCGCACCATGTGGAAATCACTAGTTCCATTAGAGCGCGTCTTACTAAAGCGCAGATTGCACCCAAGAGAGCCTGGCTGCCTTTGGATCTCCTGCCTGATTGTGGTGGGGAAAAACTGCTTTCTGCTTTTAGGGTAGCGAGCTGCAAAGTGCATTTTCTCAGCGGTTTTCCCCGTGGAGCTGTAGGGGGGTCAGGACCGTGTTGGGTGATGAGCCATGGACGTGTATGGAAAATCCAAGTCCCGTCTGCTTGACAGGCACCGAGTCAAGAAATCAGTGATGAGACTTCACTACCAGATAGGATCGCTGCTCCTGGAGTGTTGAAATAGGCAGTGGCTTTCAATAGATTTCTAAATAAATATATTTTTTCCCCCCATCCTATTCCCTAGCAACTGCGAGAGTCCATTGCCGAACATAAGCCGCATATTGACAAGCTGCTGAAAATCGGGCCGCAGCTCAAGGACCTCAACCCCGAGGAAGGGGAGATGGTGCAGAACAAATACTCGACGGCCGAGGCCATGTATGCCAAAATCAAGGAGGAGGTTTGCCAGCGGGCGCTGGCGCTCGACGAGGCCGTCTCACAGTCCACCCAGGTACGCTGGGGTGCAAAGGAGCCAAATCTTGTCGTCACAGTCCCCTGGGGGAGCCACGTGCTTTGAAACGTGGTTTTATTCCGAGTGTTAGGGTTGTAAAACCCTTTACAAGGCACGGCGTGGTCAGATACCTCCGGGGGATTTTCCTGCTGGGAAAGGAGGGGTGAAGGCGCTTGAATCTTGACGTTTGGACTAGGGTAATAAATTTTTACAGCCTCCATAATGATGCTCATTCAAAACGGGGCTGTTTTGGCATCCACCCAAGGTTAGAAGGGCCCGGAGAGGCTCTTTAAAGAGCTTGGAGAGATAAGTTTCATTTCTGATAAGCTGTGTGTGCAGCAAACATCTATGGGATCCTTTGTATGGGAGAGCAAAGGGTCTTCTCCAGGGTCTGGGCATCTCCAGAGCACATCGGTGGCTGGAGGAGCAGAGATGTGAAGCCAAGAGCAGAGACCGTAGGTGCTAAAGCCCAGAAAAGCGGTGAAGAGTTTCCGCTGCCGAGGGTTTACGACCCCTAATCCTGTTCCATTCCGCCCTGTGTTACCGTAGAACAGTTGGTTTTGTCACGTCTGGGTGTTTATTTTCTTTATTCCTGTATTGTGTAGTCACTTCTCTTGGTTTGCACTTGTATTAACTCCGAGTTTTTCCCCCCCACACCCCCCATCCCGTCTCATCTCTCACTCCCATTGTGGAATGTGTTGTCTGTGTGTGTTGCTGCCCGTCCTCCCCACGTGGTCCCATTTCATTCTTGTGTTGACCGCGTCCCACCATTGCAGATTACGGAGGTAAGCCCCACCACCCCCCATCTTCATTTACGCTCTTCCTTTGGCCTAATTCCATTTTACCCCCAGACCTTTTACTTCTGGTCCGCGCACAGCAGAGAACGTGCTTAAAAATTCACCCGGCGGGCCTGAAAAATCCCGTTTTGAGATGGCTTTTGTCGCGTTGCCGCCTGGTCTGGGCCGCGGGCAGCTTCTGCTGGGAAATGCCTCCCGAAAAGCGAAGCTTTTGCTTTCGGAGCGGTTCTGGGGCTCCCTGCTCTGGCTGGATTTGCCGGTTTGCTCCTGCTTGTTGCCCCCGATCAACTTTGCACCGAGAACCCGTCTCGTCTCTGCTGGTAGAGCCTGGGATTTGGTGAACACCAATGTCGGGGTCCTGCAGAACGGGACCGGAGCTGGCAGCAGGGCTGTGCTTGCCAGCAGAGATGGTTTGGGGTCTTTAAGGCCAAAGTTGACTTTTCTTTTAAAAAATATATATGTATTAGTAATAAATCCTGTTAGATCCCCTTCCTCTCTCACTTTTGGCTTTCTGGTTCTGCTTTTGGGGACATCCCGGCTCTGCGGTACCTCGCTGATCCCCACGCCTGCAGCCTCCCAGCATCTCCTGCCACCCCTGCCGGGTGGGATTCCTGCTGCTGTTGAACCAAACGGAGATTTCCCTCCGCAGCAAACGGAGATTTCCCTCCGCACCAAACACGGGCGCTTTTTCCAGCAGCATCTTTGCGCGGATGCTCAAACATCCGGCATTGGGTTTTCTTACCACGCTGCTCACAAAAAGCAAGACAGCGGGCAAAAACGTGCGTTTTATCGGGTTGAATCCGGTGATAAGTCGCTGCCGTGTTTGTTCCCAGTTGCCTGTGCCGGCTCTGTGGGTCTATACAGCTCGAGCTGGTGCAGCAAAGGGAAGCGGAGGCAGGAGAACAGGAGGCTGCAGGTTTATTTGCTGTTGCAGACAATGTTTGTCCTCTCTGAGAGGCCGCAAAGGGCTGTTGCACACGCAGGGAGCAACGCAGCGTTGCTCAGTCTCATCTCGCCCTAATGGACTTGTTCCTCTCCAGTTCCACGATAAGATCGAGCCCATGCTGGAGGCGCTGGAGAGCCTGTCCTCCCGCCTGCGGATGCCGCCCCTCATCCCCGCCGAGGTCGATAAGATCCGGGAGTGCATCAGCGAGAACAAGAACGCCACGGTGGAGCTGGAGAAGCTGCAGCCGTCCTTCGAGGCCCTGAAACGCCGCGGGGAAGAGCTGATCGGCCGATCGCAGGGAGCGGACAAGGACCTGGCAGCCAAAGGTATCTGCGGGTGGATGTAACAGGAGGTGCTGGTGGTAGCATCCAGCATCTCCTACCCAAACCACGGCCCCAGCACCTGTGACACCCATCTCCCCCTCTACTGGGTGCTGGTGAGGCCAAACCTCGAGTCCTTGGGGTCGGTTTTGGGCTGATGGTTTAGTGCCAGTGTTGGGTTGGACTCGATGATCTTGAGGGTCTCTTCCAACCCAAATGCTTCTGATTCTATCGCTGTTGGGGAGGCTTTGGTGTCCTAGGGGTGTATTTCAGAGGGTCTCCCGGCCTTAGGAGGAAGGATGAATCCTCTGTATGGAAATATCTGGTGTCTGCTTCCACATGGAGCAGACAGGGTGGCAGAGGAAAATGAACTATTTGTGGCCTCTCAGGCAGAGGTTTCAGCTCAGCCGAGCCCTCACCCAGAGCTGGTATCTTGTGGCAACTGTTGGTGGCCCCTGTGAAATGATTTGTTGGTGTCGATTCAGCATCTAATGGAGGGAAGGAACATCCCCAGCACAAAAAGACCTGTCAGCGCGATTGGCACTAATTGGCACCTTTGTTGGCAGCTCAACAACCGGCTCATGGGCTGAGCGTAGACTTCACGCTAGAGGTGGCCAGAACAGAGAGTCGTTGGAGGGAGAGTGTGTGGGCAAATTTGCCCCGGGCTTGCCTGCACATAAATAAAGGCTTTATTTCTGCAAGCTGGAGTTTCTCATGTCCCTCAGCATCTCTCCGACTTAATGCTCTGATAGTCCTGGTTGTCTTTAATTCCCATTTGAATATTCTCTTGGCTGTTTCTAAATGGGAAGTGTTTGCGAAATGCTTTTGAGTTGTAAAATGGTTTCCTTCTTCACTGAATTTTTCCATTCCCTTCCTCAGTCATCCAGGATAAGTTGGATCAGATGGTCTTCTTCTGGGAGGACATCAAGGCTCGGGCAGAGGAACGTGAAATGAAGTTCCTTGATGTCCTGGAGCTCGCGGAGAAGTTCTGGTACGACATGGCAGCCCTGCTGACGACCATCAAAGACACGCAGGACATCGTTCACGACCTGGAGAGCCCAGGCATTGACCCCTCCATCATCAAGCAGCAGGTGGAAGCGGCGGAGGTGAGAACTATGAGGCTGGAGCTTGTCTGCACCCAGCTTGTGAGCTAAACTGGGACAGATCTTAGATACCAGCATGGCCAGAAGTGGCTGCAAAGCAGTTTTGTAGGCAGCTGGATTACAAAATGTTATTTCCATTGCAATTTGGAGCGACCTCCTGGTCCGGACGAGGAAAAGGTGCTTAAATCACTCCATCTGTGGCTGTTTTGGGAAGCTTATCGTGTGCGTGGTCAGAGTTGGGTGCCCACGTGTTTCAATGTAGAAGTTTGCGCGGCTCTGCTCCCGGTCTCACTCGAAGGCACCCGAGTGCTGTCTAGCGTGGGAAGTGTATATTTAGATTTTGGTTAGACCGGAGATAAGTGTAAAGCTGGATGGGTTTGGATTTGTATGTTGTTGGTTGTTTCAAATAAGTGGCGAAATCCACTTCAGGTTGGTTTGGCCTGACTCAAACACTGGGGAGTGCGTTTGTTTGTGCTTTGCTAAGTTTGTCCCTGCTATTTCCCTTTCATAAACACTTTGACTTCGGTTTGCAACTTCGGAGTCTCAAAAACTAATTCCTGTATTGACAAAACTCCCTGGTAAACAGTACATCTCTTGTAAACAACATCTTCAGCCAGGCAGTTCAGGCACACGTCAAGCCAAATACAGATGTTCTTACTTTATTTTATTCCCCCAGCCCCTACACACAGCGGTATTTCCACTGTGGCCAGAGCTGGGAGCAAACTAGTTTGGTGCTGGTGATGCTGGTGAGCAGGAAGGACCCTCCTGTTCACGGGGCGATTTTGGAAGAGCGTTTAATAATAAACATTTTTCTTTTGTCTCTGTGTTCCATGCAGACTATTAAAGAGGAGACAGACGGCTTGCACGAAGAGTTGGAGTTCATCCGACTCCTTGGAACTGATTTAATTTTTGCCTGTGGCGAAACTGAGAAACCAGAAGTGAAAAAGAGCATTGATGAGGTAGGAAAAGCAGCAGATAAAATCACGTAGGAGCAAGTGGGAGCTCTGGTAGAAGAGCCTAGCGAATTTCGTGGGTAATCTTGTGTTCCACAGATGAACAACGCGTGGGAGAATCTAAACAAAACGTGGAAGGAGAGGCTGGAAAAGCTGGAAGAAGCCATGCAGTCGGCTGTGCAATACCAAGATACGCTGCAAGTAAGAGGCAGGGCTGTTGGTGTGGGGTTGGTAGAGCTTGGGAACACCACTGCGAATCCTCTCCCTGATATGTGCTGGGATTTGCACAAATGCAAAGCAGAAAACGTCTCCTGGGCCAGGGTTTGCAGCCTCTGATAGAGCCTGAGCTCAACAACCAGCTCCAAGGAATAGCACATCATAGAATCACAGAATAATTTGGGTTGAAGGGACCTTCAAATCTCCCCCAGTGCCCCCCCTGCCATGACAGGGACATCTTCAGCAGCTCAGGTTGCTCAGAGCCCCGTCCAGCCTGGCCTGGGATGTCTCCAGGGATGGTTCATCCACCACCTCTCTGGGAACCTGGGCCAGGCTCTCACCACCCTCAGGGCCAACAATTTCTCCTTCATGTCCAGCCTGAATCTCCCTCCTTTAGTTTAAACCCATCACCCCTTGTCCTATCACAACAGGCCCTGCTCAAAAGTCTGCCCTATCTTTCTTATCGGCCCCTTTTAAGTACAGAAATGTGCGATAAGGTCTCCCTGGAGCTTCTCTTCTCCAGGCTGAACACCTCAACTCTCTCAGCCTGACCCACAGCAGAGGGATTCCATCCAACCACCCAGATATTCAATGGGATTTGTCTTTGAGGGAAGGACACTTCACCATTCCCTTTGCTAACGGTGTCCTCCCCTCTTCCAGGCCATGTTCGACTGGCTGGATAACGCCGTGATCAAGCTCTGCAACATGTCTGCTGTCGGCACGGACCTCAACACGGTGAAGGAGCAGATGAACGAGATGAAGGTACCAGCGGGACCAGTTCTCCAGCACTTGCTTTGCCATCACGGGGCTCACACTCCAGTGATTCATTTTGTTCTGGTTTTTGTCCGGCTTGTTTTGGCAGGAGTTTAAAATGGAGGTTTACCAGCAGCAGATTGAGATGGAAAAGCTTAATCACCAAGGTGAACTGATGCTAAAAAAAGCTACAGATGAGACAGACAGGGACATCATAAAGGAACCACTGACAGAGCTGAAACATCTCTGGGAGAATTTGGGCGAGAAAATTGCTCACAGACAGGTAGGGAGAAGAGCTGGGCTCTCACAAGCATAAGGGTGAAGCTTGCTGGGATGCTTTTTCCATCCTTCCCACATTCAACTTGCCTTTTCCATCCCTGTCCTTGCCCAGCACAAGTTAGAAGCCGCTCTCCTAGCACTGGGCCAGTTCCAGCACGCATTGGCGGAGCTGATGGCCTGGCTGACCCACACCGAGGAGCTGCTGGACGCGCAAAAACCCATCAACGGGGACCCAAAAGTCATCGAGGTGGAACTCGCGAAGCACCATGTGAGTACTCCCACTCCAGGCCCGTTTTTCATCTATTCCCATTGCACGATTTTATTTCTTGTGAAGGGTTTGGGTTGGTTCAAGTCCATGAGAGCGTGCAGGAATTAGGAGGGTGTTTGAAAGATACATCCAACGTTTGCTGTCGTGTCCCGTGTAGGTGCTGAAGAACGATGTCCTGGCCCATCAAGCAACCGTGGAGACGGTGAACAAAGCGGGCAACGAGCTGCTGGAGTCGAGTGCTGGGGATGACGCCAGCAGCCTGCGGAACCGCCTGGAGACGCTCAACTCGTGCTGGGAGTCGGTGCTGCAGAAGACGGAGGAGAGGGAGCAGCAGCTGCAGTCCACGCTCCAGCAGGTCGGGGAGATGCCTTGGGGCGGTGGTTTGCTGTGGAGAGTCCGCTTCCCCTTCGCTTTGTGGGGAAATGAAGTAGGAAAGAAGTTAGAGAGACACTGGGATTTATTTTTTTTTTTAGGCAAGTTTTTCACTTCACTCTTAGTCCTGGAGTGGTTTGGTGTCCGTCCAGAATCATAGAATTGTTTTGACTGGAAGAGATGCTCAAGATCGTGGAGTCCAACCATTAACCCAACCCCAGCACTACCCCATGTCCTGAGAACCTCATCTCCATCTGTCCAACCTCTCCAGGGATGGTGACTCCAGCACTGCCCTGGGCAGCCTGTTCCAATGCCCCACAGCCCTTTGGGGAAGAAATTGTTCCTAAATCCAACCTCAACCTCCTCTAACCCCCAGATCCGCTCCCATCACACTTGTGCTCCAGCCCCTTCCCCAGCTCCGTTCCCTTCTCTCAACTCGCTCCAGCACCTCAAGGGCTTTTTTGGTGTGAGGGGCCCAAAACTGACCCCGGGATTTGAGGTTTGGCCTCACCAGTACCCAGCACAGGGAGAAAAGCACCGCAGGGCCCCGGAACGCACGTGGCTAAGGATATATCGTTTATAACCAATGCGCTGCTGCATCCAGCTCTGCCACTTTATCTGGTTTTTGGAGCAAACACAGTGTTAATCCTGGCACATGATCAATGGTGGCTGATGTCATCTGATCTGTGGACGATTATATGTTCCCGAACAGGCCCAGGGTTTCCATGGTGAGATTGAAGACTTCCTCCTGTGGCTAACGAGGATGGAGAGCCAATTGTCGGCATCGAAACCCACAGGAGGTCTGCCAGAAACTGCCCGGGAACAACTCAATGCCCACATGGTAATTTCCTAGGAGAGATTTTTCTTTTTAATGCTTTTAATTCAGCAAGCTCCTGTCTGTCAAATATCACCATCAAAACTTCTCGCTTCTTTACCTGATGGGATGAAGAGCGCTTCTCTGCTCTCTTCTTACCGATAATTTTCCACTTGATGCCTGGGACAAGCATCATGGTGCTTTAACCACCTGTCTCTGCTCGCAGTGACACACGGCTGTCATCTGCTGCCTGCCCTGAACCTTATTTTCTTGTCACCCTGAGTCTCAGTGAGTCACGGCCCCTCTTTGGGATCTTTCTTTATCCAACCCTTGGGTGGCGTCTCCCTCGCAGGAGCTGTACGGGCAGCTGAAAGCCAAGGAGGACGTGTACAGTCAGCTGCTGGCCAAGGGGCGGCTGATGCTGCTGAACCGCGACGACTCGGGCTCTGGATCGAAGACGGAGCAAAGCGTCGCGCTGCTGGAGCAGAAATGGTGTCTGGTCAGCACCAAGATGGAGGAGAGAAAGGTAATTTGGTGGAGTCCAGGGTCATTTTGGTTGTAAAGCCCTTTAAGATCATGGAGTCCAACTGTTCCCCCACCCCTGGCACTGCCCCATGTCCCTAGAACCTCATCTCCGTCTGTCCAACCCCTCCAGGGATGGTGACTCCAGCACTGCCCTGGGCAGCCTGTTCCAATGCCCCACAGCCCTTTGGGGAAGAAATTGTTCCTAAATCCAACCTCAACCTCCCCTGGTGCAACTTGAGGCCGTTTCCTTTTGTCCTGCCTTTGTCCCATGAGCTGGTCACTCCCAGCATTGCTGCTCAGCTTTCCCCTGGGGGATGGAGCTGGTCAGGAGGATGGGGTGAGGATTTTTGGACAACCTTTTGGTTGCACGGCTGGAGTTTGTCTTTCAGGTGGTGCTGTCTGAGCGTAAAGCTGGTGGTTTTTTGTGTTTTTTTTTTTTTCTTTCTAGATAGTTGTCAGAATTGGTTAAATCACACAAAAAAATGAGAGTGAAGTGGCATTTTGGGTTAATTTAGAGGAGCGGTGGGAAGAAGCATCCCGCGGCTCTGAAAGGCAGCCTTTGTTGGTCCCCTGCGAGCCAGCGGGCCAAATCCTCCTCCGAGCTGACTCCATCCGAGGCTTTTGGCCGGTGATGAGATAAAACAAGGGACGCCGTGGCCTCGGCCCAGAATAAATTTGCCGCGCCGCAGCTGTTACCATCAAAATATCCCCCACCTTGTTCACCGCGCCGCTCTCCCACAGCGATCCCTTTCTGGGGAAGCTGGGGGTGACACGGCAGCTGCTCGCGTGCCATTGGAGTTCCCCCCTTCCAGGGGCGATTCTTGTTTTGAAAGAAAGCGATGGCTTTCACCGAAACCCCCTCCCCTTGGGAAACAAGTCGCGTTGCCGGGCTGATGAGGTTCCTGTTCGGGGGATGTTTAGGCGGCGACACAAAGGCCGCCTCTGTCTGCAGAACCGCGGATCCTGAGCTCTCACCCTCCGTCGTGTGGTTTTTTTAATCTCCCTCCTTTTCTCCCTCCCCGCTGCAACAGGCGAAGCTGGAGGAAGCTCTAGCCCTGGCCACGGATTTCCAGAACTCCCTCCAGGATTTCATCAACTGGCTGACGCTGGCCGAGCAGAGCCTGAACATCGCGCCCCCGGCCAGCCTCATCCTCGCCGCCGTGCTGGCCCAGATCGACGAGCACAAGGTACCGGCACCGCGAGCATCCAACAGCTCCCTGGGATGGAGGGGACGAGGGTGGCACCCCTGGGTGCTCGCAGGCGCGTCCCCATGCAGACAGGAGAACGTCTTTGCCGTCCGCAGGTGTTTGCCAACGAGGTGAACGCTCACCGGGACCGGATCATCGAGCTGGACCAAACCGGGAACCAGCTCAAGTTTCTCAGTCAGAAGCAGGACGTGGTGTTGATCAAGAACCTGCTGGTGAGCGTCCAGTCGCGCTGGGAGAAGGTCGTCCAGCGCTCGGTGGAGCGGGGACGGGCTCTCGATGATGCCAGGAAGCGAGCCAAGCAGGTGAGAAACATGGGAAGGGTGCGACAGAGCCCAAGGTGTGGTCAGCCTTGGAGAGCAGGAGGTCCCGAGAACAGAAAGGGACTGGGGACACCACCAGTGTTACCTTTCAGACTTTGCTCCTGTTTCTTCGCAGTTCCACGAAGCTTGGAAGAAACTGGTTGATTGGCTGGAGGATGCAGAGAATCACCTGGACTCCGAGCTGGAGATTTCCAACGATCCCGACAAAATTAAGCTCCAGCTCTCCAAACACAAGGTGGAGCTTTGCCAAAGCAAGATGGGTGCTGGGTGGAAGGTGGGGGAGCAGGGTGACATTTCTGCTGTCAGAACAGGGGAAAATCTCGTCCACACCTACACTGCCATGGAAAACATTCAGCTGGGGACCTTCGTGTGTCTTCAGAGAGTCAAGGCCAGGCTTTCTGAAGCAGTTTTGTTTTCTCTCCGGTTCCCAGGAGTTCCAGAAGACGCTGGGGGGGAAGCAGCCCGTCTATGACACGACCATCAGGACGGGCAGAGCCCTCAAGGAGAAAGCCGTGCTTGCAGATGACACTCAAAAGCTGGACAATTTACTGGGAGAAGTCCGGGATAAGTGGGACACGGTGTGCGGCAAATCAGTGGAAAGGTGAGTCCAGCCCAACGTTGCACCAACAGCGCTCGTTTGCCGAGACTCTTATCAAAGGGGAGAGCAGAGGAGGGGAGGTGATTTCATGGGGCGGTTGGGTCCCTGGGATATGGCAAACAGAGGTGAGTTTGTTCATGGAAGCTCACAGGGGTGTTTGTTTTCCAGGCAGCACAAGCTGGAAGAAGCCCTCTTGTTCTCTGGGCAGTTCATGGATGCGTTGCAGGCCTTGGTGGACTGGCTCTACAAGGTGGAACCCCAGTTAGCTGAAGATCAGCCAGTCCATGGTGACCTGGATCTGGTCATGAACCTGATGGACGCTCACAAGGTGAGAGCGCCTTTCCCAGCTCTTCTTTGGGATGTGAGCGGGGCTTGTTGTCCCCAAGAGCCAAAGGACAGAGGAGCCGGAGTTGATGCCTCGCTGCAGAGCTGCGTCTCGATACTCTGCATTGCTAGGGTGGACAAGGAGGACAAAAATAGGGCAAAAAAGTGGGAAGAAACATTTACATTACTGGGAAGGTTAGAGGAGATGGAGCTCTGCTCTTCCGAGATGCTATCAGTCAAATATGCTGAGGGTTTCTCAAAGTTAGCTGAGTTATAGTGTCTATAAACTATGGACGTGGACATTCACCCATGGTGTGATGGATCCCTGATGTACAGAACCCCTGTTCCAGACTATTTCAGATGTGCCCCCCTGTTATTCTTTGCCCACATGAAATGACCCACTGGGACTGACTCACCCTGCTCGGCTTCTGCCCTCCGTCCTTCCAGGTTTTCCAGAAGGAGCTGGGGAAGCGCACGGGGACGGTGCAGGTGCTCAAACGTTCCGGCCGGGAGCTCATCGAGAACAGCCGGGACGACACGACCTGGGTGAAGGTGCAGCTGCAGGAGCTGAGCAACCGGTGGGACACGGTGTGCAAGCTGTCTGTGTCCAAACAGACCCGCCTGGAGCAGGCTTTGAAGCAGGTGAGCAGAAAGCTATGGGGTGGAAATGGTCTCGGAGGGCTTTGCTGGGCTTAAGGTTTGTGCTGAGAGGTCAACACCAACCTCAGACAGAGATGGTTTTGCCCAGGGACTGATCTGGCTGAGCAGGCAACCCCAGCCCTGCAGTAGTAACCGGTGAGAACTGCAAAGCAGTGGGTTGGCGTCAGTTATTTCCTTATTCTTTTCCCCAAAGAAGAGCTGATAAAAGCTGATATGAAAAGGGAGGATGAAAAGATCTCGCTGATGTGCACAGCAGGAACAGAGCAGTGACCAGAGACTGGTGTTTGCTGATTTCCAGTGCAAAAGAGACCCAGATTGAAGTTTAAAAAAAAAAATAAGTGAAAGGGTTTTAAGTAGTTTTAATATCAAGTAGGCAATTTACAGAATAAACTGCCAAGGTGCCAAATTGATCAAAATACAGATAGTTGTGCTGTTTTTAAAAACATTTAGTTCTTCAGTGCAACTGAAGAGGAGGAAGGTGCTGGCTGCTGTGGGACCCATCTGCTGACGCCGCAGGGCCTTTTTTCCCCTTTTAAAATTTGTTTTTCAAGTCCCTTTCAGCCCTGTGTCCCTCCAGCTCCCAGCAATGAACGTAGCGTCCCGTTTTGGGGGTGGAGGGCTGACCGCAGTGTATTGTCGCCGCAGGCCGAGGAGTTCCGCACGGCCGTGCACGTGCTGCTGGAGTGGCTGTCGGAGGCTGAGCAGTCCCTGCGCTTTCGGGGGGCGCTTCCCGACGACACCGAGGCCTTGCAGTCCCTCATCGACACGCACAAGGTAGCGGGGAAGCTCTGAAACGCAACCTGAGCGAAAATTAACAGGGGGGGAATATCGGTGAAAATTCATTTGGGTCTTTTCAGGAGTTCATGAAGAAAGTGGAGGAGAAGAGAGTGGATGTGAACGCGGCGGTGGGCATGGGGGAGGTGATCCTGGCCGCTTGCCATCCCGACTGCATCACCACCATCAAGCACTGGATCACCATCATCCGGGCCAGGTTCGAGGAGGTGAGTCCACCAGGCTGGTGGTCCCAGCAGGGATTGGAGAATCATAGAACCATAGGATAGTTTGGGTTGAAGGGACCTTCCCAGCTCCCCCAGTGCCCCCCCTGCCATGACAGGGACATCTTCAGCAGCTCAGGTTGCTCAGAGCCCCGTCCAGCCTGGCCTGGGATGTCTCCAGGGATGGTTCAGCCACCACCTCTCTGGGAACCTGGGCCAGGCTCTCACCACCCTCAGGGCCAACAATTTAATCCTCATGTCCAGCCTGAATCTCCCTCCTTTAGTTTAAAACCATCACCCCTTGTCCTGTCACCACTGCTCAAAGGTCTGTCTGTCTGGTAGTGGGTCCTGCCCGGGTTACCCACACCAGGCTCGCGGTCACCTCTGTGTCCCCACCAGGTTCTGACGTGGGCGAAGCAGCACCAGCAGCGACTGGAGTCGGCGCTTTCCGAGCTGGTGGCGAACGCGGAGCTTCTGGAAGAGCTCCTGGCTTGGATCCAGTGGGCTGAGACAACCCTGATCCAGCGGGACCAGGACCCCATGCCACAAAACATCGATCAGGTCAAAGCCCTCATCTCCGAACACCAGGTGAGCACTCAGGAGAGGGGCTGGGAGGTGTTTTTTCTTGCCCCCACATGGAGAAAGCATTAACTCCTCTTGGAAGTCGCTATGAAAATAGCCTGTGACCCAACCAGAGCTGTCACCTGGGAGCAAAGCCGCCCCAGGGGACAAATTCCAGTGTTGGCAGATCCAAGCCAACCCCATCACTGGTGCTTCGTGCCCCCATCTCTTCTGTGGGCTTGGCAAAGCCCAGGGAGGGTCTGGTGCAACAGGAGACTCAAAACATCTCAAAGCTGCCAACGTTTTCTTGTCCGTTCCGTATTTTGACAGTCCTTCATGGAGGAGATGACACGGAAACAGCCAGACGTGGACCGGGTCACCAAGACGTACAAGAGGAAAGCGACTGAGCCCCCCCACGGGCCTTTCATCGACAAGTCCCGCAGCAACAGTACGTCTGTGCTCTAAATGCGGCTCCTGGTGAAATGTGGAGGAAATGAAACGCATAGGAAGCTCGTTAACTGTGATTATCAATTAACGAGGCATCCTGCATTGACAGCCACCAGGAAGGCGGTTGGGATTTGTTGGGAGGGGACAATCCAGGTGGCATTTGCCAAAACACCCTGTCGCTGCTCTTCGCTTTCTCTCTGCAGTCGCTTTGCGATGAGGTTTTGGGTTTGTTATTTAAAGTCCTTTCTTGAAGTCGGTGTCCAATGTGAATTCCCAAACACAAAATACATTCCGTTGCTGCTCTTTCCTGAACCACTCAGACTCAACGGACCCACCAACACCACCTCAAACAATTCCTTTTCCCTCTGGTTTTTTTATTTTGCCAGGAAAATCCTTGAGCCAGGCGGCGCCCCCCAGCATGCCCATCATCTCCCAGTCGGAAACCAAGAACCCGCGGATCAACCAGCTCTCGGCGCGTTGGCAGCAGGTCTGGCTGCTGGCGCTGGAGCGGCAGCGCAGGCTCAACGATGCCCTGGACAGGCTGGAGGAGGTACCGCCCGCGTTTCCTAAATCACTGCTGCCCCTCGAATCGCCCAGCTCCATGTTAATTCTGAAAACCACCTCCCGTAATTAACCGCACGTTAATGAACCGCTTTGCGCCCCCGCGGTCGGTATCCGTAGAGGTAACGGCGGCCAGACCTGCTTTCCTCCTAGTAATTAGTCTAACAATTACTGTCTCTATCTTTTCCAAACATCTAATGGAATTTTTGTTTTTATTTATGCTTTACAAAGCAGCTATGCCCAGAAGTGAGTGGTTTGTTTTGTTTTTTGTTGCTTTCGCTGTAGGTCAGTTCAGTTTATACGTATTAATGTTTTTTTTTTTCTTCGTTGCTTTTAACTCCCGAGAATGTTTAGAGAAAACAAAAACAACGGCAAAAATTGTCGCGTTACCTTGCTGTGAGCTGCTTGAGCTGGTGGGGAGTGGGAGTCCTTTTGGGGGGGGTGTTAATTTAAATTGGAGGGCGAGTGGCTCATCAGAGGCTGGTGGGCCAGGGTTTGCAGAACAGAGATGTTCCCCCAGCTGCTCTCTTACCTGAAAAATGAGCAAAAAGTCCCTTCTTGGCTGCTTAGGGGGAAAGGGAAAGGGAAGGTTTGTCCCCAAAATGGTGCCAGCAATGGGTATTCCTCCCGGGCAGACCCTGGCGAGTCGTTAGGTGAAATCCCGGCCGAGGAAGCGTCCCCAAAAGCCCGAGCAGGGACGGGGGGGTGTGTGTGTTTGTGTGTGAGTAGCTGATATCTCTGCGTGTTTTGTCCCACCCTGGGGGATGCTGCATC
The DNA here is from genome assembly GCA_013399365.1 of Pampusana beccarii. Taxonomy (NCBI): domain Eukaryota; kingdom Metazoa; phylum Chordata; class Aves; order Columbiformes; family Columbidae; genus Pampusana; species Pampusana beccarii. The sequence goes on from VWYH01007286.1 coordinate 2,997,495, forward strand.
CCGTGTCGATGGCTGTCGGCTGCGCTGTGTGTCCTGTTCCTCCAAGTCCCCTCGTTAACGAGGGTCGTCTGGATAAACCCAGATAAACCTTCCCGGGCGGGTGGGTTTGGGTGCTGCTCCTTTGGGGATTTCCCCCGCTGACCCTCGTGGGTTCCCTTCCAGTTGAAGGAGTTTGCGAACTTCGACTTTGACGTCTGGCGGAAGAAATACATGCGCTGGATGAACCACAAGAAATCCCGCGTCATGGATTTCTTCCGGCGCATCGACAAAGACCAAGACGGGAAGATCACCCGGCAGGAGTTCATCGACGGCATCCTGGCCTCTAGTAAGTCCCTGCCTGAAAGGAGCTTGGAAAATAGAATCACGGAATCATTTTAGTTGGAAAAGACCCTCAAGATCATTGAGTCCAACCATAACCCACCCCAGCACTACCCCATGTCCTGAGAACCTCATTTCCGTCTGTCCAACCCCTCCAGGGATGGTGACTCCAGCACTGCCCTGGGCAGCCTGTTCCAATGCCCCACAGCCCTTTGGGGAAGAAATTGTTCCTAAATCCAACCTCAACCTCCCCTGATGCAACTTGAGGCTGTTTCCTCTGGTCCTGTCTCTTGTTCCTTGGGAGCAGAACCCAACACCCCCCTGACCACCCTGGTGTGACACAGTTGTCCCTGCTCGAGTTCCAAGATGCAGATGACACACCGACTCCGATCAGGTCCCACCATCAGCCTCATTTCTCTCTCCTTGCAGAGTTCCCCACCACCAAGCTGGAGATGACGGCGGTGGCCGATATCTTTGACCGCGACGGCGACGGCTACATCGATTACTACGAGTTTGTGGCCGCTCTCCATCCCAACAAGGACGCCTACCGCCCCACCACCGACGCCGACAAGATCGAGGACGAGGTGAAGCACTCAAAGAAACGGGCGCTGGGGGTGTGGGTGGCTCAGGCTGCAGGTCGGCAGCGGGGAAGACAAAAAGGAGAGGGGGGAGAAAAGAGGATTGTGGTGGTGCTGAGCTGAAATAATTGGCTGGTGCCACCAGTACCTGGTGTGATTTTGAAAGGCTGCGTAGGGCTGTGTGTTATCGGAGTTTTTTGGGGGGAAACTCGCAAAATCCCGGTCCCTTACGTGTGTTTGCTGCTGGCAGGTCACCCGGCAAGTGGCCCAGTGCAAGTGTGCCAAGAGGTTCCAAGTGGAGCAGATCGGCGAGAACAAATACCGGGTAAGGCAGAGGGGGCCAAATTCTGCCCCGGCGGCACAAACCCCCACCCGGGGAGGGGTCCCCGCCGGGGGTGCCCGTCCTGGTGTGGGGGTGAGACGGAGCCGCTGAGCCGTGTTTGCCCAGGGCGTTCCCCAAATCGGGAGAACATAAGTGTCCCTGTTCTGGGGCACCCGCCGCCCCGTGAAATGCCGCATTCACCGGCGGCCGCCCTTGAACTTCTCCTGGCGGCCGAGTGTAGCTTACGCTGGTGTTTTTCTTAGCTGCCTCCCGAAGAAGGGAGAATAATTTCCTTAAAGAATCTCTTTGTAACGTGGCTTGTTTACGTTTCAAATGGTTCCCCGAGGTCGAAGCGGCGAAAGGAGCCGGCGGCGCTGCCCACGTTCCTGCCCGCGGGGTTTTGGGGGTGATGCTCCGGCCGGGAGGAGCCAAACCGCAGGGCTCACCCCCCCCAAATCTGCACCGGCCCCGAGCTTCTCCCTTCCACCCAAATACCATAAATCCCCGGATTTCTAACTCCCCGCAGTTAACAGTTTTCACGATTATTGCACTGTTAATCCCATAAATGTTTTTCTTGTTTTTTCTTTCCCCTCCTCTTCCTCTCAACTTTCCTTCCCCCCCCATCCCCTCTCCCCCCACAACTCTTCTCCCTCCGTAGTTCTTCCTCGGCAATCAGGTACAGTTTGCCTTGCGATGCTGTCTCTCAACTCTTTTTTTTTGTTTTCTATTTTTTTTTCTTAACAAATGTAGCTTTGCGTGTCCATTTGCTCCGTCCTTCGGTGCTGTGGGAGGATGATCTGTGAGCGCTGCTCAGCAGAGCCTGGTCCAGACGAGCGCCTGAGCTGGGGGGGAACCCCCCCAAAATAAAAAAAGACTGCAAAGGGAAAAATTCAATGGAAAAAAGCAGAATTCGACAAAATTTAAGAGATTTTTCACTCCAGGGCTCCTTTCTTGGATATATTGAGGGTGGTGATGGTAACCAGTGGCAAACCACAGCATCCTGCGGTGGGGAGCACTGGGATACTGGTGCGCTCATGCTCAGGGTGCCCTTTGGGGGGAACCAAGCGCCTGGATTAAATCGTGGGGTGCAAGTACCGGCAGGACGGCTGTACCAGGCTCTGGGTGGGTTTGGGTCGCAATCACCGTGGAATGAGAATGCCGAGTGTCCTTTAATCTTGTAGGTAACGATAATTAAACCCTCATCCCCGCTGCACCTACTGAGTAACTCCTAACGGGAGCAGAGCTCACAAAACCCGCATGTGTCCCCGTTCCCATCATTAGATGAACAGTGCAGGCTCTTTTCATGGGACTGGAGCATCGCGTGTCGTTCCCATGTGCCCACAGAAAAGCTGGGGTTTTTTTGCATGTGGAACGATGATGCCCCACCAAAAACGCCCAAAAAAAAGAAAGAAACTTGGATGTCAGGAGCGGACGGATCCAAGAGAGCTCTGGCGTTCGTTTAGACAGTGATGATAGGAAAATTTTCAACAGCGACTGAAAAATAACATAAAAGTGGCAGTGGGGATGAGAACTGGCTCGTCCCTGGGGTTCCCTGGTGCAGAAGTAGCTCTTGAAGTGCAGTCCAGGGTCAGAGGTGCCATCACCTGCCATGACCCATCTCCGTGTGGCTTCGCACTCTCTGTTTTCATTTAATCTCTTGGGTTTTTTACATTCTTATCCACCCAGCAAAAAAAATGCTGCTTTTTTTAATATTTTTTTAACCATTCTGAAGACGGTCTTGCTTTCAAAGGCTGGTTCCCTTATCTTCTCATGGCAGCAGGTGCTCTGTAGATCTGGATGCAGAGCAGCTACATCCACACCAGGTTCTGCTGAGGCCCCAATTCCTGGGCTTGGCCTTTAGGGAGCTTTGACAAACAAACACATGCTTCCGAATCAGGGTGCGCTCGTTGGAAACCGCAGGTGTTTCAGATCACTAATGAACATTGCAATCACTAATCAACATTGCTGCGGGATTCCTGCCTGGATTCCCATCACTCTGCACTCACCGAAACATCCTCACGGGGCGATCTCTTGTGGCGGGGGCTTTTTTTTGGCTGGTGGGGTCAAGTCTGAGGCTCAGTGGAATCCCTGGGCTTCACACTTGATGACAGGAGGTTTCTGGCTCGGCGGTGATGAATCAAATGGCTCTTTTCCACGTGGGCTGCACCAGGAGGGTCGTTGCATTGCCAGCCTCTATTTCCTTCATGGCAAAAGGAAAAACTACGATTTTGGCTGAGAAAACCCACCCAAAGACCAAATCCCAAATTCTCGTTTGCTGCTCTAAAAGATTCTCTCGTTCCAGCGTTAAAACTGAAGGATTTGGGTGGTTTCATCACCTTAAAACCACGCAGCAGAAAAACTGCGGTAAATTGGAACTAGCCTGCGCTTGCTCCAGTACAACATATCTGGAGAAAGCTTATAAGTATTCAGCAGCTCAAATAAACGTTTCCAGTAGCTTTGCCCTGGTGCAGCCTGCAGCGGGAAGGAGCCCGGTGTCCCTGGTTGTGTCCCCCCATCTCTGAACTGTCCCCTTGGCTCCGCAGTTCGGCGATTCCCAGCAGCTGCGCCTGGTCCGTATCCTGCGCAGCACGGTCATGGTTCGCGTCGGCGGAGGATGGATGGCCCTGGATGAGTTTTTAGTGAAGAACGATCCTTGCAGAGGTAAGAGAATTCTTTGGTTTTATACGACTGAGGTGGTTTTGCCCAGTAAAGGGGAGTTTGAGAACTGGTCTGATCTGAGTGAGCAAATGGTACCTGAGTGGGAGACACCACCAGCAGGGGCCATAGAATCACAGATGGTTTGGGTCAAAGGGACCTTCCCAGCTCCCCCAGTGCCCCCCCTGCCATGACAGGGACATCTTCAGCAGCTCAGGTTGCTCAGAGCCCCGTCCAGCCTGGCCTGGGATGTCTCCAGGGATGGTTCATCCACCACCTCTCTGGGAACCTGGGCCAGGCTCTCACCACCCTCAGGGCCAACAATTTAATCCTCATGTCCAGCCTGAATCTCCCTCCTTTAGTTTAAAACCATCACCCCTTGTCCTGTCGCAACAGGCCTTGCTGAAAACTACATAAGCCCTGACCTCCTGAGCCCCGGTATCGGTGTCAGGTCCACACAATCCTCAGCTCTCCTCTCCTTTGTCCCCTTCCAGCACGAGGACGAACCAACCTCGAACTCCGAGAGAAATTCATCCTGCCGGAGGGAGCCTCCCAGGGGATGACCCCCTTCCGATCGCGAGGCCGGAGATCCAAACCCTCCTCCCGGGCGGCCTCCCCGACGCGATCCAGTTCCAGTGCCAGCCAGAGCAACCACAGCTGTGCCTCCATGCCATCGTCCCCCGCCACGCCGGCCAGCGGAGCCAAGGTGGGGTTTGCGCGTGAAGCCCCCGTCTTTCTTCTCCTTTAGATCCTGGTGGCCTCCAAACCCCATCCTGATGGCCTCCAAACCCCATCCTGATGGTCTCCAAACCCCATCCTGGGGAGCTGAGGAGCTGGAGGAGGAGGAAGGTTGGGGATGAGGAGCTGGATGGTTCCTGCGCTGTCTGGAGGGTGTTCATGGTGATTTTCCACATGGTGGGGTGGGATGGGATGGAGCAGGATGGGTTTTCAGCCCCAGCTCGTGGTTTTGTGGCCAGTGGCGGCTCCTGGTCCCCCAGGCAGGGCCGTGATGCAGGAAGAAGCCGTCGCCATCATCTGTCCTTCCCCACCACATCATCTACCTGTGCATGTTTTATTTCATCATATCTGGGTTTTTTTCCGTTTATTTTTAATTTATGTATTTCCCGTTTGCTTCTCGTTTCATTTTAGTGCCGTTTCCCCCCCATTCCAGATACTTTTCCGTTTCTTTTTTTTCTTCTTTTTTGTTTTTCACTCACTTCCGTCTCCCCCCCGCCCCTCCCCTCCTTGGATTTTCCATTTCGCAGACTCCACATCACTTCTCCCGATGTTATGACAAACCCTGGTTGATAAACAGTAAAGCGGGCACCCCCCTGAGGGGATTCGATTATTCCAACTTCCAGCTCCCGAGCGCCGAGGTAGAGTATGGGCTGGCAGCCCCAGGACCTGCCCGCGGGCCCGAGTGCCGCTGTCACGGACAAATCCTCCTTTTTGCCTGTTTTTAACGCTTTTCTTGTGGTAGAGCAGCGCTTGTTAGCACCGCTAACGCTCGGACTGTTAGCGTTTTTCATGGGTTTCTAACTCGGATTAAAGAAAACGCAAAAATAAAAAAAAAGCACAGTGGTTTGCAATTCACTTTTACGCACTTGCAAATCAAGAGAGCGACGTTTATCCTCTTGTGCTTCTAAAAGAAAAAAAAAAAAGAATTTTTCAGCTTTAACAGCTTTTAAGCAATGAAAAGCAGCCGTGTTTGGCTTTCAAAAATTGAAATTAAGCAGCCGAGTTGAGACTTGAAAATCAGCTACAGCGCATGCACAGTAACCACGTCGCCTTCACTTTGATGAAGCGCTTGTGTTTATCACCGTGTTGAAGCACGTCTGGTGTGTCCGGCGCTGTCACCGGCTTGATGCTCCCAGGAGGGTGAATTCGGGCTGCGATTTTGATTCCCCTGAAGTTTCAGCCTCCTCGCGGACTTTCCTGACCTTGTGAATCGGTGATGAGAAATTCCTGGTGGATCTGGGTGGTTCGCCGAGCCGTGGGGTGCGCTGGCGAGAGAACCGCGTCTCGCTCGGCGGTGCTGTCACGCGTTAAAAATAACTGTTTTAAATCACGAGAAGGCCAGGAGCACTTCCCCGACTGCCCTAAACTGCCTGCTTGCTGCTGTTAACATGTTTATAAAATAGGATCAAGGACGAGAATCGAAATCTCTGATGATGCCAATGGTACCTTCGCAATCACGTGTTAATGGATTTTAATTCCCCCGGAGCCGAGCCCACTGCTCGGCTGCCCCTCTCCCCTCCGCAGCTCCAGTTTCATGGCATTTCAAGATTTCTGTGTTTCCGAAAAATCACAGGGGATAGAGGGAAACCTCTCAGCTCTTGCTGTAAAGCTCATTGGGAAGTTATCCGCTGTTAATGTACGTTTATCCAGGGATGCAGCTGGGATGGAGCCGTCCCTGCAGTGATGCTGGGACAGGGGATATGACGGGCAGTCGCTTTCCTGCCGCGCTGCCCCAAACCCGGAGCTTTCTGGGGTTATAGAAACTGGAGCTGCCCTTTCCAGCTGCTCCGGGTGCCCTCGCCCTGCCCAGCGCCTTCCCCTTCGCTTTATCCCGCAGCAGCGGGAGCCAAACTGCCCCTTGAGCTGCTTTTCCACCTTCCATCTGCGTTCGCGACATCTTAAAGGTCGAGGAAAGCACCGTTTCAGGATGCGACCCAAGCAGATTCGCTGTGTCTTGTGTCCCACCGGTGCTCAAATTTGGGTGGTGGGTGCACGGGCCCGCCCGCTGATGTCCCTCCGACTCACAGCATCGCGTCGAGCCGATGCCTCTGGACAACGGGACGCGTTTCTCAAATCACTGTGTTGTATTTGGCCTTCCAAAGCGGTCCTGAACTACTCAGATGCTAAAATACCTATTTTTGCAAGATAACCACTCTCTCTCCGGAGAGCTTTTGAGCCCAGATGACGCTGTCATCCTCCAAATGGATAGCAGCTTTGCTTTTATTTTTTTTTTTCCCAACAAATAGCTGTGCATCAGCCTGCAGCACACAGACTGCCGCTGCCTTCCACATTTTTTTGGCTTTTATTTCCTTTCTTTTTTAATTAACCGCTGCTGAAACGACAGCTCGCGTTCTCCTTGGCCGTTAAGATGAGCGTTTCTTCAATGTCAAAACCTTTTCGCTGCGGTCGCTGGTGCCGGACGTGCTCTTGGCGGCTCAGGCGATACCTGAACGATGCTCTGTGTGCTTCCTCCCAAGGTGACCCCCTCGGCAGGCAGCAAGCTGAAGCGACCCACCTTCCACTCCAGCCGGACCTCCCTGGCTGGGGACACCAGTAACAGCTCCTCACCGGTCTCTACAGGTGCCAAAACCAGTCGGGCAGGTGAGTTAGGCACAAAAAAAACCGCAAAAAAAATCCTGCTGCTGCTCTTACGACTTGGTTGCTTAAATTGGCGGAGGATATATTAAATATTTAGGGAGCCCCCAGCGAGCTGGGAAGCTGGTGCCCCCGTCGTGTCCTGGTTTTGCAGTGTGAGGGCTTATGGGTTCTTCCAGCTCAAGATATTCTGTGCAGGGGCTGGAGCACAAGTGTGATGGAAGCGGCTGAGGGAGCTGGGGGTTCAGCTGGAGAACAGGAGCTGAGGGGAGACCTTCTGATCTCTGAACTGCCTGAAAGGAGCTTGGAGCCAGGGGGGTCGGGCTCTGCTCCCCAGGAACAAGCGCCAGGAGCAGAGGAAACAGCCTCAAGTTGCACCAGGGGAGGTTGAGGTTGGATNAGGGACACGACATCTTCACCCAGCTCAGGTTGCTCAGAGCCCCGTCCAACGTGACATCGGATGTTTTCATGGATGGGGCATCCACCACCTCTCTGGGCAACCTGGGCCAGGGTCTCGCCACCCTCGGCATCACAAAGGGAGATTGGAAATCGGAAATTTGGGCTAATTTCTTCCCAAAAGGGCTGTGGGATGTTGGAACAGGCTGCCCAGGGCAGTGCTGGAGTCACCATCCCTGGAGGGGTTGGACAGACGGAGATGAGGTTCTCAGGACATGGGGCAGTGCCAGGGGTGGGGGAATGGTTGGACTCAATGACCTTGATGGGCTTTACAACCAAAACGCTCCAACAATTCTATGACTTGCTGGCGTTTGGGTGCCGGTCGCTGCAGGGATGGGAAAGAAACCTCCGTGCTCTTCCACCCGCTCACCTCAGTTCCTCTTGCAGACCCCAAGAAAACCGCCAGCCGTCCCACCAGCCGCGCCGGGAGCCGCACGGGCAGCCGGGCCAGCAGCCGGCGGGGCAGCGACGCCTCCGATTTCGACCTCCTGGAGACGCAGTCGGCGTGTTCCGACACCTCGGAGAGCAGCGCGGCCGGCGGGCAGGGCGGCTCGCGCCGGGGCATGGCCAAGCCCTCCAAAATCCCAACCATGTCCAAGAAAACGACCACTGCCACCCCAAAAACTCCAGGCCCCAAAAGATAATACTGTACCCACCGCCCTCCCGAAAGCGAGAAAACCCCAACCTGTGTCCAGTTTTTAAACCCTGCTACGTACATTGGATGTATATTTATTCTAAATGGGAGAAACTATATTGTTAAAAGTGTAAAAGAAAGTTGTGTTATGAAGCTGCCTTATTTGGGTTTTTTTTTTGGTTTTGTTTTTTTGTTTTTTTTTTTTTTTTTTTTTTTTTGTAAGTTACTATTTTCATGTGAATATTTATGTAGATAAAAATTGCCTCTCGGTGACCCCTGTTCGGAGAGGGGCCTGGAAAACTGAAATGTGGGAGAGAAAAAGTAAAAAAAAAAAGAATAAAATTAAAAAAAAAAATAAAAAAAAAAAAAAAAAAGAAGAAAAAAAAAAAAAAAAAAATTAAAAAAAAAATAATAAAAAAGGAAAAAGAAAAAAAAAGGAAGCAAAAAAGGTCAAGATGTGAAAGTGTAAAGAAAAACTAAAATATAAATAGGATTTCTGCGCGGTGCAGGGTGCGAACCTGCTTTATCTTTTAGGATTGTTTCCTAAATGCATCTTTATAAACTTAACTTGCTGTCTCAGCAAGGTAAATTATATTTAAAAAGAAAGACCTGAATCCTACAGTGTTCAAGGAACTCTCTTTTTGTAAATCACAGATACCTCAACCAGAGAAACGTGAGGTGAGGGGACTTGGGGCTTAATGTTTCCATTTTTTTAAAGCTATGTGGTTTTACCTGAAGAAAGCGGAGTTTGACTTAATAAAAAATTTGCACACACTACAGCAAAGGTCATGACAATTGCTGTCTTGAAAATACTGTCCCGAGCACTTAGTTTTTAACGAACAAAGAGCCGGTGCTGGGTTTGGGGAGGGGGTTCACGCTGGTAAAGATTGCAGGTCTGGATCACTCGGATACATCCCTTAGCGGTGGCGGGTCCTACAAATTAAAGGATTCTTCTGCATCCACGGCCTAAGAGACCGACCCAAGATGTTCCTTACAGAATTCGCTATTTATCTGCATTCTTTTTTTCCTATTTATTATTTAACTGGTCATTCCACTTCCAACCAGGCTGAGATTGATGTGACCTCTCTGCTCCTAGAAGAAATCTGGACTTACACGCACAGTCGCTTGTCCTTGAAATGAGTCTCACCAGCACACTTGCTACGAGTCCTGTCTCGCTTTTGTACGCTACTTTTTCTTTGTAATAAAATCCAACAGACCAAGTGACCAGGAGACGGGCCAGGAGAGAGAGAGCTCTCCAGAGCTCCTGTATTTATTAAATATTGTTCCTCTCCGGCTCTGACCGTGTTGCTGTGTGATTCTCTCAATTGGTTTAAATTGAGGCAAAACTGAAGCTCTACCAATGAATTGTTTAAAAACCAGACACATTTTTGTATTAAAATTGCTTGCGGTAATAAACAATCTTGCCTCCTACTTTATTCTGCAGCGTTAGCTTTTTAAGTACGAGAGCTGGAGGTGATTATCCCACGTGGGGAGGCGATGGATGTGCTGACCACGGAGTGTCTGCACCCAGGTTTCCTTGCAGAACAGCGCGGGGAAGCACCAGCCCCAAAATTAAAAGGCGCAGATGGGTGCACGGGTGCTGGTGAGGGTGCTCGGTGCTGTGGGTGCCCACAGGTGAGGATACCAGCTGGTGAGGGTGCGTGTTGGAGTGGGTGTTCATCAGTGAGGTGCGTGGTGGGGTTGGGTGTTGGTGAGATGGGTGCTGCCGAAGTGGGTGCCTGTGAGGCTGGATGCACACACTGGGTGCCCATGGGTTTGGGTGTCAATGAGGGGTTGGATGTGCTTGGTTTTGAGCTTCCACAGCGGTGGTGGGTGTCTGTGGGTTTGGGTATTCACAGCTTTAGGTGCTCCCGAGCATGAGCACCCGTAGGTGTGGTTACCTGTGGGTTTGGGTGTCAACAAGAGCGAGCGCCCATGGATTTGGGTGTCAATGGGGGTGGGTGTCCATGGATTTGGTTGCCCACAAGGATGAGCATCTGTAGAGGTGAGTGCCCATGAGGGTGAGCATCCGTAGGGATGGGTGTTTGTGGGTTTGGGTGCCCATGTGTTTGGGTGTTCATGGGTTTGGGTGCCCATGAGGGGTGAGCATCCCCAGGAGTGGCTGCCCACGGGTTTGGGTGTCAATGAGGGTGGGTACCCATGGGTGAGTGTCAATGGGAGTGGGTGTCCGTGGGTTTGGTTGCTCACAAGGATGAGATCTGTAGAGGCGGGTGACCACAAGGGTGAGCATCCTCAGGACGGGTGCCCGTCGGATTGGGAGTTGATGGGTTTGGGTTTGTGTGGGTGTGGGTGTTGGTGGGTTGGTGTGTTCCTGAGTTCGGCTGCCCACGAGGGTCAGCATCCCCAGGGTGGCTGCCCGTGGTTCACATGCCCAGCGACGCTCCCCGCGCCCCGGGGGCCGCAGGACGGGGAGGGCCGGGGCGTCCCGGAGCCGTGGCCGGGGTGGTGCCGCCGGCGGGACCGTCCCTTTCCCTCGCCCCGCCGGGGCGGGCCGGGGCCGTGCCGGTGCCCGGGG
>VWYH01007286.1:3008446-3038801 GCA_013399365.1 Pampusana beccarii
GCCCCCGCCGCCGCCGCCCCGCTCTTCATGCTGGATCTGTACCACGCCGTGGCCGGGGAGGAGGAGGCGGAGGAGGAGGAGGATGAAGCGGCGGTGTCGCGACCGGTGCTCACCGGGCTCAGCACCCAGAGCCCCCCGCCCGGCAGCGTCGTCAGCCGCGCCGACACCGTCGTCAGCCTCGTCAACATGGGTGAGAGCGGCGGCGGGGACCGCGGGGGCACCGGGGGGACCTCGGGGGCACCGGGAGGACCGGAGCGCACCGGGAGGACCGGAGCCTGCGCGGGCACCGGGGAGACGGAGGAGTGCGGGCAGGACATAGGCGGCTTTGGCAGGACCGGGGCAACCGGAGGGACCGGAGCCGAGGTTTTGGGGAACCGGGGTGCACGGGCAGGATCCACAGGGCTTGTGCAGGACCGGAGGGACCGGGGCGCACGGCTGGACCGGGGACACCGCAGCAAACCGGGGCAGGACCGGGCGGGCTCGGGAGCACCGGGAGCGGTGGTTGAGCCCCGCACAGGGCAGCGCAGCGGCCCGGGGCACTCGGTGCCCTCGCCCGCAGCTCCCGGGAGGCACCGGGAGCACCGGGGAGCATCGCACAGTCGGACCGGGGCGCTCGGGGCTGCGGCGGCCGCACTGCGGGGCTGGGCACGGCACGGAGCCCGCTGCCAACCCAGCCCGGGCTGCCGAACCCCGCGGAACAAAGCCCGTCCCTGGCTGCGGGCAGGGTCTGTAGCTGTTGCACCGCCGGCCCTGAGCATCCCTCGCTCCTGGGGCGCTTTCTCAGTGTGTCCCTGCTCAGCAAAGTCTGTTTTGCACAGAGTCGAGCTTAACAGCAGCAGGAGAGGGGTTGTGGGGGACATGGTGGCCGTGGGCCTGTAGCCTGGGTGCTGGGAGAGAGATGCTGTGGTGGGTCCTGGCAGGCTGGGCACAGCCAGCACAAAACCCGACTCTGCTTAGGAAAGAGGAGATGGAGACGGGGAAAATCATGCAGTGAGGGTGGGCTGGGACCACGGTGGGACAGCTTGGTCAGCACGTCCCCAAGTGCCAACGAACTGGGCCGCTTCCCCAAACACTGTCTCCATCATAAGGCAGTGGAGGGAGGCTGGAAGCCACCAGGGGATGAGGCAGGCTCGTCCTGCTCCAGAGACGCGTGTCACCCACCCTGCACTCCCCATTTTGGTGGGCAGATGTGAACTGGTTGCAGAGGACAAGCAGAACAGCAGCTCTCTCGTGCCAGCAGCAGGGTGGACCGAATTACCTGCGGTGGGACACTGAATCACAGTTCAAAATAAAATCCTCAAGGTTGCTAATTATCGCTGGAATCCCGTCCAGCTGGTTACTGAGCAATGCCCAGCTCCAGCCACCAGCCTGTTTCCAGGCGGTTGTGTGAGTGGCAGGGAAAGCAGAGCTGTTTCCAGCCAGCATCAGTAAGAACTCGGGGTGCAAGGGGCCCCCCTGCGAGGGCAGGCACTGGGGTGACCTGAACCCAGCAGGTTGAGCAGACCAGGCATTTTTTAGATGTGGAGGCTTTTTCTGCTTCTGAACAGTGCTTTAAGGGATGTTCAGGTGTCCCTGTCCAGGCCAAGCCCAAGGATTTTGGCAGAGCATTTGTGCAATGGCTGGGGACAAGGTCCCAAGCAGGGGGGTGTTAGTGAGTGTGGAGCAGCGTCCTGGGCCACGAGCTGCAGATGTGGATGGTGTCCTGGGCTCAGGGATGCTGACAGGAGCAAGGACCCAGCACCCAGCTCCCATCTGGAGCCCTTGGGGCTGTGGGTGCTCAGCATCCCAGGGGAACCAGGACGAAGAGAAGCGATGCTGGGACACCCAATCCCAGCTCAGGACCACACAAGCACCAAAAAGTGCTTTAAAATGGCCGGGTTTGATGACAGCCAGGGTGGGATGTTTGGGGGTGCTGGTGCCACTCCCCTTCCCAGTGCTCAAGGAGCAGCCGGGAGAGTTGGGGAACACAGTTCCAGCCTTCAATTTGAATGGCTTTGATTTCTGTGGCTTCGTCAGCCCCTTCATGTTAATTAAATAAAGTTTTGTGGGAGAAGGCCAGCTTTCATTTGCATGTGTAATTTGCTGCGCAATTAACCTGATGGGACATGCAAATGGGGTAAGTCGGTGCTCCATTGGGCACTTGGACCTCTTTGCTCACGGCTACCCGGCGTAGCCCTGTGTGAGCCGGCCGGGAGCGCGGCTCCCAACAACACACCTCTGCTGGGAAGGGGAAGGACAAACCTCCCCGGCACACAACCCAGGGTGGGCGGGCAGAGCACCCTGGCCCCACAAGTGGAGGGGCCGCGAGCCCCCCCCAGGCGATGGGTGGCCACTGGGCACATCGGTTGAGTTTGGCGATGCTGGGCCCGCCCGTCCCATCCTGTTTGCATGAAGAGAAACCTCTTCCCATAAGCCTGCCCCGTGCTATTTCTGTGCGCTAACTGAAGGAGTCAGGTGGGTTGTATTTTTAAGCCTGGGGTAAGGCTGGGCTTTGAGATTTCATCTCGGCCAGGGCTGAGCCACCAGCCGTGAGTCACAGTGATGCGCAGGGTGTAATCACAGAGCAGAGAGGTTTGTAACGGGAAGGCGAGGAGGAGGCTGACGGTGCTGCAGGGTCCCTGAGCCCCCCCGCTCACCCCTCACACCACAACACACACGTCCTCCCCTCAGGCTGGACATGAGGATTAAATTGTTGGCCCTGAGGGTGGTGAGAGCCTGGCCCAGGTTCCCAGAGAGGTGGTGGCTGAACCATCCCTGGAGACATCCCAGGCCAGGCTGGACGGGGCTCTGAGCAACCTGAGCTGCTGAAGATGTCCCTGTCATGGCAGGGGGGGCACTGGGGGAGATTTGAAAGTCCCTTCAACCCAGACTATTCTGTAATTCTATCATTCCCTCCCTGGCATCCACCGCTGCCCGGGAAGCACTGGACTCTCCTATGGCTCTTGCGGATGGATCAGTGCGGCAGCTCTGCCCTTGTCCGAACACTTTTCTGGCAAATCCCGGTTTTACCAAGCATGGAGAGGGACGGAGCAGGACAGCTTTGCAGAAATAGCTGCACTTGTGGGATGAAGCAGGAGCCCGGCAGAGGCTCAGCTGCATTTCTCAACATTTAGGAGAAATGTTAAATCTCTCCCCACCTCAGAAAACCTCCAGAGCTTATTTTTTCCTGCTAGCAATGAAGGACAGCATCTTCCTTGCATCTCCTTTAAACCTATTTTAGGATGCAGGGCACTTGATGTGGTTGAATATCCTGGCATTTCCTTTTAATTTAGTGTCTGAAATGATCATGGGGACCATCGGGAGCAGCCAGGACCAGTAATTACGACTGATGTGCAGTTTATAGAAACAGAGAAAGTTAAAAATGAAAAAAAAGTGGAGTTAAAAATAACCTGGGGAGCAGGACAAAGGGCCAGCAGCCCCATCCCCAAATCTCTGGGAAGGGAGCAGGACCATGCAGGGATGGGGAGACAGCGGGGCCAAGGCTTGCATGGCCTCACAGCCCTTTATGTACCTATATAATACTTTTTAAAATTATTTTTGGGAGGATAGCGGGAGCACACAGCACAGCCATGGCATTTGGCTTTGGGGAAAGACACAGCAGCTTCTTGGGGCAAGACGGTAAATGCCAAAGGATGAGGGGGGTGAAGAGAGCAAAGAGCTCGGCTTGGGGTTTTTTTAGTGCGTCTCGTTGCAATCCGGATAATCCGCCCACAGATAATTGAGGGTTGGTGGCGCGGCTGAGTCAACCCGCTCGAATCAATCGCGGGTTCCCAGGCACGACGGGGAGGGCCCATCGCCCCCCAGCACCCGCAGGGTTTGAGCACCCACCTTTCTGCCTGCGAAAAACAGTGCTGGGTGTTTTGGGGACGCGACACGCGCTCCCCCGCTGCGGAGTTTGTAATTTTGAGGCCCTTTATAATTTTTGCCAGAAAACGCGGTGATATTAAACCCTCCGCACCGCCCTCCTCTGCTGCATCGACCCCGTGTCAGCGCAGAAGGTGCTTTAGCCTTGGTTCTGCCCTTCTGCGCCACGAAATAGGGGAGAAAGTGGGGATTTCTCCTTGCGTCTCAGCCCAAATACTCGGCAGGTTGCTATTAAGTCCAGCTCGTTTTGTTTGTCAAGGTGCACAGCTAATTGCAGTCACCGTAAGCATTTCTCACCCCTGAGCTTCACCCAGCCCTGGTCTCCTCCACCACCTCCTCAGCAGATGGATGTGACGATTCTGTAACAAACTGCACCTTTAGAAAAGGTTTTCACCCTTTTCCAGGGGCTGAAAATCACCCTGGGGGCTTTTTTTGGTGTCGCTGGGTCCCTGTGACCCCCTGGCTGTGTCACAAAACTCCCCCTGCCCATCCCTGGAGCCACCCGGGTGGTACCGGGGCATCACTTTGCTGAAAACACTCGGTCCATGATGATCACCGTGGTTTATGAGCCCATATTTAACTTGGTTGGGTCTTGCCTGATGCCAGGGAGCAAAGGGGTGACCCATTAAATACCCAGGTGACTGAAAATACCTGAGGGGACACCAGTTTGTTCCTGAGTGTCCCCTGGACTGACCGCAGGACCTCCCAGTGGGGGGGGGTTGTCAGTGAAAAAAAAAAAAGAAAATAGGAAAGAGAAAAAATAAATAAAAAGTAGGAAAAAGAAAAAAGAAGAAAAAAGAAAAAAGAAGAAGAAAAAAGAAGAAAAAAGAGAAAAGAGAAGAGAAAAGGAAAAAGGAAAAAGGAAAAAGGAAAAAGGAAAAAGGAAAAAAAGGAAAAAGGAAAAAGGAAAAAGGAAAAATAAAAAAAAAGAAGAAAGAGGAAGGAAGAAAAAAGAATAAAAAAAGGAAAAAAAAAAAAGAAAAAAAAGAAAAAAGAAAACAGGAACAAGGAAAAAAAAAAGGGGGATTCCTACTGCTGTATTTTTGGGGGATCTGAAGATTTTGCAAGAACCGTGAAGCATCGATGGTCTCAGCAGCATCTTTAGTGACCCAGGAACATTAAACCATCTGTGATGTGTCAGTGGATGAGTTAAAAATGCAGAAAAGGGCTGGGGAGCCCCCGGGGGGGTCGGGGCCCGTGTGTCCCCCCCACAAGGCCGCCTGTCCGGATCCGGCTCCCGCAGCATCCTCCTCCTGCAGCTGCCGCTCTCCGCATCCGCCCGGCCACGGGCTTTTTTGGTAACATCACTTGTGGTGAGCGGTAGCTGGAGGGAATGTGGGTTTTATTTAAAAAGAAAAAGAAAATTTAAAAAAAAAGAAGAAGAAAAAAAAATCAGCATATGCATAATGAAAAATCTCAGTGTTTGATTCGGAGCGGCAGTCCAGGCTGCTCCTCCCATATAAACGGGGACATCAGCTTTATGGTGTATTAAATTCAGACTGGTTCCCCCTGCCCCCCGGAATCAGTTAAAAATGGCATTGAAAACGTGTGTTCTTATTTATTTTATTATTTGGTTGGTTTTATTTGTTCGGTTTATTTTTAAAAGTAAGCGGCCTGGGTCAGATTTCTTACGTTGCTTTTGTGCCTGAAGCGGGAGGAGTTTTAATCGCTTTAATTATATTCAGGCATGGCAGCCTGGGATATTTTTTAAAGAACAATTTGAAGAGAATAATTATATATTAGAGAAACTGTGTGGGGCTGCATTACTGTAAAGAAAGACAGTGTTTTGTTTCTCTGTGGACTTAATTAAAAAAAAAATCAGCTTTTTCCTTTCCCAACATGCAGTAGGTTTCTGCAGAGAGTAGGTATTTTCAGTAAAAATGAAGGTTTATTTTTACAGAGCCGGGACCTGACATTTCCCCCACCGTCTTGTTGAGGTTGCAAATCTTCACAGAGGGGACCCATGACACCCAAAAATGGCCCTGGGCGGTCTGGACTTGGTCCCCTGAGCACCTGCTGCCAGAAAAGCTTGCAAAAAACCCTCAATTTCTGCTCCAGATGGTTCTGCTGACCCCAACCTTGTGGTTTTTTGGGTGGGTTTTTCACCTTTTGGAGAAACGCAAAGGGCTGCAGCCCCTGAACCACGGCACAAGCGGCAGCTTCTCTGCGCTCCTGTCATAGCCAAGCCTTCATGCTTTTTATTTTATTATTTTATTACTTTATTTTAAATGAATAAAAAAAGAAAGAGGGCTGGGAGGCTGGTGGGTTTACAGCAAGATGAAGTCAGGGAGGGCGTGCAAAATTAGGGAGGATTTGCACACACACAGATTGAAACTCTCAGCAGAGGAGAGGTGGGAATTTGCAGCAGCCAAGATCTCAGCAGGGTTTGTCCCCAAATGGGGACAAATTGGGGTGTCTGCAGCCCAGCACAGCCCCCTGAGCCCTTTTCTCTGCAGTCGAGCAGGACCGGGACATCTTCTCACCAAAGCCCTACTGGAAGGAGTTCAGATTTGACCTGACCCAGGTGCCCACGGGCGAGTCGGTGACGGCTGCCGAGTTTCGCATCTACAAGGCACGAGGTGTCACCCGCCACGCCAACAACACCCTCCACGTCAGCATCTATGAGATCGCGGCCGAGCACGCCAACAGGTGACGGGGATGGAGGCAGAGATGGGAATGAGGACGGTGAGGATGGGTTTGGGGATGGGAATGAAGATGGTGAGGATGGAGATGGTGGGGATGGAGATTAAGATGGTGAGGATGGGGAGGGAGACAAGGATGGAGATGGTGAGCATGGGGAGGGGAACGGGGAAGAAGATAGTGAGGATGAGAATGGAGATGGGAATGAGGATGGAGATGGATAGATGGAGATGATGGATAGATGGAGATGATGGATAGATGGAGATGATGGATAGATGGAGATGAGGATGGAGATGAGGATGAGGATGGAGATGAGGCCCCCACAAGCCCCAGCCCCTTCTCTTCCCACCACCACCCAAACACCGCAGGCAGCAGCTGCTCCCACGCTTTCCCGCCGGGCAGTGCCACACCCCAGCTTTTCGGCCAGGCTTGGGACGATGCTTTTCCCGGTGCCACCACCATGTGCGGCACAGCCAGAGGCGCCGGGAGCCGCCGTCCTGACCCGGGACCAGCACAGACACAGGCACCAAGGAGTCATTTCCATGAGCTGGTGCCCTTCGGGTGCTGTTACTCACCTGCTCTTTTTTCTCCATCTCCACAGGGAATCTGAGCTGTTCCTGCTGGACGTCCAGGACCTGCGTGCCGGCACTGAGGGCTGGCTGGTGTTTGATGTCACGGCCGCCAGTAACCACTGGTTAGTGGATCGGAAATACAACCTGGGGCTGCGGCTCTACGTGGAGACAGATGACGGTGAGCCCACTTAACCCCCCTGCAGTGTTTGGGGCCAAATCCCTGGGAATTTGTGCTCTCTTGTTTCTTGTTGGTGCCATAATGGGAGGTGAGGGGGGGTTCATCTTAGTGCAATTTTAAATTTCCAGCTGCGATGGCAAACCACAGAAGCTCTGGGTTTGTAAGCAAGCCCTGATGGTGCAGCCTCCCAAAGGCATTAATGCTAACGAGGTTCCTGGTGTAGGCTGTAATAACCTCATTAGCACTTAATGAACTCCTTACCTGGAGGGATCCTTGTGTGTGTGTGTGTTCCAGAGGATTAACCCTCTTCTCACTGTGGGATCAAATCTGCTCCAAAGGTGCCTTTTGCAGGTACAAAAACACAATGCTGAGGGGCACAAGGGGCATCTTCAACCCCATGGGGGGGAATTCGCAGCTGTTTGTGCCCCATCCACCCCTCTCCCAGCACCCTGACCTTTGCACCCCTGTGTCCGAGGGGAAAATCAGTTGCTTGGGGTCACTCGGTTTTTCTCCCTGAGTCGCCCTGCGTGACCACGAGGGTCCAGCCGCTCGGGACACTGAAATTCCAGCTCTCCGCTGCAACTTTCCTGTGTATTTTTCTCCTTGCTTTAACCGAATGCATTCATTGAGAGCAGACCCGCGCGCGGTCTCGTTCCTCGCAGGGCACAGCGTGGACCCGGGCTCTGCGGGGCTGCTGGGGCGCCGGGGTCCCCGCTCCAAACAGCCCTTCATGGTGACATTTTTCCGGGCCAGTCCCGGCCCCGCGCGCGTCACCCGGGCGGCCAAACCCCCCAGGAGGCGGCAGCCGAAGAAGACGAACGACCTCCCGCATCCAAACAAGCTGCCGGGAATTTTTGGTGAGATCAAGGACAATTTGTTCGTAGCTTGTCTTGCAAGGAATCCCAATTTTGGCCCAGAAATGCAGCCTAGGGGAGCAAAGAGCTCTGGGTTTTTAGGATGGGGCTGTTTGTGGTGCAAGGAGTCCAGGGTGGGCACCCTCGAGGGGACAGTGGGGTTTTGGGTATACCTGAATATTTGGACTTTTTGCATTGTTGCCCTCTTCCCAATTTTGGAGCAATACGTTTCAGACTGGTTTGAAGCTTCTTTTCTCTTTGTGCAAGCACAGAGGCTCCTCTACTTTAATTTTTCTGGACTAACCCCAGTGACATGAGCTATTCCATCCCACCCTGAGTGGGGACGATGCTGCATGAGTGGTGGGATGTGGGGCAATGGGATGTTGGGGTTGGGACGGTGGGATGTTGGAGGTGGGACGTGGGGCAGTGGGATGTTGGGGTTGAGATGGTAGGATGTTGGGGAGTGGGATGCAGGATGTGGCACCACACAGTGATGCCACCTGTCCCCTTGTCCCACAGACGATGTCCACGCCACGGATGGGCGGCAGATCTGCCGGCGCCACGAGCTCTACGTCAGCTTTCAGGACCTCGGCTGGCTGGTACTTGTCTGCAGGGAGAAGTAAATGCAACAAAAAAAACCCCAAAAACCCCAAAATCATCTCCCCCATCCCATCCCATCCCATCCCATCCCACCCCATCCCATCATCTTCTCCTGCCCATGCAGCGAGCTGCGGCGGTGTGATTGGCGGGGAAGGCAAATAGGAACTGCTACAATCCCAAACCTACCGGTGACCCTGAAAAACTCATGGCTCAGGCTAAAAAAAAAATCAAAATAAAGCTTTGCTGCTGGCACAGCTGCCCGGGGAGGAGCCGCTCGGGTTGTTTTTGCAGGTGGGGCATGGATGAGGTGGCACAGAAAGGGCAAAACCCACAGTGTAACCAGTGTAAATCCTTCTATTTATTTTATTTTTTCTGGTTTTTTGCAGGACTGGGTGATCGCCCCGCAGGGCTACTCAGCCTACTACTGTGAAGGGGAGTGCGCCTTTCCCTTGGACTCCTGCATGAACGCCACCAACCACGCCATCCTGCAGTCCCTGGTCGGTGCCACCCATGGTGACAGTCTGGGGGGACACTGGGGGTCCCGGGGGGGCCGTCGGGTCCCCACGGAAATCGGGATTGGGAGCTGGATTGAGAGCGTTTAGGTCGGAGGGTGCAGTTTAGTTCCAGCTCCAAATAAAGCGTTGGTGGGTGCTTGCACATCTGGGTGGGTGCTTGCACATCTGGATGGGTGCTCGTGCATCTGGTGGGTGCTTGCACATCTGGATGGGTGCTCACATATCTGGTGGGTGCTCGTGCATCTGGTAGGTGCTCACGCATCTGGGTGGGTGCGTGCACATCTGGATGTGTGCTCGCACATCTGGTGGGGAAGGGCCCCCTGTCTCCCGTGCATCCTCCTCGCACGAGGGTTTCACCGGAGGCCCCACGATGCTGCTCCAGCGCCCAAATGTTAAGCTCAGCATATTCCAAGCAGGAAAAGCTTTAATGCCCCTTTTTCTTTTTCCCAAACCCACCCTTCCATCCCGGCCAACGCTTTAATTTCTGGAATTTCCTGCCCTGTGAGTGTCTGATTTCCCAATGGCACCGTCACACCGGCTCCGGTGTTCTCTGGTAATTACAGGGAGCGCCGAGCCCTCTGCCGAGCCTTTGAAGGTGTCGCCTTGCGGGGTTTAGTTTTTGCATTAACGAAGCTGCCAGTGGCCCCATCCGGGCTTGGGCACGATCCTGGGAGGGGTCCCCATCCCCCCTACACCCACCCATCACCCCTAAACCCAAACTTCTTGCCCAAACGGAGCCCTTTGGGCAGGATGTGAATCACCTGGCGCTCAGATCCGGCCCTTCTGGGAAGCGCCGGGGCGAGCGCGGCCCAGGATTCGTGCCAGCGCCAGCTTGAGCTGCAAATAGCAGGGTTTGCGAGCAAAAACACCCGACTTCCGAACTGGGAGAGCTGGGCTGCCCCGTCATAAATTAATCGCATATGTCGGGTAAAGCCAGCGAGGGCTGCGTGTGTCCGGCAGCCTCTGAGCCTCCCAGTTTACATGAATTACTGGGATAACGGGTGTCCTGAGCTGGGGATGAATGAGCCAAAGCAGACTCAGGTTCAGAGAGGTGGTGTGTGCTGAAGGCTTTAGTGCAATATGTTGAATTTGCAGCGGTGCTGAGTCCTCTATTGCAACAGCATCCAGCACCTCATGCTGGGGTGAGACCCACAATGCCCCAATTTCTATTTTTTTTTTAGCCATTTGTCTATTTATAGTGAGCAAATGGCCTAGAGATCCCAAATTAATGAAGGGGCTGCCTGGCCCATGCAGTGCCACAAGCACCGATCCAACATAAACTGCAGCCAGGACTGCCCGGAGCTCAGAATAAATATTTTTGCAAAAAGCTGGAAATAATCTCCCCATTCACCCGGAGTGTTTTTTGCAGTTATGAGCTCCTTTGATGCTTTTTATTCTGCTTGGAGTGATGCTGACGGGCTCCATCCTCCCCAGGTCCACCTGATGAAGCCCGAGGCTGTGCCCAAGGCGTGCTGTGCCCCCACCAAGCTCAGCGCCACCTCCGTCCTCTACTACGACAGCAACAACAACGTCATCCTCAAGAAACACCGCAACATGGTGGTGAAGTCGTGTGGTTGTCACTGACGGCCGGGTCCTGTCCCCGGACATCCCATCCCCATCCCATCCCGTTCTTATCTCCATCCCATCCCATCTTATCCCATCCCCTCTTAACCCCATCCCATTCCTCTCCATCCCATCCATCTCTATCCCATCCTCTCCCATCTGCATCCCATCCCATCTTTTCCCTCATCCCATCCCTCTCCATCCCATCTTATCCCCATCCCATCCTATCCCCATCCCATCCATCCCGTCCCATCTTATTCCCATCCCATCCATCTCCATCCTGTCTTCTTCCATCACATCACATCCCATCTCCATCCCATCCCATCTTTTCCCTCATCCCATCCATCTCCATCCCATCCTCTTCCATCCCATCCATCTCCGTCCCCATCCAATCTTATCTCCATCCCATCCCATTCATCTCCATCCCATCCTCTCCCACCCCATCCTACCCCATCCTATCCCATCCCCATCCCATCTTATCCCCATTGCATCCTATTCATCTCCATCCCATTCCATCCTCTTCCATCCCATCCATCTCTATCTCCATCCCATCCATCTCCATTTCCAACCCATCCCATCCCATCCCATCCCATCCCATCCCATCCCATCCCATTTTATCCCCATCCCACCTCCACCAGAACAACGCAACATTGTTTTTCTGCTCCATGTGCAGAAGAGGCATTTCACGGGCTGCACCATACCTAAAATCCCATTAATTATAATAAAGAATAATTAAAAAAAAAAGAAAATCCCTCCCAACCCTTCCTAGAAGCGGATGTAAATAATATAAAAGTTTTATTCTCTTACCCCACTTAATGAGACACATACATATATACAAATATATATATATATATATTTAGGAAAGAGAGGATTTGTGGCTGGTTCCATGTGTGGTTTTTTGTGGCTGGTGTTTTTCCCCCCCACCTCTGGCCAAGGCCATTTGGGCTGAAGGGTAATTAGGACAACGGAGGCAGGGTTGAGCTGTTTCTGGCCATGAATGTCCAACTACCCCACCTCTACCCAGCGCTTTTAATTCCCTTAATGAAAACACCACCAGCCAATTAAGTAGCTGGCTGACTAACCCGCTCCGGTTTACTTAAAGCTCACAAAATTCAGCGGGTTGGAAAAAAGAAGAAAATCTCCACATTGAGCTATGACACTGTTCTAAAATAAACACCTGGTTTGGAAAGTAAACGCGGAGTTTCTCTTGCTCTTTGTTTTTTAATAAATGCCAGGGCACAGCAGCGCTCTGTTCGGCGGATGGGATTTCGCAAGGCAAAAACATTGGGGATTGGCTAAAATCGTACGTGTTTGGTTGAAAACGAGCCCGGCCAATTGTTGTGATGGGAGGTTTGGGTCGGGCTGTGTCTGCATGACCAGCAGATGCTTCCCCTGGGCTCACAACGGGGCAGCTCCCCAGGGTTATTTGCACAATTAAGTTACTTATTTGCTCTGGAAATTAAACCCCTTTCTAGAGCCTCATCACCTTTTTTTTTTGTAATTATTCCATTACCCAAAGGGCTTTTTCATCTCCTGGTGCTTCTCGTCCAGACCTTGTTCTCCCACTCACACATCCCAGTAATTTCTCACTTTCTCAACCAAACTGGCTTCCCAGGGACCTGCCTCCCTCTGCTGATGGGAAAGGACATTACAGAGCAGGGAAAATACCCAAAACACCTCCACGCAACCCTGCTGTGGAAAAAGCACGAGATTCAGCTTCGCTCTTCTCTCCATGGCACAAGTAGCTTCCCCCGGAACCAGGATTTAGGCACCGGATTGGAGAAGATGAGCGCAAACGCAAAAAGAAAAAAAAATAAAGCCTATTTTCTCAAAAGCAAAGACCATCCTCACACAGTGAGAATTCAACAGGCAGGAGTAGGTCATCCGTATATTTAAAAACTATATTTTATTTTTTTAACCCAATATAAAGCTTTTCCCAAACACAGCAGCAGAACCAGCACAGGACGGTGCGATTTTATCCTCGGGTGGGTCGGACCCCCCGGCGCCGTCCCCAGGGATGTTCACACCAAACTTCGCAGGGAAATTTGCGCAGGAGCCGGGGGAACGTGGGGCCGTCCCACCCCAGCCATGCTCGCCCCATCCAGCCCCCTCCGAAGCCGAGCTCACGAGCACTCCCCGCAGTCCGAGATAATCACCTTCTGCTTCGTTTTCCCGTCTTTGGTGCCCTGAGCCTTCGGGAAAAAAAGAGCAGCGGGAATGAAAAGCACAAAGTTTCGGGGTGGGGAGGAGGTGGGGGCTCTGCCGCGAGCGGCGCCTACCTCGATCTGCCGCACCACGTCCATGCCCTCCGTCACCTCGCCGAACACCACGTGCTTCCCATCCAGCCAGTCTGTTTTATCGCAGGTGATGAAGAACTGGGAGCCGTTGGTGTTCGGGCCAGAGTTTGCCATGGATAACAGTCCTGCGATCAAAAAAAAAGGGGGGTGTTACGGGCTGGGGAGGGAGTGACGAGCTCCGGCGCGTGAGCTGCTACTTCGGCCCAAACCCATTTCCAGGCTCTGCAGAATGCTGCTGGTTTTAGGAGAGCCTCTAATATTAAACTTCATAGAAACTGGTGGAAATAAATCACACTGAGAAACACTTGCAAGCGTGAAAGACGCAAAGCGGTCCAGATTGCTCATCTATTGCTAACCGCAGTAACAGAAAAGCTGTTTGTGCGGAGATAAACCTGCTTGCTTTTTGCTGCTTTTCATAGTCACGCTGCGACTTTCCTCCTTTAAAATCAAACGAGAAAGCAGCTTTGAAATGCTTTCTCCATTATGCAACGCTGGAAATTATCGGCATATGAACGGAGAGAGAAAGACGCGATTCTGGTTGCTGAATGCAACATGCGATGGTCTGACCATGGGAGATTCAACCCGGCAGAGGCAACACAGATCGACATTCAGGGCTGCTACGACCAACATGGTCTGAGTAAAAACAGACCACGCATGGGCCCTGGATGACACTGAGCTGCGGTGGGGAGGTGGCTCTACCTGGCCCCGTGTGTTTGAGAATGAAGTTCTCATCATCAAACTTCTTCCCGTAGATGGATTTGCCCCCGGTGCCGTTGTGGTTGGTGAAGTCGCCGCCCTGGCACATGAACTGGGGGATGATGCGGTGGAAGCTGCTCCCTTTGAAGCCAAAACCTTTCTCGTGGGTGCAGAGGCAGCGGAAATTCTCTGTTTGGGGGAGAAGAGGAGCGGTGGGAGCCGTGCTGTAAGTGGAACCGGCGGGGCGGGGAGGCTGAACCTCCCCACTCACCTGCGGTCATGGGCACCACGTCCGAGCGCAGGAGGATCTGCAGCCGCCCCGCAGGTTTGTTTCCGATCTTGATGTCCATGTAAACCTGAGGGTTGGCCCGGGATTTCTTGGCGGGAGGCTCACCCTGGGTGGGAAAAGAGAAAAAAAGCAGGTTGAGGTGACATCGCTCTGCTCTGCATCCAGAGATGTGCGGCCTCGCGCTCTCAGCTGTAAGGACAGCGGGGATACAGAGGGATCCGGTTGGTTTTTGTACCTCCTGCGCCTCTGGTTTGGTGCCTTTTTCTCCTGTTTCCTCCGTGTTCTCCTCCAGAGTCTTCCCCGAAAACTTCTTCAGCCATTCGTCATCCGACCAGACTGCGAAGGCAAAGGAAGGGTCAGGGCAGAGCAAAGAAAGGGCCGCACACGAGCACAGAGCTCTGATCGCGGGGATGCTCTTCCTTCCCAGGCACCAGCTCACCGGGTCTGGATGATCCTTCTTTAATTCGCATGGGTTTGGCCAAGTTCACGCGAATTGTCCTGCCGAAGAGCTCCGATTCGTTCTACAGAGGAGAAAAAAGGCACAACAAAGCCCACCAAAAGGTAAAAAAAAAACAATTCACCCCCCAAATCCCTGTAGAGGTCGGAGAAAAACAGAGTTTGGTTTTCATATACAGCCACACGCGGCCTTGCTCTGAGCTACCGGCGTGCTGAGGGGGAATAGGGTCCGTACCATGTTGTCAATAGCTGCTGCTGCATCCTGCCAAAAAAAGTGAAACAAAATGATTATTGACGTTTCTTCTCTCTGCCTTTAGAAGCAAGGCTCAGGACACACGCGCCCCAGCGTTTCATCGCAAAAAAACATTGCCAAAGGGCTGTTTATAGCTCAGGGCTATAAAAAGTGGTGGATCTTGGGAAAAGGAGAAAAGAGAAGGGGAAAGGCAGAACAGCGGCTGCCGCTGCTGGGGGGTCTCCAGTGAGATCCAGCCCAAAAGCCCCGGGGGATCGAGGGGGGTCCCAGCAGCTTAAGTATTTGCCCCTTTCTCACCTCGGCCAGCTCGAACTCAACGAAGGCAAATCCCCGGTGCTTTTCTGGAGAGAGAGGAACCGGCGGTCACGGGCAGCGCGGACAGCCGGTCCCGCTGTGTCCCGCGTCCCCCCCAAACCACCCGGGAGACCCCGTTCCCCCCCGGTCACGCACCCGTCTCGTAGTCCAGCGGGATCTGGATATCGGTGATGTCGCCGAAGGGGATGAAGGCGGCGTGAAGCACCTTCTCGTCCACCTCCTCCGCCAGCCCGCCTGCGGGGCGGACACCGGGCACCGGTCACCGGGCACCGCCGGCACTCCCGACCCCCCGGGGCAGCCCCGGGCCCGCCACTCACCCACGTACAGGACCCGCTTGGTCGCCGCCATCTTCCCTGCGGCCCCGCCCACCACATGACCGCACGACGGCGGCTCCGCCCACACGTCTGAGGCCCCGCCCACCTCAGAACTCCGCCCACGCGGCAGAGGCCCCGCCCACCTCAGAGCCCCGCCCACATGTCTGCGACCACGCCCACATCAGAACTCCGCCCATACGCCCGAGGCCCCGCCCCCTCGCGGCCCCGCCCACCCCGCCGTTCCGCTGCTGCGAGCTGCTTCCCCAGGGCGTTTTCAAAGGGGATTTTGGGTTATTTTACTAGAAAAATGGGACAGACCCGGGCCAGGAACCCCCCGAACCCTTCCTGCTTCCCCGGGACTGGCCATTCCCAGCTTCCAGTGCTTCCCGTAAGCCTCAGTTCCACCAGGGAGGAAGTGTCCACCCCAGGGTAGACAAGGTGTCCCTTTTTCCACACAAACATCTCAGATACTTACTCAAAACGATCACTCAAAATAGTTTGCAAAGCATTTGTCCACCCCACTGCAGCCACCTCTAGGATATAAAATATTAAACATCCAACTGAAATTGTACAAATCCACACAAAGAAGAGCAAAGCATCTCTCCTGTTGAGGACAAACCCCCTTTTTTTCTGCTTCACTTAAAAGAAAAAAACCCTCCCAACCCCTTTAATTAGATCACCACTTAGTTACATTCATCTCTCATTCAGACACTAACCAAACCCAACATAATTGGCCTGGGGCACAATTTTAACAAAGCTGCTTTAAAAAAGTGATTGTCTAAAATTAAGAAGCAGAATAACTCAATTAAAATCACAATTTTAATGTATCAAATAATATGACAACAGCCTGTCAGTTTAATTTTATTAAGCCATAACACATTTACTTATAAAATCTAGAGAAATGACGACAAATGCAATGAAAGTTTTTATTTCTTTATTGTTAAACACTTTCCAGACTTTCCAAACAGGATTGTTCAAGTTAAAACCAAAACCACAAAATACTTTCAACCCAAAATCCTCAATGTCCTCCTCAGAAGACGCAAAGGGCAGCTCTGTCCTGACCGCGAAGGAAAAGCTTGCACGCCCAACTCTGCGTTTGGAAATCTAGAGCTTCAGAGTTGGCTTTTTAAATAAGATCCGAAAGATTAGTTTACAAAATGCAACAGAACTATGTGATATGATGAAACCTGCAGGACAGCAAAGAATCTTCAAACGTCTCGAGCTGATGTCTATGAAGGGGCTATTTGGCTTCTTTGCATCCTAGAAAAGACAAAGATGAGTTACCAACCCAGCCGGGGACCTTCCCTGCATTACAAACCACAGGGACTCCACTAGAATTTACAAGATACAGAGCAGCTTTTGTGGAAAATATCCATTTCTGATCATCTGATAAGAAAACTCAGCAGAGTTGACTGGAGCCACTGAGAAATACAAGGATGAAAATATAAGAAACTTTATCATTCTTTACCATTTAGACATGTGACCACAACAGCTCCACAAGAAGAGCTGAAAACGTCGATTCCAAACAGCCCACAGAAAAACGGATCATCAAAAGCAAGAAGAACCATTCAAAGAATCAAAACCCTATTTGGAAGTTTAACAAAAGGCAGCTCCAAACAGCGGGACAGCATTTATTTGGACAGAGCTGTGCAATGAAGCGACACTCCCGAACCAGCACTTCAATACCCGCTGCAGGCAGATGATTGGCAGGATGAGGAATGAGCATTAACAGCCCGTTTAGCCTCAAAGTCACGACAACATCTTGTGTCTCTCTCATTTTCTTTCGCACATTAGCAGCTTCACACGACTCAATACATTATCCTTCCCTGACATGTCAACCACCAGGAACACTTCAGGGACTTATGAAATGTCTTTCTGACGCTTAATTAAAACAGGATTTCTGAAGAATATTTCTAAAGCTTCTGCAATAAGGACTCCGTTGGGAGAAACTTCATTAGGCGTTTTGTTTTTTAAAGAGTGAACTGAAATGAGACAAGTGCTGCACGCAGACCTACAAGGACCTCCAGCCGCTCACTAACAACCATGCAAATAAAGTTGATCTACTCTGATTCTGGAAGCTTTTAAGTGAAGCTGATGACCAAGACACTCACCAGTTTTCCTGGTTTAAGAGGTAGCAGCAACCACGCCCACCTTCTGGGCAGCTTCTTTCTTGGCTTGGTGAGCCTGCAACACCGCAACGGCCTCCTCCACCTTGGGGAGACATGGCACCCGCTGAGACGCAGTTTTCCCGACCAACGCCTCCCAAACCCAGCCCATCTCAAGGAGCGGGGCAGGTTACCTTTGAGCGGAGGGACTCGGGAGACTCCAGCATGTGCAGCAGCTCTGAGTTGTCAATCTCCAGCAGCATTCCCGTGATCTTCCCCGCAAGGCTGGGGTGCATAGCTTGGATCAGAGGGAACAAACGTTCCCCTGGGGGAAAAAAGAGTTCATAGAATCACAGAATGTCAAGGATTGGAAGGGACCCCAAAAGCTCATCCANTGTTCTATCACTGGTTGTCACCGAGAAGAGCCTGGCTCCATCCTCCTGACACCCTTTACATATTGATCACCATTAATGAGGTCAAATGAGGGTCAGACAGCAGAGCTTCAGTTTAAAAGTCATCTTTGAAATCGGAGGGGATTTCCAAAGCAAAATGCAAACTGTAAGGAGTTAAGTTTCACTCACCCAGCATCTGTTTCTGCTCCTGGGGGGGGGCAGCTGCCAGCATGGAGGCCGTGAGTGGCTCCTGCCCCTGCACGTGGACCGCGGGCTGAGGCGCCTAGAGAAGGGCAGACATGAGCCTTCTGAAACACATACTAAGCCGACTGCTTCATATTTAGAGACAATAAGAAGATATTCTCCCCTAAACCACAATGTTTGTCAAGCTTACAGCAGGCAAGTTTAGAAAAAGGACAGATAAGGTGCCATTGGTTCATAAACAGGCTCCCTCCAAGCCCTGAACTCAAAACCACATAATGTCACAAACGGGTGCTGGAAATATCTTACAAAAACCATAAATCTCTTACAGAAACTGGATCAAGCACAGTGAGACAAATAGCACAAACGAGAAAGAGCAACATCCCTGCCTGCTTTTTGTACAATGCAGATGCTGGAGAGAAGCAAATTGTGACTTCAATGAGGATTTGGCAAAGAGGGGGGAGAATTAATAGTTGCAAAACGGGAAAGCAAAGAACCAAGAAAAATATTCTCAAAGCAAATCTGGGTAAAAAAAGGGCTTGCAAGTACAAGACAGAGAAACCAACGAGGTTGCCCTGGCAAAGGTACAACAGCCAGGTTTTTAAGTTTGAATTTATGATGGCCTGTCTGGGTTCTAAAAGTAGCTTGAAATCCCTGTAAAAACACTTCAGTTGCACATAAAACCTGCTGGACGGAAGCAACCACAGGGCCCTCCCGACCCAGCCCCTGGTGTTACCTGCAAAGGCTGCACGGCGGGGTGAGGGCTGCGCACGCTAGAGGCGTATTTGTAAGGAGGAACCGCGCGGGGAGCGGGGGCAGCGACGGGCGGGCGAGGACCTAAATTCTGCGCTGCAGCGCCAACGCCTGCAAAAGAAGAGGAGAACAGAACTGCACACACCTGTAGCAACACGCAAGTTGGGATGTCTGATATTTACTGCTGAATTCGGACTACGGCCTGCACAGTCTAACAATTCTTTAGAAACCGGTGTCTCAAAAATGCAACTGGCTACTTTAGGAAGGGTTGTTCTCCCTAAACTACACCACGCATTCCACATCCTGCATTTAAGATATTTTCTAGTTATTTGGATGCCCTACTCTGAAAACAATATCCATAACCTAGAGTCTTTTTTTTTTTGGTGTGGTCAATGTTGCAGAGGTGTAGCGATGAGTTCCAAACCAGCTGAAAGCAACCCATCTGGGATTTGTGCTGTCGCACCAACTGTCCCCAGACCTGCACTGCACAGGAAGGAATAGGAAAGATTCAGGTGCTGTCTCTGCCCCTTGCTCCAGGTGGCCTTTGGTTATCCACAGCTGACAACCATCTTTGGAAGTAAAAAAAAAAATAAAAATCAAATCTCAAGAGCATCCTCCTCCCTCACAGCCTGGAAGCGCCTGGGAGGCAGACAGCTTACCAACTCGCTGGGCAGCGGCAGGGAGGCCACGAGAGGCCGGAGCATTGCCGGCCGGGGCCAGATGGCGCAGTGCTGGCCGTGGTCCAGACTGCCGCATGGCATTTGGCATTCCCTGGAAGCCTAATGGAAGAAATGAGGGGAAATCCTCAAAACAGAACTGACCGGCAAGTGAGGACACAGTCAGCTACAGGAAGCAGTTGGGGTTGTGTGCGGAAAGGAAAGCATGCATCGCTCTTGTGGAAAGTACAGCCAAGAGGGTCACACAACCAAAATATCGTCTCTAGCGTGCTCACCTTGAGGTCTCCCTCCTTGCTGCCAGCGTGGGTTGGGTCTCATCTGCGTCATTTGGTTGGGTGCATAGTAAGTGGGTCTGCTCTGAGCCTGCAGAAAGATCAGACAAGCTCAGAGGCAACATCTAAGCGAGGAACAAACCTTATTTACAACATGCTTTGGCAGCTGGTGCCAAGACTCAACACTCAATTCACATTAAGAGAACAGGCAGCTGGGAAGTCACAGAATTAACTCCACTGACTGCACCCCTCATCAGGAATTATTTGCTTATGGGTATGAGAAAGGCTCAGTGAGGTTACTGCAGCTGAACCATCAAAGCTCCAAGACAGGTTAAAAAACCCACAGTAGCTCAGCTCACCTGGGGCACAGCAGGCATGAAATAGCCCCCAGCAGCAGGCTGGAACTGATTAATGATTGTGTTGGCAGGCAGGGCTCTCATCCCAGCGATGCGCTGCATGTACTGATTAGTTAGATGGGCCTTTCGCTCTTCTTTCCTTTGTGCGAGTGCAACATACAACGGCTTTGAGCCCACAATTCGCCCGTTCATCTCTGTCACAGCTTTCGTAGCTTCCTCTGGAGAGGAAAAGCAGACAAAGCCAAACCCTTTGCTCCGTCCGTCTTCCAGCATCACCTGCAGTAAAGATCAATTGCTAGTGGAGGACCATGACAAGAACTTGGCCTAAAAATCCACATTATTTTTAAGTGTCAGATTTCAGACAGGTAGGACATAACTGTTGCAGAGGTGTAGAGACAGGTACTCACTGAATCAAGTCACCTGCCTGGATTTACTCTGCTCTTCTGTGAGCACCATGTATCCCCAAGGCCCACATTGCACAGTTAGGAATGGGAAAGATTTGGTGCTGCCTCTAAATCCAAATCCCCCCCAAAATCCCACAATACCTTGGCACTTGTTATTGACCCAAAAGGCGAGAACTCCTTCCTCAGTTTTTCATCATCTATAGTGTCATCTAGGTTTTTAATGTACAGGTTAACACCCTAGAAGGGAAAGAACAATAAGACTATAAGACAATAAATAACATTAAAATCTTGAGCACATTGAGTTTCATCTGCCAGAGCTGCAACTTGACTGAAAACTCTTAATTTAGCATCATGTTCCTTTGGTACCACCCAAAGCCGAAGGTGATAAATGTTGCAAAGGTGTAGAGACAAGTCCCACTGTGGTAAAAGGGAGCTCGTCTGGATTTCCTCTGCTGTCCTGTTGCATCGCGTATCCCCAGCCCAGCACGGTATCGCAAGGAATGGGAAAGATTCAGATGCATCTCTGACATGACCCCGTTTTGCCATAAATTAGAGAGACAATAGCACAGGGTTACGCTGTCTCCTTCCATCCTTTTAGGTATCCCCACTTGAAAATAAAGGAGACTGCAGGACTCTTTTCTCATGTCCTCCTAAATATTTTACTGAAAGACTATGCCCTGATGCCCTGTTTGCCGCCAAATACCACAGAGTCACCTTTACATTTTAACTTCCAGGATCTCTCATAGGACAATGACCAAGTACTTCATCAATTCCTTTCAAGTCTGCCAACAGACTGAAAAATGGGGTTTTAATTCAGAAAAGGAACAGACTATTCACCTGGTACCGGCTGAGTCTTTCTTGTTTTAGCTGTTCAAACTTCCGTTTCAGCTCTGCCTGGCGCTCGACCTTCTTCTGTGCTCGGCCCACAAATACCATTTTTCCGTTGATGTCCTTTCCATTCATTTCTTCTACTGCCTGGACAGAGGGTTCAAGAGGAAACTGTCAACTGCTGAAACAAGATAGCACCTGATCCTGTTAAGAACGGGACTGTCCAAAGTTCACATTGTATCCCTGCCTGTCAGCCAATAATCAAAAGTTGGCACATTACCTTTGCACCGCTTCTTCCGTGTAACCATGGGCTAATTAACGACACTGAAGTTATCAGGAGACCATACTGACACCACCACTATAAATGTTGGATTAACCGCAAGTTGTAAGTTTATCCCCACCCCTTCTTGTAACTAAGACCAAATTTTAGCAAACATTCTGCTTAGAGAACACGATTTCTGAGCAATGTTCTTACTCTAGATGCCTTCCTCCTCCTGAAGCCCTGCATTGTACTTACTTCCACAACAATTAACCTTCTTGATTATACCACGACATTCTGTGTGGAACTAATAATCTGGAGAAATGCTGAGTTACCCCGAATATCAAGCTAGTAAGGTGCAAAAGTTTTCTAAGTCCCCACATCTAGAAGAGGTTATGCCTGAGGCAGCATCTTCTCTCACTTTAGTAACAGGCTCCTATGATAAACCAAGCCAGATTTTCTTCTCTGAGGATACCCAAGCAGCATTAAAAAAAAAAGTCATACCTTGTTAGCATCTTCATGCTTTTCAAAGCTTACGAAGCCAAAGCCTTTGGATTTTCCAGTGGGGTCTGTCATCACTTTAACACTCAGAGTTTTACCTGTTACCAAGGGACAGGGTTAGTAAAACATCATAAAACTATTTCAAGACTATTAAACTTCACATAATAGCTCCAGCCTTCTCTCTCTCATCTGCTGGGCAGCCTCTGCCTCCTGTCCAACATTTGGCACAACTGCTACCCACACCTCAACTCTTTGTATCCCTCAAAGTGACTCACATAGAGGTAGTACAGATGGTAGCAGCACTGTTAAAGAACCACAGGTCGTAAATTCACAGCCTTATTAGAAGTGTTTCTGTATTTACCATATTTGCTGAAGAGCTCTTTTAGTCTTTCATCATCCATGTCATCCCCAAAGTTTTTAATATAAACATTGGTGAATTCCTTTGCTTTGGCTCCCAACTCAGCTTCCCGCTCTTTACGAGACTTGAATCTCCCAACAAATCTGTAAGAAAGAACAAAAATCGCAATAAGCAGCTTGTTTTCAAGAGTGGAAAAATAATGTACGATTGGTAGTGAAGCCAAAAAAAAAAAAAAATACATGAGTGTGTAGTAGGAGCTGGGAATGGGGACAAGAAAGGGTGACAGGGGAAGGACAAACAAGCCACAGACCAACCAGAAAAATCACCTGTGCTACGGTTGGCCGAGAATGCCCACCCAGCTCTGCAGTGGAGAGAGTATTGGCCACAGAAACCACCCCCAGCCCACCAGCAGAGAGGTGGCAAATCAAGGCTTGGTTAGGGACCCCCACCAGCCCTGGAATGGAGGGGGAACAGGCCATGGCGTGGGCAGGGTCACTCACCAGCCCTGGAGTGGAGAGGTAGCAGCCCAAGGCTCGGGCCAGGAGAACCAGTGCCTTGTGTGTCCCTGTTAATACCCAGACGCATCACGGTTCATGCGATCGTTGCTGCTTCTGGCTGTGACACTCACACTTTGCGGTCGTTGAGCAGCATGCCGTTCATCTTCTCGATGGCTCTATCTGCAGCGTCCTGGGTCTCAAAGTGCACAAATGCGTAGCCCTTAGAGCCATTCTCATCACACACCACCTAGACATGTGGAAGGAAAACAAAATGTCAGCGCTCTGAACACATTTTCTCCTGAGCCACAAGGCCAGCCCGCAAAAATAGCTTATTGCCAAGGGTCAACGCTAGGAAGATGTTATTGTGTTTCAGATTTGCACACTTCATAACCAAATCTGACATAATTTCATTAATCCCTGATCTTTTGGTCAACTCTGCCTTTTAGAGACCCCACTCCTCATTTGGTGAAACGTGTCCCTTCTGCTTCCTACGTGGGATGTATCTGATGTCACCACTATAACAGAATTCGACAAAGTAACCACATCTCACCTTGCAGGACAAAATATTCCCAAACGCTGAGAATGTGTCATAAAGTGCCTTGTTATCAATGGATTTGTCCAGGTTCTTAATGAAGACATTCCCAACCCCTGACTTCCTCAAGGAGGGGTCCCTCTGAGACCACATGATGCGAATGGGTTTTCCTTTGATCACATCAAAATTCATGGTATCTAGAGCACGCTCAGCTGCAAGAGAAGTCAAGAACACATTTCTGTGGGTTGTTAAAGAATATAGGTTTCCATCACGTGGGTGATTGTTTTCCCTAAATTTTACTCAGTTCAGAGAGATATTTGGGGCAATATTGTGGGCAACTGATTTCAACGACTTTTCAACTCGACGTTTCAAAGGAGGTCCTTGCAGCACGGTCACTGGACGTGTTTAAGTATATAATAGGTTTAATAGACTATTTTAAGTTTACGTGACGGTAATGTTTGAACAACCACAGCAAAATGGATGTCAAAACACCTGGAGTTTATTATAGTCTTAATTATTTTAAAGGTAAATTATTATAAAGGTAAACCGCTGCACCCAAAGAAGGAAAGGAAAGAGAAAAAACCCTGGCAGGGGGGGAAGGAAGTAACAAAAGCGACTGTTTGGCTTGTTTGCTTTACATGAAGCTCATATCTACCCGTACTCATTTCTATTAGGTGAAAAGGATCATCTCCCTGTCAGGTCAGGGAAAACATGCATGAGCACGTGGCTGGCTGGGAAGAAGACACGAGTCACCCTCTGCAACTCACAGGAACGAAAAATGATCCCCAAGTTGCTCAGTCTAAGGATGACAGCAAGAGTGGACAATATTCTGGAAAAAAAAAGTCCATATACCCAATGCAATTAACAGGGAAGTGTTTATCTAAGCTCTAAAACCCCAGCACCGTCATCCTAACCTACACTGAAACCACCCTCCAGGATTCTATTTCTGCTACCTACTGATATATTAAAAGGATCATTACGTACACACATTAGGATCTTGTTCATAAAATTGAGATGCTTGGGACTCTTCTGTGCCAGAAAACACTCCCAGCACGGAGCTCCCAGAGAAAAAGAAAGACTGTTAATTCCCAGCATGAAGCAGGGAAAGAGAGGGACAGACAGGCATTAAAATCAAGGAATATTAACAAGGCAGAACCCAAGTTTTCTAAATTTGTCTCAATTCTTCCAGGCCACCTGCACCCAGCCATACTTGCTGATTAGATTTCAGGAGCAGCAAATTCAAGGAAAATGCCAATTCCAGAGTAACTACTCAGAGTTTCACAGAACCATCTCTACAAACTCCAAGGGGACGGTGCCTACAAAAGTCTCCTGCACTCCCTACCTGCAAAGCCAGTCTGAACTACTGCGTGGAAGTTTCTCAGAATTGTTCATATGCTTTGAAAATGGTTTTTGTCGTTGCTTTTTAAACGGAAGTGGTGCCATTACAATTCTATTTTCCCCAGTCCTGCACACATACACCCAGCTGGGAAACAAGCTCTGCTAGATTTCATTCCTGAAGTAGTCGGACTTGCAGCAAAAATAATATAAAACAAAATGGTAAGGAGGAAAGTAGAACTTGCTAGGACTCTACTAGCTCTGTTTAGGTGCTAAATTCAATTAACAGCCGCGCTAAAATGATTCCTTAGCTGCTACTGGGAACCAGTGCAACCGAGGTTCTCCCTGCAGTCCATTCCTAGTAGGCACTTCAGCAGGTGACTTGGTCCAGCTTCTCAAATTTGGCAGTGTTTATTTATAGCAGGGAGAGCTCCTCCTGAAGCATGCGTTGGCAAGGACACAGACCGGTTGTATATACCATTTGCAGCAGAACCAGGGCTCCTGCTGAAAGGCGACAAGCAGATGGGAGCAGTGGCACGCAGGCAGAGGGGACTGTGAAACACCGCAGTGCCTACCGAGATATAGATTAGTTGTGAACTTGCTCCCAGTTCTTTCAAGCTTCCCAAGCGTATA
This sequence comes from Pampusana beccarii, assembly GCA_013399365.1. NCBI lineage: Eukaryota > Metazoa > Chordata > Aves > Columbiformes > Columbidae > Pampusana > Pampusana beccarii. The sequence goes on from VWYH01007286.1 coordinate 3,033,956, forward strand.
CTTCAGTAGATACTATTGCACTGCTCTTTCAACAGCTTGCTAGTATTCCACTCTATTATTACACTCTGAAATCCACCCTGACACCTCTTGTGAACAGCAGCCCTCCATGGGTCCCCTGATTTGAGGAAGATCTGCCATTCTCACAGGTGGAAATGCAACCACGCTCCACCAGGACCTAAGAGAGCCTGGAAAGGATTGGCACAAGTTATGCGAATGATTCAGACTAAGCACATCTGATTCATTTCCTTAATCTGAGCAAACACCTTCTCATTTTTCTTCTATTTAAATCACAAAGCTTCAGCCATTTCAGTTCCTGTAGCTGCCTCTCTCCCACTGGTTCCTGTCATCCCCCAGCAGACTCAACTGCAACTCATATATAACATTATACACACTCTTAACCCCTTTCACGCTTCCTTTTCATTCCTCTTCCACAGCCTGCTGGATGAACACTCCTTGTAGCTTGCCTTAGGCCTCAAAGTAACTCATCTCCCTTCCGGCTCCCTGATGCAGAGCTCACACAATGCCGGAATTAGCGACTGCGGATGAGCATAAAGACAGATAACCACACAGCCCAGGATTCACCCAGGAGAGACTGCACGAGGAGCTCTGTTCTGCAAAGACAGCTGCTCCACAAACCTGCATTTATGTTACACAGGTCTTCTCTTACATTTGCTTCTCTTCTTTGAGGAAGAAAAGAGACAAAAAGTTTATCTGCGCTCTTCTACACCTTTCTTCGGAGTCACTCATCTTAACCTGAGCTCTGGGTTCCCTCTTGGCTTGGGAAATGTTCTGTTTTCTCTGTACTTCCAGAACAGCTTATCTCCACAGCCAGACTAAAATTTCTCTGCTTCATTATCTGAGTTGTCATGTCAGGACTGTTGTCAATGTTATGAAACCCTGGAATGCAATTAAATTGCATGAGGAGCACATGAAAAATGAAATTCAGCTCTTCTTTCAAATGTAATATTTCTTTCCCTTCCTCACAGTCAAAAAATAAATATTAAGGACCACAGCTAAGCCTGAACTAGGCAGAACTTTGAAGCGTTTCCTTCATCTATCAGAGTAGGACAGATTCAGTATTCAGTGGTTATTACGCCAAAGAACTGCAATAAAAAACAGCAGAGCTTGTTTTCACTAAAAATAACTTCTCTGCAGCAGACTAGCAGTTAGACAATGCACGACCAGAAAGTAACCCCTTCCAGGGTGAGGCGTCACTCCATCAGGTAACAAAAATACACAGAACAATGCAGGCTTGGAATCAGAGCAACAGCAGAACTCCGGAAGTGCAGAGCATGTTCGGGATGTGACGGTGGGATCTCCTGGTGGCCCCACATAATGGGGAAGAGTTCTGGTTATTTGATTATTTCCAGTGTCCTTCTCTAGTCATGTGGACAGAGTCCTATGTCCCCCACACACAAAAAAAGTTAGTATTTGGCTTTCTTCAGATTTACAAAGCACTCATCCTTCTACAAAGGTGCCAAGGAAATGCAAACTATCACTTATCGACTTCTTTAATACCTACTGCCCTTCAATCATACTCACAATGTGTCCACATGAGCTTCCCTAAAAGTTTTCAGAGCACAAAGCTTCTTGATTACTTATTGTGGTATTTTGTAGCATCTATCATCACCTGTAAATCAAACCAGATCCCTACAATGCTAAAAAACACCCCCATCTTTTCACAGATTTAGTAAAATGAAGTCCAAACGCATTTCTGATTATAGATTCCTGGAAGAAAATACAGATCCGTCCATCTCTCAGAAAGCCCTCGTGCAGGCAGCACCAAGTACTGCCACTTCGAAAACAAAAGCCAAATTCCTGCATTTGACAATACGAACTATATTCTTCATATTCAGGATTTTGCTTCCGAGACCGTAACACATCGCCAACGGGCTCACCTTTCCAAAATCATCTGTATGTTCTGCTGCATTACATTGGGCACAGCAGCTGTTTTCTACTCATGCAAAGTTTGCCAGAGAGAAGAAATTCTGGGCTTTTCAGAAGAGATCTCTTCCTGAGGGCAGCGGAGTTTGAATATTTCTCCTTCCCAATATTAACTCAATGATTAGGTTGAAATCACTTGACCTTCTAAGACCTACCAGTAATAAGACACCACTTACTTTGTCAAAGTATCACTTGAAGTACCGGGACTTCCTAAAATGTCCACTGCCTCACCAATAGCCCAGAATGATGCAACTTCCCTCTAAATTCCTGCCTATTTATTACCACAAAAGATTACCTTGAAATACATTTGAAGGCCACCTGTCTTTGTACGAGAAGCAGAACTGCTTTCTGCTAAAGCAAGCAGGTGTGACTAGTCACTCTTTTAACATCGTAACTACACTTGTTATATGGATCTTCTCTACCTCCCTGAGGTTTATCTGAGGGTCATGGTCCTTTTTGGCTTTATTTCTGCTGCTTGTTTTTAATTATCCTGCAAAATGAGGTCATAACCTGGACAAAGGCGGGTGAGCCCAGGTAATGCGCCCTTCCTTGCACAGCACATGGACATACCAAGGCGGTTTTTGTAAGAGGCAGGAAGAGCAGACAGGTTCATCAGAGCACGAGAGGACCACAGATACAGGCTCTCAGGTTCTCTCCTCCTCACTGAGGAGTTTTATAACACAAATACGTTGCTCAGCCTGCATAAAAAGCACTTTGGATAGTTTCATGAAGGAGAAATTATGCACTGGGGTGCGATCCACCTTTTTATCAGCCTGGCAAGAGGAAAGCTCAGCAGCGCTGGATCAGATCAGCCAGCATCCCAAGGAAAGGACATGCAGAAGGTACTTTGACCTGGGAGAGAACAGAAGCTAGGATAGCATGGAGTCACAACAGAGTACGGATATCCAAACGTTCCAGCCAAGAGCTCAATCCCAAGCTCTGCTGGCTTGCAGGAATACAATTTTGTAATAACACTTATGTTTTCTACACAACAAATGCTTTGATCCAAGGTCAATATATTACCACGTGCAAACAGACCGCTCTCCGGTGCCTGTAAAAATGTAAAGCAGGATAACCTACTCCAGGCTAAAGGAAATTGTACTTGCTGCTGAAATCTGTGCTGTTGTGAATTGATTCTGAATTCAAGGGGAAAGTTCACTCTCATCTATCCTTTGGATGTCTCTGTCACATGTAGATACTGCTACATCACAGCAGAGAGTAATAAACTTGCACCAGCCAACAGGCAAAGGCTCTGAAAACTAGGACAGAAAACGCTGACCCATTTTTCTTCCAGAAAAGACATGTTCCAAAACGACCTCTTCTGTCCCACCTTTCACATGCTGCTTCAGCTCTGGAATAACTACTTGAGCAGGAGCCAAGTTGAAGTATGAAAAAAAGAGTCTGGCAACAGCAAATCAACCTGGCTTCTGTGTGCGAGACAACCTGGTTTCCCATGCATTGAACAACGCATCTTTTTTCCCATTAATACAAGAAAATCACCTCTCAGACTGAGAGATCCATTGCACAAACGCAGCTGCCTGCAGCCCACCCGATCTCCCTGATATTAAATCAGACTGGGTGGGCAGCCAGAGGCCAAACGACTCAAACCAAACATTCAACCTGTGCTGACTACTATAAGCTTTTTTCTGCCAGGGCTGACTGCACAAAGACCCACACAAACAGCCCAAACCTACATGAAAATGAACGGAAACACAGTGGAGGTTGTTCTCTTAGGCGACGAACAAACCCAAGCCTCCAAAGTTTAATATCAGTGAGAAAAATAGGTCAATCTATCAGAGATGTTACCAAGATGTGCATTTGCAGAGTATTTCGGAGACACCAAGCAGCATTCCAGCTTCATTCACCAGTGATTACTTACCCTGTAACATTTTGGTAGGCAGCTACGTGGCAATACACACGAACGGGAGCGTAAATTGCCGGAAAAAAGCGAAAAGAGGCGAAGTGAAAAGCCCTAAATGCGGCAGCACACATCACTTACCATCCGCTGGCTGCTGGAAGTTGACGTAGGCGTAGCCGAGGGACCGGCGGGTGATCATGTCCCTGCAGACCCGGATGGAGAGGACGGGCCCGGCGGGGCTGAACTTCTCGTAGAGCATGGCCTCGGTGACATCGGGGTGCAGGTCACCCACGTACAGCGACGCCATCGGGTAGCTGCTGGCGGCCGTGTTCATCTTCCACCCAGCACGCGCTCCCACCGGGAACTAAGAGGGTTTGTTCTTGAAGTTTCCTTAAGACAAGCTTTTAGTTAAGTATTTAAACCCCGGGGAGAAAGGCAAAATCGTTATTTAAAAGCCTCACTAAGCGGGGGGCTGAGGTTGGGAGAGGGGGAATGGCAGGAGGCTGGTGACCAGAGCGGGGGACAGGGGGATCAGCGGCTCCCCCACACCAGCCCCGGGACAGAGAGCGGCCTGAAAAACCTGCAAAAAAACAAAGTTAAACCTCCAAGACAGCTGGGCTCGGAAATTAAGCTAAAAATTCATAAACCAGCTCCTAAGTGCTTCCCCTGTCAGCTCTAGGGCAAAACCCACCTCGATCTCCCTAAACCCACATCCCTTATTTTGCGTTAAGAGCCTAATTTATCCCCAGCTCCCCAGAGCGGAGGCCGTTGGATTTTTCTGAGGTTAAAAAAAAAAGCAAAAGAAAAAGAAACTTCTCTGTAATATATATATATATTAATACGAACCTTTCTTTTAAAATTAAATCTCCTCCGCCAAGTTTATATAGAGAGAGAGAGATATAAAACTGTCCCGCTCTAACGGGGCGACCAACACCACGCGGCGGCGGTTGAGCGCGGGCCGGGCTGACAGGAACGGTCGGGATCGGGCCCCGCGCTCGCCCGGCGCCCCCGCGCCTTCCCCCGCGCCCTCCCCGCCCTGCGGCC